>CM074736.1:34925067-35274037 GCA_037367245.1 Phrynocephalus guinanensis
TAACATTTAAGTTTTACTGATTTTTAACCTGACGTTCCAAGTTCTGAACAACTCTATGCTTACTATTAGAGTCCCACAGCTGTGCAGCTCCCCAACTAAAATGTTTCCGTTGTGGACCAGACTTCTGCAGCCAGATTTTTTACAAGACTGAACCGACTGTCTAACCAGCGAGGCCAGCCCCGAGCTCCCGGCCCTTCTTCTCCTCCCGCAGCAGCGGCAGCTTCGGTGAGGCTGAGGACCAGCTCCAGGTGCTTGGAGCTGGCCTCGCCGAAGCCACCACTGCCGGAAGAAGGCAGGAGCAGTTTGGAGACGGCAGCCGTGATGCTGGGTCGTGGCTCCCGCCAGATTCCGGTGCCTTGCACTGGGGCTCCGTGCTGTAAGTCAAAGCCTGCGACTCAAGTCAAGCAGGCCCCTTCTTGCTGCAAGTCAAATATGCTGCAAGTCAAGCAGCATGTAAGTCAAGGTTCCACTGTATAACATAAAAGCCCCTTACATACATTTTTCAAATCTGACGTAAGAAGCATGAAGGAGTATTGTATCACTTTACTGGGGTTTTTATCAGTTATGAAATCAACTGATAAAAACACCGGGGAATAGGGTAAACTCTCCAATCCCAATTTAAATAAAATCAAAGGAAACGTACCTATGACACAATTCAGGATCCAGATAGCAATTAAGATACCTGAGCAAGAGGATTCTGAAAACAAACAGAAGTACTTTTAATTAAAAGTCTAAAGACAACAAATTTTCATAAAACCATGAGTTTATTCAATGTATGTTTTAATTTTTAATTAATGAAACAGAATGCAGAAACATTTCCAGGCAATTTAACCCAAGTAATATTTTTCTCAGTTGCACAAAGTTTAAAACAGTATTTCCTTGCTCCCTATGTTGGTACCTTTCCCAACGACTATGTCCCTTATTGAACAATTTATTTGTTTCCCTGCCCAACTCACAAATCAGCTGTTAAACGGGATGCGACATTGCTACTTCTCTCCCAATCTGAATGTTATATACCATAAAATCTTTATTAAAGCATTACTTCAAAGAGCTAGAACTGAAACAGTTGCACCGTGGAAAGCCCTCGAAGGACTGATCTTGTAAAATGGCTGTGTCCATAAAGTTTACCCATAACCTGGGAATTATGAGAGGAAGTTACCATAACTATTCATTTGGAAGCACGCTGCCTCCATTTGCTACTGATGCCAATAAGGAAGACTTCCTATAAGCCCAGCTGGCTCTTTGACGTTCTGGGAACACTTATTCTGACATCCTACTTCAACAAAGTGGACACATTGTGGAGGGCTGTTGTTCCTTTTGTTTGCTTGTAATTGTAGTACTGTATCACTTTTCTGTAAATTATATTTATTGTTAAAACATTTCAAATAAAATTATGTAAAGTTAATTTAAAACAAAAAGGAAATTGAAAAGATTAGCAGCACAGTCTACACAGAATGTGTCATTCAACAGTAAATACTATTGTGTTCACATAACCTAAAGCAAGAGTGAGCACACTGTGGCCCTCCAAATGCTGGTGAATGGCAACTCCCATCAAATTACCCATCATAGTCAAAAGTGAAGAATACCAGAGGCTGTATCGAACAGCATATGGAAAGTTTCACTTTGCCTACCCCAGTCTGAAGTGATAAATTAAGCCTGAATGTGAGGTCCTGATGGGTAATTAAGAATGAACTTTCATCCACTCACCCTCACATACATTCTCTCTCTCTCTCTCTCTCTCTCTCTCTCTCTCTCTGTCTATCTCTCTCTCTCTCTCTCTCTCTCTCTCTTTACTCTTTGTGTCTCCAGATGGTCCTCTGGACTCTGTTTTAGGAGAAGATGTCACCTGTTGTTGTTTTTCTGTCATTCCAGAACTGTTATAACCTTTCTCCAAACACATCTAAAAGAATTATCTGAAAAAAATTAAGGGCTGCAACTACAGGTTGCTAAGCACACTTGAAAGCTTCTTTAGGTGTTTAAAGGCGTCCCATGGCCCAGTGGTTAAATGCCTGTACTGCGGGTAAAACTGTGCTCACGACCTGGGGTTCAATCCCACGTAGCAGGCTCATGGTTGACTCAGCCTTCCATCCTTTTGAGGTTGGTAAGATGAGTACCCAGCTTGCTGGGGGGAGGGGGGGCAATGTGTAGCCTGCATACTGTAATTAAAACTGTAAAACCGCCCAGAGACTACTTGAAGTGGTATGGGGCGGTATATAAACAGAACACTTTGCTTTAAAGGAGATGGCAAAAGTGGAAGGACACATTGTTCACCTCCATGTATCATGTAAAGCAGAAGAATGTAAACCTAGCCTAGAAATGCGTGGTTGTCTGATATGGGGACACAAGTTCCCCCTGTCTTTCAGATTGTTAGGGATTTACAGTAAAGTAACTAACAATTGTGTGTAAGTTGCTGTAGAGTTGTAACTCTGGTAAGGCAAGTCAGGGATCAGCTGACTACAATATGTAATTAACAGTGTATAAAGTAAAGAGCAAGTGTGGGCAACACTTGATCCCTTCATCACTTGATCATGATGATGATCCAGGCTGCTTCATGGTTCTGCTGTATCCATGTCTGCAGAAGAAGGAATGCTGAGGAATGCTGTTCAGCTGTATTGTAAGATGTTACTTTGCCAGTTATTTTGTTTTGTAAATACAAGTCTTCAAACTACTCTTTGTTAAATAAACTCTGCTAAAAACCATAACACAGATCAGGTGCAAGCACTCAGGAAAAGAAACTTGCCAAGCCACTCCAGTATTCCTGCCAAGAAAACTCCATGGACGTGGAGTCACAAAGGGTCGGTCACGACTGTAACGACACAACACACACGCACTTCTCCATAGTGTGCAAAGCAGGCCTCAGTTTAGATGGCTTAACCATCCACGTACCTATTCAGTTACGATCAACATCACTGTTTTCCTAACTGGCCGACACAAGCAGAACCCGGACAACTATCCAAGCTAGTTCTCATTTTTTTAAGGGGAAGAGCCACTGCTAACAAACTCAGGGGAAGCCTGCTTGCATTTCTTTTCCCACTGCAACTTGTAGATCATTTAAAAAGAAAGGCTTCAGTTCTTTTCAGAAAGTGCAACCTGGGGCTTTTTTTTTTTGAAGTATGAATGTACTGTATGTACAGTGGACCCTCATATAACAAATGGTTTGTATAACATGAAATCGTCTATGGGGCGAATCCGTACAACATAAAAATGGTCGCGATTAGGGATTACTCTGTTTTCAATGCATTCCTATGGGAAATGTGTATAAAGGAAAAATTGCTTAACATAATTTCATTTGGAACAAATCAATTCCTTTATACAAGGTACCACTATATACTGTTCAGCATTTTTAAAACAGCTTCAATAATATGATTTAGGACTTTGAACCAAGGCTTACTGCATAACAATAAGCAGGGTCTGCTTTAATTTCCAGTCCTGCCCTCTGCCCCTTGTGAAGGTGACCCCTCCTCCATAGGTTTCATCCCAACTTCAACCAAAACAATCACTGTGCATGTGCTGGAAGGGGGGAGCCCTGTGGGGGAAGGGGGGAGCCTGCGCAGAAGGGGTGGTGTTGTTGTGCATGTGCCCACCTTACAGGTCCACTTGATGTTCAAAGGATTTTTATTTCAATAAGAAATCACACCGAAACACTCACAAACACATGTGCATGCGCATGTGCATGTTGCTAGGGAAAAATCAGACTGGCTCTTCACAATTTCCTCTCTGACCCACTTACAATATAATGGTTTGTGCCCAGCAGCTTCTTGGGTGACATTTACTTTTGATTCCCAACCAGAACTAAGCACCTAGTGCTGCATTTGCGCCCTGTTCATCCATTGATATTCTCCTTGCTCCGCCACTAGTTAGGAACACGAATGTCATTTGAGTAAAAGAGTACATTTTATATTAGAAAGAAACGAGAACATTGACTCTTGAATCTATGCCACGGTTGAAAAGTATCTTCACGCAGAGAGCAAATGGAAGGTAAACCCTTCCTTCATGGTGGATTGATTATATAAGCCATGTATTCATTGCCTAGTTCAGTCCTTTTAGTTTTTGTGTCAGGTTAACTTCTAAACTTCTATCTAAATATTAGATATTAGAGATGGGCACGGAACGAACATTTTTTCGTTTCCGTTACCGTTTGTCATTTCCGTTACGTAACAAAACGACAAACGAAAATTGTGATGAAAATGCAACGAAACGAACAGAACCACGAAAATTGTGGTCATTACGTTTTGTTTCCGTTAATGGCGACGCACAAGGAAATGAGCTGTTTTAAATGTTAAAAAATGCCCTGGACATCCGTAAAAATGCAGCGATTATTTATATTGTCTGATAATACCTACCAGGGGGGTTGGGGTCCTTAAAACATTTGTTTTTGTCTTCTCCCATCGCGATGTATTTTTCTTTTCCCTTTAAAATGGATGTCGCCATAAGCCACAAAATGGAGGCAAGCCATGTGATGTGGGATCATATTCAATCAATAGCATGCCCAGGTTGCAGACTGGGCGGGCAGGTCTGGCAGCCACAGAGGGCATAAAAAGCTCTGGCAGCCCCTGTCCTCCTTGCAGTCTTTGGTGGGAGTTAGGGTGGGATTGCTGTCTCTGCGACTCTAGCTTCAGTCCTGCAGCCTCCCTGTGTGTGTGCGTGCTGAGTACCTCTCGGTGAGTACCTACCCCTGCCCCGCAGTGCAGTCACTCTGCGGCTGCCTTGGACCCTGGGCAATGCCCGCTGCTGCCTTTGCAGCCTCCCTGCATACCTAGTCTATACTGTGTCTCTGCCAGCATCCATTTTTTTTAGTGGTTTTCCCTCTGGTCTGGGGCGTTGGGGGATGCCTGCGCATCGGAAATGCTTTAAAAATCGCGCAAAAAGCGGGTAGAAACGACAAACGAAAAATGAAAAATGGTAACAAAATTTTTCAAAAAATTCCCGACAAACGGAAACAAACCGAAACAGACCTCTCAATGACAAATGAAAAACCGAAACGCCATTTTTCTGTTTCGTGCCCATCTCTATTAGATATTTTACCTAGATTTCAGTAGTTTCTATACTGAGCTCACATTTTCCCCTTATTGCATCATATTCATTATCCTCCAAAAGAAAAAGAAAAACTATAGTATTTCCTGAACAGAGATAATTACCCGTTTTTAAAATATCCTACAATTCACTTCTAATTATAAGCCAAAGCCTCTTTATATAAAATATAGTTTGCCGTACCACACGCCTGCCCACATAATTATTCATAGATTTTCATAATATCACTAATTACTTCTGGAGAAGCCCTGAGGCACGGGCCAAAATCCTGTTTCCTAACTATACTAGCAGAAGGTAAAACAATATAAATTACAGCGGCTTCGCCGTGAAAATTAATGAGTCCCTACTTGGATTTCCAGGAGGATGCTGAGCCAGCAGGGCAGGCACCCAAAAATCCAAGCAGAGATTTGTTCGATGCCAGTGAGACACTAATATAAATTATGCTGTTTACCTTGTACAGGCAATGTTCGTTTTAAGCTGCACACCCAGCACTGCATAAATCCCACACAGCCAGATCAATGTTGTGGTCTATTGACTTCTGGTTGCAGGAGGAGCCCCAGCCAGAGCTAGCAGATTCTGGAACTCTCTCCCACTAGAGGCTAGAACTGCCCCAGCCCTGCTGTCTTTCCAGAAACAGGCAAAGACTTTCCTCTTCGGGCAAGCTCCACACAGAACTTAATTGTACTGGACTGTCTTCTAATGCTGTAAGATACCCATCAATTCCCTGTTCTTAAATTTATTTATTTATTTGTTTATTTGTATACTGCAAACTGATTTTCCTCAAACGAGAACTCTGGGCAGTTATTGTCTTAATTGTACTGGACTGTATATCGTCCCTCATTATTGTAATGGGTCCTTTTCCAAAGAGAAAGGTGGGGCAAGATACTCATCAGTCAGTCAGTCAATCAATCAATAAATAAATTAGAGAGAACACTGTCTACAGATCCAAACTGAGGGGAATGACCAAAACAACAGTAGATTAACACCCCTGACAATGACATGAAGTTGTCCTGGTTTCACCCAGACTTAGCCTGTGACCATGGTAAGTGGGAGGCAAAAATGAGAATATCGGATCTTATCACCAAGTGGAATAGATACTAAGAAAAATAAGAAGTTGTCTACCAGTACAACTCCATGTGATGTTTTAAGCCACTAAACAACAACAACAACTGCATAGTTGCTCACATATTTAGTGTCGTTGTTTAAATTGGGTTTACCTGTAAATTAAGCAATTTCTTCATGCCCCTGAAGAAACAAGCAATGTACAGCCCAATCTTGTTTATGTTCAGGTGCAGAAAAGTCCAACAGGACTTGAATGTGGGTGGCTCTTATGCCTAGTATTTTAAAATGCCTTTTAAAATACTCATTATAAACATTCAGTACATTTTGCATGCACTGGTGATATATTTTCCCCATCACCCAGAGAATGCAATAACAACCAGGACAATATACAATGAAACCTCCTGTTTTGGGGTGCTTTGAAAAAGCACCAGGTGTGTTCTTTTTCGGCAAGTGCTTCTTCTTCAGCCAGAAGCTTTTTATTTAGCGCTAGTCCACTTAAACAAACACAACACTCCAGCACAAAGCTTGCACTAAAATACAGCAGTTAGTCTTTAAAGTGTCACAATGCTTTTTGTCTTAATTTCTTTTTTAAAAATATATTTAACCAAAATACAGTAGAAGACCATTTCTAGAGTTTCCTTCAAATTTTGGAAACAATGATGTTTGTAGACAGCTGATTCAGATTGCTATCTGGATCTTTCCATTTAATGCTACTATTAAAACAAAGGAACCTGTTGCCACAGGATGCAGTGATGGCATCTGGCAGATGCCTTCAAAAGGGAATTGGATAGATTCCTGGAGGAAAAGTTCATCACAGGTTACAAGCCATGATGGGAATAAGATTTATCTCCAAGCTTAAAAGGAGGGTACCTCATAATGCCAGACACAGGGGAGTGGTATCAGGAGACAGGCCTCTAGTTGTCTCATGTGCTCCTAGAAGCATCTGGTGGGGACACTGTGAGATACAGGAAGCTGGACTAAATAGGCCCTTAGCCTGAAGCCACCAGGGCTGTTCTGTATGCTCTTATGTAAAGGAAAAGGGACCAGCAGACAAGATCACTATGAATGTTTTTAAGGTGTTATAAAAGGCTTTTTCTTTCTTTTTAAAAGATGTCAATCCATTTCTTACACATATGCTAATTTCTGGAGAGAGAAGAGACAGTGAGGCGGCCTGGAGGGTAATCCCAGTAAGATCTGTGCTTAAGTATCATTAAGTGGCACCCAGTGGCACAAAACAAGGAGGAATAACTGCTCCATCTATCTTTACCATAAATGGCACCAAGGCTCAACTAGACAGCTTAACAAACATCAAAGTACTGTATAAGTAAGAACCGCTTTCTGGGTATTCTTTTTAACTAACCAACTTAATGTTGCATGGAGATACATTTCAATTGTTTTAGGCTTCTGTCGCCATGCATTTCTTTTATAAAAAGAACCACCCCTCCAAACCAAAGGTCACATTGATTGCAATCTGCTCATTTGGGAGAAAAACAGGTTCACAGTTATAAGAAGTACAGATGTATGAAGGCTCTTCAATTCCAGCTTCATTGACTGGCATCCTATTGGTGTTCATTTTGTGAAACACTGCACAGGTAATAGAAGTGAATTAACTAGATGCTGGACACGTGTCTGATCACATCCTCAACTGGTGCCTTGTCAAGTTACTCATATCTTAAATGAGCACCAACAGATTCTGGCCACTATACGACTGCCAATATGGCACGAGAGCAATGGCACTGAGCGAGTTAAACAATGACTGGAGCAATTCATTACTGAACTTGTAAAAGAAATGTTAAATTGGAACGTAGAATGTTAAGAGTTAGGAAATCAATAAAAAAATCCACACACACTAAAGCACAGCAAAATTTATTTAGTGATTTAAATTTTAAAACTCAGATACAGTAATACCTCAGATAAAGAATGCTTCGGATAACAATTGTTTTGGATAACAAATGGAAATTTCCAGGTATAGGGCTGCCTCGGATAGCAAATGTTCCCTATGGGCTGCCTCAGATAACAAATGTTTCATAATGCCTTGCCAAAAATGTGTACCCTGCATGCACTGCAGGATGCATAGTTTATGGAGGGGTGGGAGGAGTTAGAGCATTTTTTTCATGGATTTTTAGAGCCAATCTGGACATGTTTTGCTGAGAGATTTGGACTTTTTGAACTTGGTAAGATAGGGAGCCAGCTTTTATTAATCTTTGCACTACTTTTCTTTGTATTTTTGGCTGGAAGAAGCTGGGGTAGTCTTGTTGGTTTCATTTCTCCATATTTGCAGTCTTTTTGCACTGCTCCAAGGGCAAAAATGGGCTGGGTTTTTTTTCTTCCTGCTTATGTTTGTTTGCTTGCATTTTCCCCCATGGCACTTTGGGTGGGAACAGGCTGGGGTAGTCTTGCTGGTTTCTCTTGTCCATGTTTGCATTGAACTGCAGGGGGATGTTCTGGAGGGTGTTCCAGCACTACAAGCCTTTAAAGTGCATTGTATAAAAAGGTCTGGACCCTCCCCCCCCCAAAAAAAAAGCTTTTTAGCCTTTTTCTGGCTCTCTGGAACAGATTAATCAGTTTCCCATTCATTTCAATGGGAAACCACATTTCGGATAACAAATGTTTCGGATAACAAATTGTCTCTGAGAATGAATTAAATTTGTTATCAGAGGTACCACTGTATTTTGACAAGTGAAATTTAAAAATCAATTTTTAATGAATTTAACAAATTTGATCTTTTTTTTAAAAAAAACTCATTGGTTTTTATCCACCCCTCACTAAAGCAGCCACTCTCAACAGGAGCCATATGGTCCCCAGGGGGACTCTGGCAAATTTGAAGGGGGGCATGGACTAAAAGTTTTTGTTTTCTTTTTTTCTATTAATCCATTCATGTTGTGTCCTTGTTTGACAAGAGGCCCTGGAACCTGAGAAGAATACCTAAGACAATCATGGCCAAAAAAAGGTTGAGAATGGCTGCACTAATAAATCTGAATGGAACAATGTTCCTATTTGGCTTACCGTATTTATCGGCGTATAACACGCACAGGCGTATAACACGCACCCTCATTTTAAGAGGGAAATTTTAGGAAAAAAAATTTTTTTGGCGCCCACCTGCCCGGGTCCCTATCTAACCCTCCCCCTAACCCACCTCCCACCCACGGAGTCCCTGAGGCAACCTGGCAGCTCCGTCCGTGCAGCCGAGGATCGGGGCCTTGTCTGGCGAGGCGGGCGGTGGCCGCGGCGGACTGCCCACACCGGGAACAAAGGCCGCCGCTGCCGCTGGTCTGCGGCGAGATTTTTGGCTGCTCCGGACGCGCGGTTTGTCCGCTCCAGCCGGCGCCCCCCCCCCACTCATCGGAGGCTCCTTTGCCTTACCGGGGGAGGGCTCCCGGCTCCGTCCATGCAGTCAAGGATCGGGGCCTTGTCTGGCGAGGCGGGCGGCGGCTGCGGCGGCTGCGGCGGCGGCAGCCTGTCCGTGACCGGCAGCAGCGGCGGCGGAGGCTTGCGGCCTTGCTGCGCTCTGGCCGGTCTTTTCTTTATTTGACAGGCCGCCGATCAGCTGGGCTCCCCGATCGGAGCCCTGATAAGGGCTCAGGCAGCGGGAGAGCTCGGCGGCGGCGCAACCAGGACGGGACTTCTTTGACGGCCCGTGTTCATCCGGGCCGTCTGGTCTGGCTAGGGATCTCGCGCCGGGGGGGGGGGTAGATTTAGGGGGCGGGTTAGTTAGGGTCCCGGGGGGCGGGCTCCCTGCTCCCGGGGGGGAGATAGTTAGGCTTTAGGGAGGGGGGTTAGGGCGTGCGTGGGATCCTTGTTTCTCTGGCCTGCCCTGTCAGCTCGCAGTATGCGAGCACTGGCTATGGGACGGCAGTCGTTGTTTTTGCCAAGCACACTGGTCGCCTCATATTATATCGGCGTATAACATGCATACATAATTTGCCCCCTATTTTCAGGGGGGGGGGAAGTGCGTGTTATACGCCAATAAATACGGTAAGTCTTAGTACTTTATGTAACTTACTGCACAATTACTTTATATACTCGAATATAAGCCTAGTTTTTCAGCCCTAATTTTGGGCTGAAAAAAGGGGCCCTCGGCTTATATCCGGGTCAATACTTTTAGCCACTGAGGCAAGTCATCTGTGGCTAAAAGTCATTTTAAACATTGCATGCCACTTCTCATGACCCCCCCCCCTGCATCACAGGGGAGCGGCACACAATGTTTAAAATGACTTTTAGCCACTGACCCAAGCACTTGCATCAGTGGCTAAAAGTTATTTTAAACATCACACACCGCTCCCCCAGCTCACAAAGGAAGAGCGACCAGGCCCTGCTGCATTTCCCACACTAGACGTATACTCGAGTCAATAAGTTTCCCCAGTTTTGGGGGGTTAAATTATGGGCCTCGACTTATACTCAGGTCGACTTATACTTGAGTATATATGGTACATTCAAATAGAGAGTGGTACGCATGTGCCACGAAAAAGTGTTCCAATTCATTAGAAACATTTGTCAGAAGAAGAGTGTGTTTTTCTAGGATTCCCCACCTTGCCATTTTGCATCACATTGGGGTACTTCATGCAGTTCCAAAGAGATCCCATATCGCCAGGAACAGATAAGGTGAATAAAGATGATGGAGGAATCAAGAAATCCCATTTTCTTCCTATTGCACTAATGGAGATTTCCAATGGATGAAAGAGACTTCCATCAGTGGAATGACACCAACTGGACACCATCAGGTTACAACTGCAATAGATGGCCATCTCCATCCAAATTGGGATAATTGACTCTCACACACCCCCAGTCCTAAATCCATGCTGGTACTAAGCCTATATACCCATAAACAAAAGGGATTATCTGTACTAAAAGAAAAACCCCACACTTTAAAGGAAAAGGAAGGCACAGTCATCTAAGAACACTTGATACCGAGGTATAATTTAAGACCTTGAATATCATACTGAACATCTACTGGAATATTACTTAGACAAGGAAAAGTATTTATCCTATTATCCAGGGATGACTGGGTTAAGGCAATGATCAACCATGAGACTTTTAAGCTTGAATGGGTCTTGTTTAGCAAATGCAAGAATAATTAAAAAGAATAGCTTATCCTGAAGAGTGTTCAGCCAATTTAATAGCATTGTTCATTATGCTAATGCACTCAACAATAGACTGCTTTATCACACTCTAAAAATAAAACCCGTTCACAATACAGGAATCTAGCAGCAATATGGGCAGACAATAAAGGAAGCCTCCCTCTCTTACAAGCCTCCTGAATATCTTTCCAAACTAAAAGTTTAGCTATAATGTAATCTTGGTTTTAATTAGTTTGTTTGAAATAATGAAGTCAGACCCGTGTAAATCTCCAAACCAGATTGTGTTTTAGATTTGTTACATGGCATGTGTCTTGCCTGCACTATATATTCAATAGTGCCTTCAAAACTGTTTGAATAAAATATTTGAGTACAAATCCAATCATGTCATTTCTGTTTTAAAACGCTAAAGGAACATCCTTCAGAATTAAATATGGAAATCATATTAAAATATGAATTAGCTTTATAAAGAGTTCTGACACCAGGGTACAAATAGAACTACCTCCTGGCCTTATCTCAACACAGAAGGAAATGCACATATTAAGGAAGCTGTCGGGAAAAACAAGTCTAAGCAGTCCTGAATCCTGTAGTCAAAATCTTAATAAGCATCTGTACAAGGTAAAAAAAATTCATTATGAAAAACAATTGTTAAGTGACAGACTAAATAAATAAATACAACTAACAATTATCCGGACAACCATCAATAATCTTTACTCATAAAACAAAGCCATTTTAAACAGATTCATCCATATTATTTAACCCTTAATCTGTAACACTAAAACTGTACATTAATTAAGCAGATTTACAGTTATGATCCTGACTCTCTTACATTCACATCCAGTAATTCTGCCGTTTCAGCAGTTTCCAGCTGAATGCCATTATTCTGTTGTTTGATTGCCACAATTCTGCACCCCTTTCAAGTGCATCTGCAGCTGTTTAAAAAAAGTTTCCGTCTACGCCCACAATTGTCAAGTGCCCAACCCTTATAAAACAAACAAAAAATGAAATAGTAATTAGATTTCAGATTATGTCATAGGTGTCAGTTGATTACACATATAGCTGCCAATTAAGAAAACCCTTAGCTTGCTAATTTGCTATCAAATATACTGTACTGTATATGCTTTAAATTGGACAAATATACTGCACCATGTCCATGAATGTCATTAAGTATTTACTTTGTGCTGGACCAGATATGAACAGTATAACATTTAACCATTTTCTTCTCCCTTAATGCAGAATCAAGCCAACATTATAAGTCTTTTTATACAAGATTTCCCCCTTGGCTAATTTCTGTAATTGATTTACCTACAACCATCCTTATTTGGGAGTACAATTTACCAAAATTATAGGTCCAGAATTCCTTCACTTAATATCTTTATATACAGTATTTAACTTTCATCTCATATGCAGCTTTAGTGCAAATGTAATGCTTGATACTCAAAGCCTACCAAGTTAATATTATAGCCTAATCTGTTCATGCAAAATTCTTCCATAAATAAAAATCTGGTAAAACACACACATTTAAAGCCTATGGTCACATATTTCCTTCACAACCTTCCCTAAATCATATTTCTGTTTCCTTATGCTCCATTGCAATTCTCCCAACGTTTGCCACTTTCTGTTCTGAGATACACTTAGTGTCCATTACTGAGATGACGGGCCATAAAAAGCTTGTAGTTGCACTGAAGATCTAAACTTTTTCCTCTCATGAAAACATAAAGAAAATCATGGCTTCAGGCCATTCATTATCCAGAGAGAACATTTTTGCTAATACAGTAAAAAGAGCTAAGTGCATTAAAAGCTCAAATTCAAGGAATGATTCACAGAATTTCCATGCACTTCAAAGTCATAGTTACTTTCCTACCAAGTTAAGATTAACCAAGGAGATTAATGAAAAGATATATTTTCTTAACTAAAAATTCTAGGTTTCTCTTGACATAGCAACACTGAGTAAGATAAATGTAAATAACTCACATACAATGTCAAAAATGCAAAAAATGTAAATTAAAATATATACAAGAAAATATATTAGAAATTTGCTTCTGTAAATAGGCTGTCATGATGAGATTGATTCTTCTACAAACTGAGTGGGGTATAATGTACAGAACTTGAGACTCACTGCAGCAATCCATCACTAAAGTACATGGATTAAAAATAAGGCAGAATCTGATCTTTTACAGGATGAACAAAATTGGGACAACTGAAATGAGAATACTGTATAAGAAATTAGAGATGTGATTTAGAGAAAGAGGTGAAGGAAGTGTATCCTCTGTGATATCATAAAAGCATACTGTCTGCTGCACGGCTTCTGTACTTTCTCAGTCACTCTATAGAAGGACCCCTTTTTCCCCCAAACAATTTCCCCCCAAGGATGACATTTATGTCTCTGCATACATCCTATTATTATATTTACCATTCTGATCAGTTTAAGAACATAAATGTTGCAGCAGGACCATTACATGCATACACACATTCCATTAGTAGCTGAAAACTGTAAAACTGTTAAAAAGAAATGTTACTGATAGACAACCATCCTAAAACACAGGGATAATAAACATTTGCAATAAATGGGGAAGGACAAGCGATAATTCTTGCGTTGGGAGGAACCTGCTCATCAATAACTCTTGCTGTAAGGGAGGAGGAATGGATTTAGGAAAAATTCAGAGTGCCTTAAGTTAATTCTCGCTTGCCAGTAGGCTATAGATAAAAAATCCATGGCAGGTCAGTTTGCAGCCAGACAGCACTGCATAGATAAGAGGCATGGATGATGAATTGTTAGCAACTTCTGTGAAAACTGTGCATGCCACCTGGGCTACTACTAAAGTGTCCCACCAGTGGTATACATACTATAGAGAATTCCAGCTGTTTCATTCATCCACCTCTATAAATCTGAAGCCAACTATTGGCAACCCAACTTCTGCTTCTTGGCATCATGGTCAATAGGGGGGGAAAGCATGGAAATTTTTTAACTCCAATATTTCTCTCAACATTGGCTGGGAAGGAAAAAAGTTAACCCATTATAAAAGCAATAGAGTTGCTGAGCATTATTTTCCCCCCACTCAGCTTTATCTGTAAAAGATATCCTGTACATTCAAGTAGTTGAAATGTAAGGGTAACATTTACAGGTCTTCAGCGGGCAATGTCATAGAATGCCTACATTGTAAGTCTCGAGAGAAGTGAGCATTTCTGCATGTAACCATCATACACAAGAAAACATAACAAACATTCCATCTGGGCATGTGAGGTTTAAATGGATGGTTTACACAGGAGCACACACAGTACCAAATCACCAGTATTCAAAAACAATTCACTTCCAACAGTGATGGTGAACCTTTTGGAGACCGAGTGCCCAAAATGTGATTCAAAATATACTAATTTTTCACAAAGTGCCAATCCGGCAATTTAACCTGAATACAGGTGGCTGTGAAGGGGCGATGTCGGGTGCCCACAGAAAGGGCTCAGAGTGCTCACCAACACTGTACTGGAATCATCAACAATGATGTACTAACTAGGATGTACCAATTTGCCTGGCTTTCTTTTTCACATTCAAACCACACACCAGTATCTGCAGATTACTATTTCAACAGTGCAGCCAGGACTGGTTCCACTGTTAGAAAACTGATCCCATCTGATTCCACCATTAGAAAACACAGTTAAATTTTCTGCACTGCAGACTGACGGCCAGGGTAAGGGGCGGATTACCTTGCACTCACAAATCCATGAGTACCACTTCAAAGAAGGTAAAACAAACAATTAGTGACAGCACATGGCCAGCATTATGCATTTTTGCCATTCATAAATGCTGCCATGTGTGGTGTGAGAAAGAAACTCAAACAGCATCTGTTTATGACTATCCAGAGAGATTAAGGAAACTGAGGCAATGATTAACTATCCTCAAAGAGTTCTCATGCAAAATCTTCTGATTTGTACCCTGTGACGTCACCCCTTTCACAGGCTGGGTTTTTCAAAGGCACAACCGGGTTTATTTCGACATCCCATTGCTGTGCCACCAAATTGTGACGACACCTCCCTTTTACACACTGAATTCTGTGATGGAAATGGTACTGCTGCCACCTTTTATTCACTTATTAATGCTGCCACCTTTTAAACTCGTCGCCTCATGAATTGGGACAGACTCAGATGAATAATATAAAAATAATAACAAAGTTTCATTGAGAAGATAATAAATATAACAATATCTGAGGATGGTATGCGTTGCCTTTAACATATACTGTAACAGATTTAATCAGCTCCACAAGCCTCCCTGTCTTAAATAGCTAGTAAACAGTATAGCCCTCACTGCCTGACAGAACTCTCAGAGAACAGTGCTCTCTCCCAGCACTCACTCTCAACTTAACTTAACTCACTGAACTGCCTCAACTGCCTAGGCTCCACCCTTTTAATATCATACCCGCCCTCCTGCTGGGATTGGCTGATGACGTGTATATTCATCACTCCTGTCTGCAGGGTTTGTCACATGCCCTACTGAGAGTAAAAGCTACCAAGATAAGATACAGATATACTCTTCAAGTGACAAGAAGTCATCTTTCTGTAGATCCTTCTTGGCCAAGAAGGAAAAAAATCCTTACAACCAACCACAACTTACGAGCCAACCTTGTACCTGATCCTCCCAACCTTTCTGGAACAATAAACCCTCAGCTGAACTGTAACAGTATTTTCCCCCTGTATAAGAACTATATTTTTCTCTAAAACTGATAGACAATCAAGGGGGATCTTATACAAGGAAGATAGCTGAGGGGATCACTGTGTGGTTGCAAACTGTAATTTTGGGTTGGGGGAAGTGGTGGTCATCTTATACATGGGTATGTTTTACAGACGGAATAATACAGTAATCAAAACTAATAACTTAGTGACTAAATATTAACACCTCTATGTGTGGCATAGAAAATTTTGATTTCCAGCTCAGTAGGCTTTCTGAATGTGTTTATTATTTATTAAAGGTATTTTATGGGGGGCCAGAGACAGCATCTGATCAACATTTGAAAAAATATATATATAAAAAATTATAATGGCCCAAATAATGTTGGGCAAGATAAGCAAAGTTGTAACTTTTAGTTCGTTCCTCAAATCCATCCCATGTTCTCATGCCCCAACATGGGGCTGTGTGTCTTTATTTACCATTGAGGAACGACCCAAAACTTATGGCTTTGCCTAGGTTACACAACAGGATTTTGGCCAATGAGTAATGAAGTATTATTACCATATAAAATATATCACAAAAGAAACAGATCAATACGATCTCCTGGTCTGCCTTTGAAACCTTAACTGTCCAAGAACCTCAAAACACTCCCCCCCCAAAAATAATATTTCCTTAAAAAGTTATTCTATCCACCATACAAATGTAAGTAAATGCCAGGCAACCCTTTCTGGGGAGGTTATTTCTGTAAATGAAATGCTACTACTGTACTCAGGAGATTCTTTGGACGGAGGCTGATAGAACCTGGAAGGGGACATTCTAGGAAGGTCCTGTAATCATGATGTCTAGGACCAGGTAAACAAAAAAGGCAATTTTTCATTTAAGGGTATAAAATTATAGCCAACACTTTTTGAGTTAAAAAGGTAAAGGTAAAAAAGGTTCCCCCCACACATGTGTGCTAGTTGTGTCCAACTCTAGGGGCGGTGCTCATCTCTGTTTTGTGCAAGTCTGTGGCCATGTGGCTGGCATGGCTGCATGGAACACTGTTTACCTTCCCGCTTTTTACAGCGGTACCTATTTATCTACATGCTTTTGAACTGCTAGGTTGGCAGGAGCTGGAGTTAGTTCCATGTATAAATGAGAACTGCGAAGCCTTTGCATAATATAGTCATCTATATTCCCATTCTGGGAAGATGGGCGGGATATAAGTCTAACAAATAAATAAATATCACCCAGCCCCAGTTTAGAATCTTGAAGCTCTTTTATTCCCTCCCTTCTCAGACTAATGGAAACATCCAGACTGTTTTCAAAAGCAGCTCCATGTTCAATACAGTACATTGAACTTATCTAAATAGAGCACAGATTGATGACATAGCTAGGCACCCTCTTTCCAATAGGAAATTGATGCACCAGTGAAATTTGATCAAGGGCAGTCCTGCTAAATGACACCTCTTGGTCTTCCAGTGGTAATGTTTTATCAGTATATACTCCAAACCATGAAACTGTGATTGCACATTTTAGGAGACCTGCCACCTTCCCCATAAAAGACCGAATGCTATTTCATTTGTGCATACAAAAACCATCACAAGAGTACTTCTGCCTTTTCTGAATCAAGACTGAATCTGTTCACCTTGATAACATACTATATTGAAGGTACTGCTTCAGAATACAATGGTACTTCTACTTACAAGCAGCTCTAATTATGAGCAATTTGACTTAAAAGTGAAAAACCGTTGGCATTTTAACTGTTGTTGTTGTTCAGTCGTTCAGTCGTGTCCGACTCTTCGTGACCCCATGGACCAGAGCTCGCCAGGCCTTCCTATCCTCCACTGCCTCCCGGAGTTTTGTCAAATTCATTTTGGTTGCATCGATGACACCGTCCGACCATCTCATTCTCTGTCGTCCTCTTTTCCTTTTGCCTTCGATTTTTCCCAGCATCAGGGCCTTTTCCAGGGAGTCCTCTCTTCTCATGAGGTGGCCAAAGTACTGGAGCCTCAGCTTCAAAATCTGTCCTTCCAGTGAGCATTCGGGGTTGATTTCTTTCAGAATGGATAGGTTTGATCTCCTTGCAGTCCAGGGGACTCTCAAGACTCTCCTCCAGCACCACAGCTCAAAAGCATCAATTCTGCGGCGATCAGCCTTCTTTATAGTCCAGCTCTCACTTCCATACATCACTACTGGAAAAACCATAGCTTTAACCATCCTGACCTTAGTTGGCAAAGTGATGTCTCTGCTCTTTAGGATGCTATCTAGGTTTGCCATTGCTTTCCTCCCAAGAAGCAGGCGTCTTTTTATTTCGTTGCTGCAGTCGCCATCTGCAGTGATCAAGGAGCCCAAGAAAATAAACTCTGTCATTGCCTCCATTTCTTCCCCTTCTATTTGCCAGGAGGTGATGGGACCAGTGGCCATGATCTTAGTTTTTTTGATGTTGAGCTTCAGCCCATTTTTTTCACTCTCCTCTTTCACCCTCATTAAGAGGTTCTTTAATTCTTCCTCACTCTCTGCTATTAGAGTAGTATCATCTGCGTATCTGAGGTTGTTGATATTTCTTCCGGCAATCTTAATTCCGGCTTGAGATTCGTCCAGACCGGCCTTTCTCATGATGTACTCTGCATATAAGTTAAATAGGCAAGGTGACAGTATACAGCCTTGTCGTACTCCTTTCCCGATTCTAAACCAGTCAGTTGTTCCATATCCAGTTCTGACGGTTGCTGCTTGTCCCACATATAGATTTCTTAGGAGACAGATAAGGTGTTCAGGCACTCCCATTCCTTTAAGGACTTGCCATAGTTTGTTGTGGTCTACACAGTCGAAGGCTTTGGCATAGTCAATGAAGCAGAAGTAGATGTTTTTCTGGAACTCTCTGGCTTTCTCCATAATCCAGCGCATGTTGGCGATTTGGTCTCTAGTTCCTCTGCCCCTTCGAAATCCAGCTTGTAGTTCTGGAAGTTCTCTTTCCACATACTGCTGAAGCCTGCCTTGTAGAATTTTGAGCATAACCTTGCTAGCATGTGAAATGAGTGCAATTGTGCGATAGTTGGAGCATTCTTTGGCGTTTCCTTTCTTTGGGATTGGAATGTAGACCGATCTTTTCCAGTCCTCTGGCCACTGCTGGGTTTTCCAAATTTGCTGGCATATCTTATGCAGCACCTTTACAGCATCCTCTTTTAAGATTTTAAAGAGTTCAATTGGAATGCCATCACCTCCACTGGCCTTGTTGTTTGCAATGCTTTCTAAGGCCCACTTGACTTCACTTTAACATTTTAACTGCTGACTTACAAATTTTTGATGCAGTCTTCTCTACTTACTTTTTTTACTTTTTCAATTTTTTTATTTTCTAGATATGGCTGCTCTACTTACAAGTTGTTTGACGTATGAGCGTGCATTCGGAATGGATTAAACCCCTAAGCTGAGGCACCACTGTACCTATTTTTGTTACTCCTGGGTCTCATTACATAGAACAGATGTGAAGGCTACATTCATAACTTGATATTTCTGGACAAATCTCTGGTTTTATCTACTGCACAAGTTTTGTGTAGATGATCAACAGCATCAGGGTAATTCTGGATAGCACAGGGATGTAGATATCTGGCTGTACCAACAGACCATGGGATTTTAATTCCCACTGACAGGCGCTGGGC
This sequence comes from Phrynocephalus guinanensis, assembly GCA_037367245.1. Lineage (NCBI taxonomy): Eukaryota > Metazoa > Chordata > Lepidosauria > Squamata > Agamidae > Phrynocephalus > Phrynocephalus guinanensis. The sequence continues at coordinate 34,944,534 of CM074736.1, forward strand.
TTAGTTCTAAAGAAGATGGAATCCTGCAGGAGCCCATAATGCAGTTGACAAGGGATTGAGATGAAACCTCTCCAACATCTTCTGGACTTACGATTCCAATAGGTGTGGAACCACCATGGCATTGTGCATCCACGTCTAAACTCAGACAGCTTACAAAGAAGTAAAAACAAAGTTGTCAGGGAAATTGACAGAGTTGCTAACAGGGTTGCGCTCTCTCTCTCTCTCTCTCTCTCTCTCTCTCTCTCTCTCTCTCTCTCTCTCTCTCTCTCTCTCTCTTATCTTATCTTTCTCTTGAAAGTGGTCCTTCCATAGCAAATTCAGTTCCAAATGCAAGCCTGAACTCACAACAAAATGGATCCAGAAAACCATCTTTCATCCAACTGAAGGTCCAGCAGGCACTTACGTATTTTGCTCAACATGAAGATGTTAGCTATGTATCTGGCAAGGAAAACCTAATTAAGAATTATCTATGCTACTTACATCAGATGAAAGACATGTGACAACAGTACAGTACCACAAAATACTTTGTGACTGCACTGAGTAGTCTCTAGTCATTTTCCCTAGTACTGTGTATGTCAGCTGTAAACCACTTTTACTTCAGAAAATTTAGGACTTGTTGGAAACAGGTCCTACTTTGAGAACAAAAAAAAAAGATTAGGTTTAAACACTAAGTAGAATCATGTATGAAATAGCTGAGATAACTTCAAAGCAGAACAGCTTCATGAACAGCTAGCAAACAATGCCCTGGTAGTCCCTGCAAAACAGTAGTGGGCAAGCTCAGAGGACTTGAGGACAACATTTGTGCCCCAACTCCCTCAGCAGACTTCTGCAACCACCAAAACATCTGTTTATTGCCATGAGTTGTGTTGTTGGTGGTTAGAAGTTACTTGGAAGTGCTCAGATGGTCATGTCTACTTCTTACTTTGGGTGAGATGGGGCTTTAGGGAATTTCTTCCAAGCCCATGGATCTTACCAGTAATGCTCTTGAAGGTCTCCCAGAAACAGAAATACACCACAATTTGGAAACAATCAATCAAACAAAAAAATTCCTTGAGGATGTCTGTGAAGATTCTCAGTCACCCAGGTGTGGTTATCTGGAAGCTGAATCATGGCAATTGGACTTCTTCTCACAAAAGAAGTCCAGTTGCCATGACTCAACTTCGAATTTCATTGAGGATGTTGGGATGTTCTACAGTTTCCAATGTGTGTGTGTGTGTGTGTGTGTGTGTGTGTGTGTGTGTGTGTGTGTGTGACTGTCTGTCTGTCTATCTATCTATCTATCTATCTATCTATCTATCTATCTATCTATCTATCTATAGATAGGGTTTTTTAAATAACAAAAAAATAATTAATAGTTTATCCAAGGCATTCATATGGGAAACCTACCCCGACCCAGCAAAGCAGGGGAAGAGCTTCCCTCTCTTGCTGGGTTGGTGGAAAAGCCCCCCCCCGCCCCAGTCAACTGGCAGCCCTGCCTGTCGTCTGTGATTTTGACAGCTCGGCAGCCATAGGGCTTTCTCCTTCAGCAGGCAGACATCAGCCAAGGGAATATCAGGCAGGTGGTGAAGTTGCCACCCACCCGATCCTCCCCTGGCTGAGAACAAGGCAGCCAAGATGCTCCCCCGGCTGACATACGCCCACTGAAGGAGAAAGCCTTTGCATGGTGCCGGAGGGTGTTTTAAAAGGATCCTTGCTGTTCCAACCCCAGCGTTCGGGGCAGGATCGTATTAAAACATCCACCACTGCATGGCGCGGGTGGGTGTTTTCAAGCGAATCGGTTGCTACACTTTGGGAAAGCAAGGATCCAAGAGCTGGCTTTTGAATCTCCTCCAAGGCTTGGCACCCCGTCCATCTCTCTGAAGGCGGGGTTTTTAAAACGTTCCTGCCCCAAGTGTGGGGTCGAAGCAGCAAGGATCCTTTTGAAACACCTGCCTTTCGGGGGGGGTGGATGTTTTAAAAGGATCCTTGCTGCTCCAACCCCAGTGCTTGGGGCAGGATCCTTTTAAAATGCCAGCCTTTGCATAGCACAGGTGGATATTTTCAAGCAAATCAGGTGCGGCACTTCGGGAAAGCAAAAAGCAAAGTGTTCTGCTTATATACCGCCCCGCACCACTTCAAGGTTTACAGTTTTTTAAAATTACAGTATGCGGGCAACACATCCCCCCCCTCCCTCGGCAAACTTGGTACTCATTTTACTGACCTTAGAAGGATGGAAGGCTGTGTCAACCATGAGTCTGCTACCTGGGATTGAACCCCAGGTCATGAGCACAGTTTAGCTGCAGTACAGGCATTTAACCACAGCACCACGGGGCTCACAGGATCCAAGGATCCAAGAGCAGGCTTTTGAATTAACTTAATAGCCTGGACTTTGCTCCTGGCTGAGATTGGGCAAACCCGATCTTGGCTGCCCTGTTCTTGACTTCATCACCCACCTGATCCTCCCCTGTCTGACATCCGCTCGCTGAAGGACTCCTGTGACTGCTGAGCTGTCAAAATCACGGCTGGCAACCAGGTGATTTTGATAGCTTGGCTTCCGTTGACAGAAGGGCTTTCCCTCCAACCCAGCAAAGTGGGGGAAGCTCTTCCCCTGCTCTGCAGTGTCAGGGCAGGCTTCCCATAGGAATGCATTGGACGCCTATTGTAATCCGTTCCCTTTGGAATGGATTAATTGGTGTTCAATGCATTCTTATGGGTTTTGAATTACGAAAATCTTGAATTACGAAAGATCTGTTGGAATGGATTAATTTTGTAATTCAAGGCATCACTGTATATAGCAAACATTCAGTACGTATCAAGTGAAACAGATAATAAGAAAACGGTGGACCACAACCGAAGGTCAGTGGAAAACTTCAGAGGATGAAAAGTCGTTTCACTCATACTTACTACTAAAAACTACATTAGGAAGATGACATATTAAGCAACTAAATTTTTGATTTAAATACAATTAAGAAAAGGTTTGCATGTGCCTGAGGTACAGCTCTGTTTTAACATGAGCCTAACCGCTGAGAGAAAGATGATTTAGCCTTGCGGTAATTTTTATTCTCATTTCCAAGGCAAATAAGGATCCATGATGAAGTGAAAGAATCTTTGATTTAGTTAATATTTTCTACATTCCAAAAATCAATAAATGACAATCAAATTACATACTATTAGAAATCAGGGCTTCAAAATGGAAATACCTTGATAGAAATTTCAACAAGCAAACATTCATTACGGAGTATTTGAGTTTCACAATGGCAGACATCAGGGAATCCTAAAGATATTGAGTCAGCAGAGTTTTTCACATTTGACACGTGAATGCTCACATTACTCTGATCAGCAAAGCAACTCAACGTAACAAAGCCGGAAGTTATCAAAATGGTTTACTTTCGATCGTTACTTTAACAACTGGATTCTCGCGCTCATCATTCAGCACAGGTGACCCTGAAGTTTCAGCATTTTACATAACTGAAACGTACACAGGATGCCACTGAAAAGCTATGCCTGTGGTGAATTATTCCCACCTTGGCCAAAATGCACAGTATTCCTACTTACATAAATATCCATTATGTTTGGTGTCACTGTTTGGACAGACACTGCTATTCACAGGAGTGAATGTTAGGAAAAAATCAGGGACACAAGATATATAGTGTATTCTTTTGTTTCAAGCAGGCAGGACACAGATCGCTAACACTTCCCTACTCCAACCTTCTCTCTCCTCGCCTATCAATACTATGAGAGCTTTTAAGACCCAGGACGGGGGAGGTGTATCTTTTACACCCAGTGCACAGAACTGTCAGATATTAGAGAGGAAAAAAACATTTTGTTTGGGACAGAAGAAGTTTGTCTACAGGTGTTTTGCATATATATTTAGTTGATCTGTAAAATGGAGTCCAGTAGTAATACTGAGTCATTGTAAACCTAGTTGTACAGAATAGATATCATGAGTGAAGCTGATGCAAGATAGATGCAATAACATGATGTAACCAGTTTCCTGATTGGTTATCATATGTATAAAAGGGCTCCAGAAATCAGTAGCCTTTTTACCTTTTGGTAAGAAGGTATCCATGTTGCCATGCTTTAAGCTGGACTATGATAGGCTGTCTCTATGTATTCTATGTTGATATGCTGTCTCTGTGAGATGAAATATTGCTAAAGCTCTGTTATATTTGTCAAATACAAAAGTGGAACAGGTGATCCCTTTAGGCTACTAGAAAAATAACAAAAACGTTGCTAATATTTCAAGGGCGAAACCCTCTTCCTCAGAGAAGTAGCAATAGGTTATAACATGGCAAAAGATGGATTTGCCAGGAGTTATTTCTTAGATGAAAGGTCCTTGGCAAGATGGGGGGAAAGCGAGGCAGTTTTTTAGTTGAGGCTCAGAGCTCGGATGTTATTAGGCTGCATCCGAAATGAAGGGAGGGAGGTGCTTTTATTGCCCGTCCTTCCAAAGACATGTCAGGGCTCATGTGACATGTCTATTTGTATATTTGTATATATGTAATATAGCTTTTAAGAAATTCTGTTTGCCTGTTTGAAGTGGATTTTTTCACCCTGAGTTCAGCTTCCGCTGGCAGATCAAACTGCCAAATTCTGTCAAGAACATCTTTCGGCTCAGTATAAGGTGACCCACACCCTCAAGACAAGTTCTTTGTCATTCACTCTTCCTTCTATATCAAAACAATGCCAGTGTAACTGAGCAATATGTCCCTTTATTAATTAATCCTGACTAGCAGAAGCAAATTCCAAATATTATTTGTATAGATGTTTAAACTATGTGATTTTATTGCCAACTACATGTGATGACTACTCCAATTCAAACCCAGAATAATGCAGAAATCCAGAGTAAATTTCAGAGGACGCTGGTGAGAAATAAATGAAATATATTTGGTAAATATAAACTAGGATCGCATCCCTTTATAATGATGCAATATAATTTTTTTTAAAAAAATCATCATTTACAAAACAATGTACCGTATATACTCGAGTTTAAGTCGACTCGAGTATAAGTCGAGGCCCCTAATTTAACCCCCCAAAACTGGGGAAACGTATTGACTCAAGTATAAGTCTGGGGTGGGAAATGCAGCAGGGCCTGGCAGCTCCTCCTTTGTGAGCTGGGAGTGGTGTGTGATGTTTAAAATGATTTTTAGCCACTGAGGCAAGTGCTTGGGTCGGTGGCTAAAAGTCATTTTAAACATTGCATGCCGCTACCCTGTGATGCAGAGGAGGGTCATGAGAAGCGGCACACAATGTTTAAAATGACTTTTAGTCACCGACCCAAGCACTTGCCTCAGTGGCTAAAAGTACTGACCCGCATATAAGTCGAGGGCCCCTTTTTTCAGCCCAAAATTAGGGCTGAAAAACTAGGCTTATATTCGAGTATATACAGTATTTTGATCCCCCAGCTGTCTAAAGTGTTATACTGCGAAATTGTGACACAGAACACTACTGCAGATACCAGTACGTATGTTTTTCTCTTCCAAGTCTTCTAAATAATGTTTCAAATGTCAATGAATAATTCTTCCAGTGCTGAATATTTTCTGTTGAGATATGTGTGAGTGTGTCATATTTTTAAGTATACCAAAGGAGATGATGCATCACTATATGTCAACAACAGAAGCATAAAGGTATGTGGCTTTTAGTAATATTAAACCCACAGCCATAGCTGCCCATGAAAATGTACTGCTTCACAAAATGGCCATTGTAATAAACTGGTCATTTCACATACCAATGATCAATTTCAACACAGCATTACATTCAAGAGGCCTATATGGAATGACTTTTTAAAAAAAAAATCAGAAAACTCAAAGCAAACTAAATCCTTCCTTTCATAAGCAAGTTATTTCTGCTACTGTCTTTTCATGAAATGGCTGGGGAATCAAAGAACATCATAAAAGCTAACAAAACCTAAGACAAAAACTGTCACATTGCTGGATGGAAAGGGTCATTTATTCATTATTTGCAGCCTATCCTAACCCAGCACCCTCGAGACATTTTGGATTTTCATTCCCAACATCCTTTCACACCAGGCTCGATAGTTGCTGGTGGGAACTGCATTCTGACACCACAAAACAAACTGTACTTTTTCCTGCTCACTTTATGGCTTATTCATTTCTTTCTATGTCAACAGTGTGAGAGATAATATTTGATCAGTTTATGGTCACAGCATGGGCCTTTGATTTACCGGCTAATGTGTGTGTTGTGCCGTTACAGTCGTGACCAACTCTTCGTGACCCCATGTCCATGGAGTTTTCTTGGCAGGAATACTGGAGTGGTTTGCCAGTTCCTACTCCAGGCGCCTACAGCACCTGGTATTCCCTGGTGGTCTCCCATCCAAGTACTAACCAGGGCCAACCCTGCTTAGCTTCTGAAATCAAGCGAGATCAGATCTGCTTAGGGCATCTAGGCAGCTACCGGGTAATATGAATTGTATAATTGTTTCAGGGAAATGCGCATGTAACACCTGCACCTTCTTCTTTAAGATGGTATTGTCAATTTTTTTTGTTGCACTAGCTTGCTTTAAACAAGGAGAGAAGCAATGCTGAATGAAACAAAAGTCCTTGACTCTGTTTTCACAAGTGTGGAACTATAATTTCAAACAAATATAATTAATTTCAGAGCAGAAGCAATGCACATTTTTTGGAACAAATTTCATGACCTGGGCCTGTGTGGTTCTTTTTTCCTCTGAGAAAAATACTAGCATTGCCTGCCTAAAACTGAATTTCCACTCAGTTAAGATGGAGGTAAAACACACACACAGTACAGTGGTACCCCGAATTAAGAGCAGCTCGACTTAAGTGCAATTCGTCTTAAGGGCGGAAAACTGTTGACGTTTTAACTGCCGCCTTACAAATTTTAGATATGGTCTGCTTGACTTACTTTTTTTTCATTTTTTGATTTTTAAACTTATTTTTTCAATTTTTTAGATAGGTGTGTGTGTGTGTGTGTGTGTGTGTGTGTGTGTGTTGTGTTGTTATAGTCGTGACCGACCCTTCGTGACCCCGTGTCCATGTAGTTTTCTTGGCAGGAATACTGGAGTGGTTTGCCAGTTCCTACTCCAGGCGTGCTGTATTCCCTGGTGGTTTCCCATCCAAGTACTGACCAGGGCCGACCCTGCTTAGCTTCCGAAATAGGCAAGATCGGTAGATAGGTACCCTGACTTAAGAGTAGTTCGACTTAAGAGAATGCATTCAGAACGTATTAAATTCGTAAGTTGAGGTACCACTGTACATAAGTAAAGCTTCTGCAGCTCAGTCCTATGCATGTTGCATAATAATTACACAATGTCAAGTCATTTTCAACTTATGGTGAATATCTCCAGGGATTTCTAGTTATAAAGTACTCATAATAAACTCAATTGGACTTATTCCATGAGCTTGGAATTGCAGCCTTAAACTTATTAGCCTTTTCTAAGAATGCCCAGAACATGCAGCAGGAACCTCTCTCTCCATATCACTTGATTCTGGTGTAAGTTGTCTCCAGTCCATACAATCAATATTAACCACACAATTTTAACCTAAATTAAGACTGTGGTGAAAGGTTATAAAAAATAATATGTAACAATGATCTAAATACAACTATAAACAATGCTCTCAGATTCTGATTTAAGAAGCAGTCCAATTCTATCCACAGTGAACCTAACCACACTTACAATTAATATAGCAAGATATAACAATCAGATGCAGTTAGACCAGTGGTTCTCAACCTGTCCGTCACCAGATGTTCCTGGACTACAACTCCCAGAAATCGTGGCCAGCTCAGCTAATGATGAAGACTTCTGGGAGTTGCAGTCCAGGAGCATCTAGAGACCCACAGGTTGAGAACCACTGAGTTAGACTCGTGGAACAATAGAGATGGTAGGGGATCTAACTCTTCTATTCCAACCTGCCCATTCAGAGATTTCACAGTCAAAGCATCCCAGAAAGATTGTCATCCAGTTTATGTTTCAGTGATTGGAGAAAAAAAGAATAACATCTTTCCAGACAATCCGCTGCACTGTAAAACAGCTCCTACTATCAGAAAGTCCTTCTTGACACACAGTCAAAATGTAATTTGTAATTTTTTGTAATTTGAATTTAGTAGTTTGGATCCTATATTCTGCATCACAGAGAACAAACTTGCCACGTCTTCCACTTCACAGCCTTTCATATGTTGGAATATGGGTACTGTATCACCTCGTAATCTGCTTCTCCAGGCAAAATATATCCAAACGTTCTCAATGACTCCTCACAGGGCTTGGTTGCTGGACCGTATACCAATGATGGGGATAGTGCTGGCCTTGCACTTTGTTGGGAATTCGCTGGAGAAGTTTTGAAGCCAAGCTGACCTTGGCTGCAGAAAAAGGATAATACACACACACACACACACAACAACACACACACACACACACACACACACACACACACACACACACACCTCTTTCCAGCCAGCATAACAGGCACACAGAAAAGACTGCTGCATTCCTCCCAGAAGGCTTTATTTTATTCATCTTATCTATGCTGACAAGCAATAGATTGGAGAACTTACAGAAACAATGGTTCGGATAGGAGGCAGGTGCCCTTTAGCCCTTTGGCCCTGCCTCAAAGCAAAAGGTATGGGGAAATAGAAGGTCACTTCTTTTCCAGAAATACCATGTCGGCCAAGAGCATGTGCGCATCACTGCAGCCCTCCGAAATACACCCTTCAAAGAAAGGTTCCGACACGACAACACTTACCAGGCAGGTAAAGTAAACCCTTGCAGAAAACCTCGAGACAGTCTTTTGTTGCTGAATAATCTTTCGCTGGCTGTAATTCAGCAAAAATAAAATGTGGACTGTAAATGAAGAAGATTTCTCGAGCCGTCTGATTAACCATTCCACAAAACTGGCTCCCAAAAGACGAAAGAGTGCAATTCTGCAGTATGCTGTGATTACTTGAACCATAATGATTCAAATCGTAAAGTTATAACTCCAACCCTGACTACTATTTAAAAGAAGAAAGAAATGTCATACCAGAAGCAAAGCAACCTGAGCAAAAAAATATCAGGTTGTGGCTTTGCACCAGTGGAAAGCACTTGTGCTCTCAAAGGGCAGGTCATTGACTTGACATCAATCCTGCCACCAACTGCAGCCACAGCAATAATCCACACTTCTCCTGAGGATCTCCCTACCACAAGGAGTAGCCTCCCAGAGGATGGAAGAGTTATGAGGGAACTGAAATCAGGGGCTGAGCTCTGTGCACAAGGAATTTTTTTTACACTAACAGCATCATCACTATATTCAATCCATTATATGCCTTTTAATGCAATTAAAATATGGGCACAAAATCTTTGATGCCTTCCATAATGCATTCCAACTTTCTCATAAGGTTTATTTGGTTTATTTAAGATGGAGGCACAGAGACGGATTCTACAGCCAACAGATATAAAATACGCTATCATTTATTTCAGTCATCCTCCCAAATGGATTAAGCGTAGGTGGGAAAGAGAACAAAATGTATTGCTCTGCTCAGCTGTCTGCTAGAACACTGACTGCTGGAGCTTCTAATTCTGGATCATTTCCTGAGTACTACTTTCTCATTACCCAGAAGTGAAGATGACCACTAATTTATTATTTATTTATTTTATTTTGAATATTTATACCCCACCTTTCTCCTTGGAAAAAGGACCCAAGACTGCAAGATATCAACTGTAATACCACCACAGATACATTGAACTGCTCTAAGTATATGAAATACTGACTCCTGTATCACACGTTAACAGTAGTAAAAGTTATTTATTTACTTATATCCAGGATGGGGTTGATCTAAATGAAACTGATTTAAATGTTTTAAATTTTAAAAATCACATTTTTATGACTTATTTTTTTAATTTAAATCATCAGCTTGATTTTGAAAAATCATTAATTTTTACGCACCCTGCTTGTATCTTACATGTCATCTTGTATTTTGCACACAGGTACACGTATGAACTATTCTGGAAATATACACAGAAGTAATATTTCTAGATTCTTGCCTGGTAATACTTTCAAATAATTATAAAAATCCTTAAAATAATCACAAACCTTCTAGCACCAATCTAACAGTAAATAATATACTCCCCACAAGTTAAGATGCGACGCTTATTAACAAACAAATAAACTCTCAGAATTAAGCATCTCAAAACCATATTAAGAATATTTTGAGCACCTGAAGATACCCGCAAGTAGATCACATAATTGTTTCTCAGACATTTTGTTTTATTATATATATATATGTTTCTTATCTGCTTGAGTACTCCAATCATATTAATGCTTCCCTGGCTTCATAATAGAAACTTTGTTGGCCTTTTGAAAATAAAATAAGACATCCTAGGCAAAGAACCACAGATACAGGCACCAGTTTCTTGGAGGAAAAGAGAGATATTTATTTATTTATTTATTTACTGTAGTGCTATACCAAAACAAACAAACAAAAAACAGGCACCAATGGGTTTGCTGTGGACTATGTTCATTGGTTTAGTAGGGAGAAAGGTTCATTGGTTTAGTAGGAATTTCCACTGGAGTAGTTTTATCAACTTTTATGGGAAACCTTGTAAGAATATGTCTGAGGAATTGGAATTTGTCCACAAAAATACAGCGCAACATTCATTTTCTTTTTCTAATTTTTCTTTTGTTTCTGCCTGATGTCCTAGCACAAACGAACAAGGCTACCTTTTCTAAAACTACTTGCAAGAATAGTACAGCTGTATGTGACACTCAGCATAAAAAAAAAGTCTGGTCCATTTTAACACGCAGCTGTTCATTCTACCTCTGTAATCCACTATTCTACAAAGAGAAATTGAAAAAAAATGTTATCATCTGGTGTACCCCCCACCAATTTTGTTAACAGCAATAAATCTTTTTTATCCTAGTCCATTTCTAAGAGGGTCGTCTAAACTCAAATACTTGCACCTGAATTTCAAATATCAGTCTAGTGTTGATTTTCATGTTTTGTTCCAATTGCTTCCCACTTGTTTCACAGAAATTCGGTACTTGATACCTTTCGAAAGGCTGCAAGATTGTATCAATATAAAAGGCAAATGACAGGCTTCACACAAGAGAGTTATCTGCTCGAATATACAGTGAAACACTAGAGAATAATGCATGGCAGGATGATTAAATGTAACTAATTAAATCTGCAAAAGGAATCTTGATCAATAGAACGACATTACACAAAATGGATGCTTGTTCGTAGCTTCAGCTTTGCTGTATCTGAAAGTACCCTGCGTTCTTATATCTTTAGATGTTATCATGACCATCATTTCTTTTTTTAAATTCTTCATACCGCACTCAAAAACAGCCAATTGATAAATTGTACCCATCATGACTAACATTTTCCACAGAATCTAAATGTTCATCAGATGCTTATTAAAATAAAGAAATAATTCATGTTAAGGAGATAGGAGACCAGTCGCCAGAACTACTGACAACAGATACTTGCATAAGGGAAATGGCACAAGCTGCAGTGACAAATTGTCATTCATTAATGAGATGCTGACTGCATTCCTCAGCGCACACCCAATCTGATGTCTGCTTATTAAACAGGTATATATCATGCTTACCTCTGGCATGCACCAGCATTATGAGTGAACTCAACTCCAGGAGTATCACTGTGATCCTACCTTATGTTTTAAGTAGTTTTTTAAACTATTACAATCAATTGTTTGATTCTGGTCTAGATTTTGATCATGATTTGAAATCAAAATCATTCACTATAATTGAATGTCTTCAGAAGAAAATATTTGTCACTTTTTTATTTTATTTTTGGTACTGTAATAAGCTTAACATGTCAACTATACAATAACAATACAGGTTAATCTCAGAAACACAGAAAGTTCCTTATACTGACTGAACTCCTGTTGCTTACCCTTAGAACATTTGTAACTTTCAATCACTTCTTACCTAGGAGATTAAAAAAGTTCCCATTGGTTGATTGATTCTAGTACCCATGGCACTGTTCAGCAGTGGCTGCCCTATGTTTTAAGTGGGTTTTCATGCTTTAAGTGGATAGGTGGTTCCAGAATATTGGAAATAGAATCAAGGATCATGAATGTTCAAAGCACTATTATTGATTTACAATCTATAGTGGTACCTCTTAGGACAAAATTAATTCATTCCAAGGGTCCTTTTGTTTTAAGAAAATTTTGTCTTAAGAGGCAGGGTTTCCCAGTTGCCATGACTCAATTTCCGGATAACTTCACCTAGATGACAAAGGATCTTCACAGACATATAGAGGAGGAAAATCACTTGCTATGGGAAGCAGTCTTATTTTAACACACGGGGCAGTTACCTTTGTAAGATATTATAAACATTTTAGTTTGATTTGGGGGGAAAAACCAGAAGCTTCTGATCTCTTCCCCTTGGTCATACATGAGAAAGGAAATTTTTACTTCCAGGAGAAGTTTAGACCTTTGTGTGTAACCAAGAACAACAATTTAGTATAATGTCCATTAATAGTAATTTCCTATAGGAGGAAGAGCATTGTACATGTATCTCTTTAGCATCGAAGAATACAATGTATTTTTCACTCTATAAGAAGCACCTGACCATAAAACACACCTAGTTTTTAGAGGAGGAAAACAAGAAAAATGTTTAGCCTAAGGTTTCATGGCCAGGGAATCCTGCCTGCAAAAGGGGAGACTTGCAAACAAGGTGATTGGAACTGTGAGCTGCAAAGGGGGAGGCTTGAAAACAGGTGATTGGGACTGGGGAATCCAGGCTTCAGAAGGGATGGGAAGAGGCCCGGTGGAGGAGACCTCTTTGCAAATGAGGTTATTTTTGATTGAGGAATCTTGGCTGCAGAAAGGGAGGGGTGGGGAGAGACTCCCTGGAGGAAGCCTCTTTGCTAACAAGGTGACTAGAACTAGAGAACCCTGGTTGCAGCAGGGGATGGGAGAGGCTCCATGCAGGTAACTTCTCTCTAAAGAAAAAACTGTGCTATATAGCTAGCGGGGACTACTATATTCACTATATAAGATGAACAGACATTTCCCCTTACTTTTGGGGGTAGTAAAAGTACGTCTTATAGAGCAAACAATACGGCAGTACTTTTGTTCTCACTGAATTACCTGTAGAACAGAAATTGTTTTATTTCCCATATTTATTATCTAACATTTACTAACATTTTTCAGCATTCCTTATTATTCTTAGCACTATATTCACTTGCCTCAAGTTTTTTAATGAGTGTTTATTGGGACCAAATTGTTGGAGGATATATGATGCAGAGTATCTATTTTCTACTTTCTGCTCATGCAGATGAGTTTCAGCTTTTATCCCACAGAACATTAAAAACAACTGCAAAACATTATTGCTATTGATTCATTCTTAATAACAATCCACAGGAATGTGCAAAGCATTGCACAGAAATATGACAAAAATGTTACCATACATTCATCAATGGTATGTCTCTTATTCCAGGTTATTATTTATTTATTATTTATTTATTTTAGAGTATTTTTACCCCACCTTTCTCCTTGGAAAAGGACACAAGGTGGCTTTATTATAAATAAGTGATATCTGATTCCAATACTAAAAATCTGCATACACGTCTATTGATTTCAAACGGTATGCTTGTGATTATGGGCTACTTTTGAAAACAGAAACCTGTTCATTCAAGCACTGTGTTAGGGTACTACTTATAACAAACCAATAAAAAAAAGAAACATACGATAGCAGCATCCTGCACAGCACTGCAGACGATACTAAACAAATACTAAAAATAAAACAATATAATTTCAACTGACGATTGAAAATAGAAAAAATGATCTAGTTTGGAAAAAATTTATAACAGAGCAACTTAAACAGTCCTTCTAGACCTACTGATTAATCCCATCACACAGATCTTCATATTTACAGTACCAGCATCATATAGAGTGCCCATGAACAACTGACATTTTTATATAGGGAGTCAAAAGTCTGTTCTGCTTTTATGACATATGGAAACCCTACACCCTAATCCCAAACATCTGCACTAGTTTTATTACAGGGCTAAAAGGCCTTTAATAAAAGGTTACACTGATACAGTCTTCAGAATGACCCACCTAATATAAATATCACACTCCATTTATTACAACATATCCCTCAAAATTTCCTGTATATAGAAGACAGGTACTGTATAGAAATAACCTACAGTACTTATATGAATATATCACCTTATTTAATGATGAGCCAAGGTTGATTATCAGAGCTTGATAGAAGGGATAGAAAACCTCAGTCTTCCCCAAACCCACAATGCCCACCAAACTAGAGCATTGCCCCATCACAACGATCCCCTGAAGATAAGTTGCTCTCATCTTGCCTTCTACAACTATGCTCTGCAGGACTGTTAAGAAATACTCATTAAAACAGCTTTACAGCTTTATAGACCCTGGGCTCATGTACCCATCATTTCTACCAGTACTAATCAACTAGCCCTCCTCTTCTTTCCCCCCCTCTCCCCCTCCCCTATCCACTCCCCAACTCTATATACTACAGCCAATGAATATCTAGTATGAAATGTACATCCCATCACATATTATATTGCACACCTCATTCTATTGCTATATGTCTGAATAAATGGACGTGTCCACAAAACGTTACATTAAAATATGAAAGTTAGTCTTTAAGGTGCCACGGTTTTTTGTCTTTTGTTTTGTTTTGTTTTTCTTTGATTTTTGCCTGAAATTCTTGAAAAGGCTAACACAGCTACCCTCTCTGAAACTTCATTAAAACATGTAGTGTATGTATGGAAATGGCCACATGTTACCTGCTGATAGACACGGAGCCATCTACAGTTAGATGTGCAGAGCAAAACACTGGGCTGAAGAGCAGAACTTATACATCACCCACCTTTCACTCATGAAAGAAAGCAAAGGAATACTACCAGGAACTCTTTGGAAATGAACCTGTTCCTGGTTCCTGATTATTCCAATCACTAAAAATCAACAACTGTTCAAATCTGTGCTTATGTCGTTTGTGCAGCGGGGAACAACATATGTCAGAAGTTTATTCTCCACTGAGCAGGATTACGGCATTTTTGTGATTCACTTATTTTGCATTTCATCGTTTTTTATTGGCAAAAATAATTATGCAACAGTATTTAACCCTCAAAATCATACCCCACACTACAAATTTTATACACTGCAAATAAACACCACAACCCTTTGTATTTTGTAAAAGCACCCAAGTTTTAAAACCCAAAATACAAGGGTTTCGGATATACAAAAACATTTTATTTACTTATTTTGCTAAGGCTGCTTCTGACTGAAGAAGACCTGAAGAGTTCCCCTTGTGAGGTAGAAAAAATATCTTACAACAGTTGACTTTTGCTGACAATGTTTCTGGATGTGTCTAGACACTTCCCCCCACTAGGATGAGAAAATATGTGAATGTGATGATTCCTTACATCCTTGCTATCTACCCACCTGCTGCTGGCATAATTTATCTTCTGAATACAGATATACAGGCCACTTGCACACAGATGTACAGTAATTCACACTGCCAGAATAAGGCAGTACAAGATATTGAGGTTCCATAGCCGGGAGTAAAACTTACAAGACTGACTTAGACACAGACTTGTTTGCCCTTCAGTTCCCTAAAGAGCACAGAAACTGTTTCCACATGAACAAAAGTAAACAGTCAGACATTTACATAAAGGTGATTAGGGAGTGTACATACTTTCAAGTTGCACGGCTTATTCTTACCAAGTTCCCCACCCCAACCAGGAGCACAGTGATCACGCAAGTAGTATGGAGTACATTTATTTCATAGAGACCCCATAAGGTACCTTTACAATTATCCAGACAACCACTGTAGAATGAATTCAAGAGGACTCCCTTGCACTTAAGTGTGTTTTCAATGTTATCTTTTGCATATTGCAATGTTAGGGAGAGTAGCTACTGTATCACACTCCACAGATACCATCCATCCTCTTGAAAGACAGAATTAGAACACCCAGCACTGTCCATTCACAACCAAGACGTGAAACACCCAATAATGCAAATGGCTGTTTCCATCTCCGAAATAATTTTTGAGAAAGTGCCATAGCACCAGATCAACATACCCCAAAAACTAACGTATCAGTGCACTAAGGTGTTCTTCATTCATGTTCTTTGCTTCATTATGACAGATGGTGAGTATTTTATTTTTGGCTGGTTTTATGTAAGTATGGTTTCGTGTTATGTAAACCACTCCATGTAGTGGTCTCACTAAGTTGGGTGGCATATAAGCTTTATAAATGAATAAATATTGCAGGGATGTATTAATTAAGCGAGCCATAGTTAGCTGCAATTTCCTACAAAGTCTACCTAGGTTAGCCTCTCTATATATCCTGAAATGGCATCATGTGCATCCTATAAGAGCCAACCTGTGTAGCTTTGGGCAAGCTGCACAGTTAGAAGGCACCCCCAGAAGAAAGAAATGGTAAATCTTCTACTGAGAAAACCCTGGAAAAGGCTGTCATAAGTCAGAATCAACTTGACAGCATGCAATTACAGTATTTTTCCATGTATAAGACATATTTTGGTCTAATACACACAGTTGAGAAACAAATTTGGGGTGGAAAAGTGGGGGGGTCATCTTATCGATGGAAAAATATGGTATTTATTATCAAGGACAAAGTAGAAAGTACAGAGATTCCTATTTTTAAAAGAGGCCCGGATAATGCGCAAACACACACACACACACACACACACACACACACACACACACACACACACACACACACACACACACACACACACACACACAACTCAAGTGGGGAAGATTTTCCTCAAATCTTCTAATGAACGCTACCTTGTGCTACATTTCAGCTAAACAAGAAAACAAACCCAGCCTCAGACTATAAGAGCAGGAAATGGCTACCCACCCCAAAATAATGATAGTCCTCAACATTGCTGCCCTGCTTCAGAGTGCTCTCAGCAGAACTATCATGTCAGGGAGGTCAGTGTTGGTTGTTTTTCTGTATCTATAAGGTGGGAAGGGGGGGGAGGGAAAACACCACACTTCCACTTCACAGAATGAAGTCTCCATTCTCCACCATTACCCAAAGCGGCAGCCTGACCAAGAATAAAAAGAAAAGAAAAAAAGAACTGGAGCAGCAGGAGTCACTGCTGCTCGCTCCACCTCGACTTCACCCCAAAAACGCCAGAGGGTAGGGGGGGAGCGCAAGTACTTTCACCCCTTACAGCCAACCCCATCCCTACCTCTGACCCCATTCGCGTCCCTTCTACTGCCCCCAATTCCTCCCTCTTTTAGATCCCTTTAACTCCTCCCCTTCTCCTTTTGCTCCACAAAGGAGTCCAGAAGCTGAGCTCGGTCTCCCCCCCCCCCCACGCCTGGCTCTCGCTTTCTCTCTCATGGGACCAAATCCTTCTGCATTTAATGGGGGGGGGGGTTCGGGCTCCCATTTCACTCCCCAACTTCTCCCGTTTCTCTACCATGAAAGGGGGGGGGGGGGGGTTAAACACCCGCGCCCATTAGCCATGGGAAGGAAAATAAAACCCCGCCAGCCTTTCCACACACTTCTGCGCCTGGACCTCCCCCCCCTCCTCCTTCGTTTCTTCTCTTTCCGCCCCACTCCTGTTGAATGGGGGGGGGGCAGAAAACTCACCCCAAAAGCCCTAACCCCCAACTCCTTTTTCTTGAGCGAAGAGAAAGAAGCAGGCACGGAGGCTCCCTCCCCGGACCCAGAGAAACACACCCACCCCTCGCCTCCTTTCCTAAGCGCCCCCGCCACTCCATCGCAGCCTCTCCTTCCCCACTCTTTTCGGGGTTTGGGGGGCCGGGAAGAAACCCCTTCCTTTTTAAGCCATAAGGAAACGGGTCCTTTCATTAAGGTTCTCCCTCCCTCCCTCCCTCCCTTCCCCCTCCCCAATACATCCACATATTTTTATCCTCCTTTTTTCCCTCCCCATCCGCATCTTCCCCATCGGGAACGACCGGTTTATATTTATTCTGTATATAAAGCCGGTCACAAAACCCGAAGCGGGGGGGGGGGGGGGCCAAAAAAAAAAGAGGGGAAAAGGGGGGGTGTTTAAAAATAAATAAATAAAAGAGGAGAGGAAACGAATGGAAGGGCGGAGGCCCTGATCCTCCAGGATCTCCCCGCACGAGCGGGAGGGCGCGCTCGCTTGCTCGCTAGGCCGGCGGCGGCGGCGGCGGCGGCAATGGGACGCGAAGAGGGCTGAGCCGAGCCGAGCCGAGCCGGGGAGGGCGGGCGAGCACCCCGAGGGGCCGCCTCCCTCCAACTCCTCCTGGCAGGACCCCGCAAGGCCATGGCCGCGACAAGTAGTTTATGGCGGCGGGTCCGTGCCTCTTTCTCTTCCCGCCCCCCCCCCGCCCCCACTCTCCTGCCGCCGCCCGCCGCCCAGGCTCCGGCGCGCGCGCGCGCCTTTCTTCGCCCTCCTTGCTCGCTCGCTTGCTTGCTTGCCTGCCTGCCTGCCTTACCTGCTGGCGAGGAGAAGGGGAGCGGCGGCGCTCCGGTGGGGTCCCGCTTGGGGCGCCTTGAACTCTCCCGGCCCGGGCGGCGGAGGCGGCGGCGGCTTGATGGTGGTGGGGGAAAAGATTCAAGAGGAAGCAGGAGGCGGGGAAGAGGCGAAGCGAGGGCTGCTCTCCGCCTTCCCCCCTCCCTCCCTCTCTTTTTTCCTCCCTCTTTCCCCGGCCGGCTCCGCTCTTTGTCTCGGCGGGCGGGCGCTTTCCCTTCCTTTCCTTCCCTTGCCTTCGCCCCAAAGGCCGGGCGAAAACCGGGGCCGCGTCGTCGTCCTCCGGAGCGGCCACCGGGCCTCACCCCGCTTCCCTTACGGGATTGTGTGTGTGTGTCCCCCTCCCTTCTCTCGTCGCCCTCCTTCCTGCCCGCCCTGCCTGCCTCCCTCCCTCCTGCGCCGCCTCCGCCTCCGCCTCCTCTTCCCGGCTCGACGTGTCCAAGGCCCCAGCGCTCCGGGCGGCCGCTCCGCACAGCCTTCAGAAGCCCGGCGGCGGCGGCGGCGGCGGCGACAGCAACAGTTCCGGGCCCCTCCTCCTCCTCCTCCCCATGGGCAAGCCAGGCTAGGCAGGCGGAGAGTTCCCTCCCTCTCCCCTCGCTTTCTTTTCCCTGCCTGCCCCTTCCCTTCCCTTCCCTTCCTTCCTTCCTGCCGCCCGGATCGCGTAGGTAGGGGAAAAGGCGGGGGGCCCCGGGAACATCAAGCACTCTTCCTCCTCCTCCTCCTCCTTCCCCCTCCGTTCCTTTTCCGCCTCCCTTGAAGGATCTCCTCTTGCCACCACCCCCTTCCTAAAGCCTGATTTCTTTTTCCTCCTCCTCCTCCTCCAGCCCCGCTGGAGGAAAAGGATTGGGGTGGGTGGATTGCAAAAACAACATTTTTTTCGGAGGAGGGGATGGCGCGTAAAATGCCGAAGTCTCTTTCTCTCCTGTTATTGTCGCTTCTCACGCACACTTCAACGTTTCCCCTTGCCTTGGCTTTTCGCCCCCTTCCAAGTTTCTCGTTGCCCTCCAGCTTCGGGCTAGTTCTTGACCTCTCCGCAGCTCCACGGCTTGATTTTAAGCCCCGCGGAACTCGGCGCGACTTTCCGAGGCCAAATGGATACCCGTCGGCTGCCCGGGCCCCGCGGCCCCAAGTTTAAGGGGTTGGGCTCGGATCCAGAGATCGTGGAGAGGCGCGCTTAACCTAACAAACAATTGAGCTTACCGCTTCTTTTGCAGTTTTATTTTATTTTATTTTATTTTATTGCACAAACTGGGGAAATAGCGTCCGTGTTAAGTAGGACTTCAACGCTTTGGGCTGAGAGATCCCATGCCACCCCACATTTCAGGCGGCGAGTTCGCCGCGATGGCAAATGTACAGACAAGAAGCGCATGCCAACTCGGTTTAAAAAAAAAGGACTCAAACAAACTCGTCCAATACTTTTCTTCGGGAGGTTAAATAAATACTGTAAATAAATCTCTGACCCCAACTCTCAGTCTTAACACGCGAGTTGCCCAAGGGGAGTCTGCTCCCACGGGTAATAAAAGGCGCCCTTTTCATCTACCATTAACGCTCAGCTTCGAAAGAGGTGGGCAGGAACGCGCGCCTCCCTTTGTCCCGTTGGAGGCGGAGAAAAAGCTTCCCTGATCCGCGCAAGCGGAGAGAAACTGGAAGCGCCGCGCGCGCTCTCCTGCGGACCCGGGAGTTCACGCGCTGCCGGCTAAAAATAGAACGCGGGCCGGGCAAGGGCTCCGGTTTCCAGAAGTGCCACCCTGGAGAAAGGAACTTTTGGACACAGCGTCACGCCCTCCTCAGAGGCTGATTGGCCGGGACTATGACGTCACTGGGGAAGATCGCTCCCGCCTCCAAATTGTATAGAAGGCACCATCGATTTTTTTTTTTTTTTTAAGTGGAGTCTGCTGGGGAGAAAAGTGAAAAACCAAACAGCAGCAGTAAGCGACAGTAATAAATATGTTCTAAACAGAGAAGATCCCAGCAGGAGCAGTCGTGAACGATACTGGTATTTGATCAGTTTAATCCAGTCTGTTGTTTGGAAAATGAATCTGGGACTGGTTTTGCTGTCAGCCACAGGTTCTCAAAAGGGTTACAAATAATGATACAGTATAAAGAAAATATACACCTATCAATGAACTCATAATAATACAGCTGCAAGCAGCAGGCTTTCTATACAGTACTTCCAGAGGCAAAAGGCCAGGAAACATATAAAAGCAACAGTAACATAATACTAGCTCCAAGCACCAAACATATAAAAGCAACAGTAACATAAATAATACTAGCACCAAGCCTAAAAGTTTGAATAATGCAAACTAGAGATGGGCACGACTTAGCGGTATTCCCGTTTCCGTTTCCGTTACTCGTTTCCGTTACTCTACGGAAACGGTAACGGGAATCACTGCCCCAGACTTCGAGCTCGAACCGACGAACGAACAATTTGGTCTGATTTGTTGTGCTCGTTACTTGCATCGCGCAATGCCAAGCGGCACAGAAAAAAAGTTTTTAAAAGTTAAAAAAAACCCGATTCCCGGCCCTAAAAGTAGGCGAAAACTGTCTGAGGGCACCTACCAGGCCAGAAGGGTGTTTTATTTGGGGGGGGTTCCCCGCCCCCCTCTCCTTGGCTATTGCTACTGCTGCGCTGCTGGTACCAGGCTGGGAAGGCGCATCCATTTGCCATGCGGTGCGGGGGATCCAAAATGGCGACCGCAATATTTTTTTTTGAAATCGTTGCCCAAAACCCCACCAAAGCACCACAGAAACATGCGAAAATTAGCTATTTTAAATGCTTGATATTTTTACAGTAGCAGCAGTGGGTTTTTCTTGCAAAAAAAGTCTCCGTTGATTTTATTTTATTTTATTTTATTTTATTTTTTTACACCTGCGCATTCGCAATGATGGGCTCGCCCATGGGAGTGGACCATGCAAAGTTTTGGAGCCATTCCACCAATCGCATGGCCAGGTTTTGCTGACTGTACCAGGCTGGGAGGGCGCATCCATTTGCCATGCGGTGGGGGGGGATCCAAAATGGCGACCGCAATATTTTTTTTGAAATTGTTGCCCAAAACCCCACCAAAGCACCACAGAAACATGCGAAAATTAGCTATTTTAAATGCTTGAATTTTTTACAGTAGCAGCAGTGGGTTTTTCTTGCAAAAAAGTCTCCGTTGATTTTATTTTATTTTATTTTATTTTATTTTTTTACACCTGCACATTTGCAATGATGGGCTCTCCCATGGGAGTAGACCATGCAAATTTTCCACCAATCGCATGGCCACTTGGCCAGGTTGACCACAGAGACTTCTGGGATGTGCCAATCGGGCATAAACAGCCCACTAATCGTAGCCCAAACCCGAACCCTAAGCCTAACCCATACGCCAGTACACTGTCCTTCTAAGTGGGTCAGAGAGGCACCCAGATGCACCCCAATACTCACCGTAACCTCACCCGTAACTAGCCTAACCCTAGCCGTTGCGCTAAGCCGTCTTAACCCTAAGCCAGATCTACTTGCATTGCACTACATGCAAGTACGTGAGACACAGCGGGTGCAAAGAGTCTGCCAGTCCGTCACTTGTGGCTCTGGCTGACTCCTGCAGCTCCCTCCAGGAGCCCGCTACCCCCTCCCCAAACCAGTACTAACGACAACGAAAAAACGAACCGACTAATTTTTGCAAATTTTCGCGAAAAACGGAAACGAGCCGAAACGGAACCGGCCCGACTAACGACAACTCGAAAAAAAAATTTTTCAAGTCGTGCCCATCTCTAATGCAAACCTATGCATTTCTACACCCAAGCTGGATCTCTCTCTCTCTCTCTCCTTGTCTGTCTGTCTGTCTGTCTGTGTGTGTTCCAAATATTAGTACCTGAATCCGGATCTTTCAGCTGATCGTGATGAATAGAAAGGTTTTAACAAGAAGAGACAGAGAATCCGGTTTTCAGTCATGTGGACTTCTACAAGTCAATGCCATCAGCTTGAAATGAATTTTGAAATCAAACAGACCTCAGGGACAGAACAAAACTATTTTAATCCCGGAAACTTGTGTTTTGACAACCCTCAAGTTTCGGAACAATGATCCAGGGTTAGCCTCCACGCAACACATCCCAGTAATCGACTTGTAACATTATCAGGGCTTCAGCAACCCTGGAACACAGTTTGCAAACTTAGGGCCTTAACATACAGCAGTTCCAGACTGCAAACTTTTATCATTTAAGACAGGCTTGTCCAAACTTTGGCCTTCCTGATATTTTGGACCTCAACTCCCAGAATTCCAAGCCTGTATTTCCAGTGGCAAAGGACTGTGGGAGCTGTGGTCCAAAACATCTGGAGGGCCAAAGTTTGGACATGCCTGCTTTAAGGCGTATGTGGAGAACCCACCACTGGGTTTGAGGTAGCTCGCAAAATGCTTTTGCCTCACTGCTGAGATCCTCAGCCATCACCGGATGGCAGGGCACAAGTTGTTGCCATTTGCAACAATCTGGCCTGGTCTGGATCAGTGAGAGCCTTTAAGCTAAGTTATCACTACTATCTCCTCCATACTAGTAGATATCAGCAATTCTTCCTTGCTAATAGCAGCAAGGAAACAGCACGTATGACTGCTGGCGTGAGAGAGAATTTAATCATGCCCACAGCAATCTTGAAGCTGTGGAGTTCACCTTCCCCAAAGATCTTCCTCAAGCTCACCTCACCATTTCTGTAGCAGTAACATGCAAGATATTTAATAGTGATAGGTACTAAAATATTTGTATGTGTGCCACATTTTAGTCTCTACAGAGATGTGATGTACTGAACTTAGATGCCTGGCATGGCCCACTTTTCTAACTAGATTCCCCATAGTGCAACAGAGTGTTCTAAATTTAAGCAGGATAAGGTATTTGAAATCTCTTGGTGTTAAAGTATAAGTGCTCTGTTTAATGGATATGAATATATAATGGAACACAAGCAAGACTGGGAGTTCTTTGGAACACTCCCAGTCAACAGTGAGGTAGACCAGTGAGTTCTACCTTAAGTTAGCACCACTGGTCCATCACTGGAACTCATTCTTCCATTTGCCCATCCCAGGCATAGAATCAAAGAAGGAATAACAATGGGAGAATAGTTTTGAAAAGATGTCATACTGAAGAGGGAACAAGTTTGATTTCCATGGCTTCAGAGACTAGGACATGGGGCAGTGGTTTCAAACTACGGGAAAAGAGATTCAATTTAAATACTAGGAAGAATTTCATGATGGTTAGAGCTGTTTGGCAGTGGAATGTGCTGCCACGGAGGGTGGTGGAGTCTCCTTCTTTCGAGGTTTTTTAAGCAGAGGCTGGATGGCCATCTGTCGGGAGTCCTGTGATGGGGGTTCCTGCATGGCAGGAGGTTGGAATGGATAGCCCAGGAGGTCTCTTCCAACTCTACGAAGTGATTGCCAAGCAGACAAAAGAGTCATTTTAGGGGAGATCACTCTCTGCAAAGATACATTTTCTGGTGCCATTGGATGTATACCTTCCCAGTCATTCGATTACCAGTACTGTACATCCTTAGCTGTAGGTTCTGTCATATTCTTAGCGACATCTAAATTTGTCAGAACAAGCATCAGCCGATGTAACTCATGGATCATTCATCTCCTCCACTCACCATAGTTGGCAGAGCACACTTTTCCCTTCAGAAAATACATCTTAAGAAAAATAAGGAAGCTAGTATTTATTAGCGAAATATATTGAGATAGATAAAATAGTAAGCATCCTAGTTCTAGCTAGGATACAGGAAGTTGTGCCTGCCCACTCATCTCTCCTGAATACTGTATATGCAACACGTCTTCCCTGCCCTAGGGAGAGTAAAGAAGGAAATGTGAGAAGGAAATTACATTAGCAACCCCACTTGAGGTTGAAGGAAGGTCAGCATAGGTCACATCAAATAAAGGCCCGTCTAGGAAGCCTGAGGAGATCCTTCCCTTTCTGTCTTCTCCTCTCCATGCAGAGACATGTGCCTTTCCCAGTATATGCTGAGTTGCACCTAGTCACAGAATAAGCATGAATTAGACCGGGCACAGGGCCAAATTTAATTTCCTTTCATTACCCTGAGTTTCACCACCAAACGTACATCATGATTAGGGCACGAGCAGGTTGCGCAGCAGGTCTGTAGTATATATATAGACTGAGTCATCAGAAAGAGATGGGGGGGGGGAACCCTCTCTGAAACTGAAAAGCTCCTGCTTGCCTGTGTACACCAGAGGTGGGAAAGGTTTGTCTCTCTTGATGTGGTGGGACTACAGTTCCCATCAGCTGTAGCCAACATAACTAATGGGATGTGTGATGTAATTTTTATTCCATCACATGCTCCTCTTCCCTGCTGCAGGAAGTGAATTGGATATGGGCTCTCTGTGGTGCAAATTAGCTTCCTACATTCCTAATCTACAGAATTTGGATATTATTAATTTTGTCTGCATCATTCTCGCAGAGCTACTGAAAATGGCCAAAAGGGCTGTTCCTGAACAGCTATGCACCAGCTGTTAAAGTAATACTTTTTTTATTGAAGCAATCTTCTGAGTTCAATACTATGGTGTAACTTTGAACAGACTCAAACCACCACCCCCAACACACTGCATTGCATTGCAATGGTTATACTAGAAAAACCAAAGCCCTAAATCATATGGGGTTTTTTTTATTCTACTGTCTCTCCAAGAAAGAAACACTCACATTTGCAACCTTAGGATCAGAATGTGCATTTTAAGCTTGCACAGATTTCAATGTGGGGATGTTAAGAATGGCTCAGTGGCATGCAGAATTAGGCTAAAAATGTCTTGGGCATGCCTAACTGTGCGTTCGATCATGCTTTAAATATCTCCTTTTACAATAAATGAGACTTTAAAAGGCTTTTGGTTGGATCAAGCCCTTAGTATTCTATCTATTCAACAGATCTATATAATTTATTTTAGCATTATATAAAGTAGAGGCAGAATGTATCCAAAATATTTAATTAATGATTGCTGAATCACTTAGGAGTCCTCAGTGTTGTGATACAAAATCAGCCTGACAGTAACACGCTTGCTTTTCTCACATAAGACTGTTGAATTATCAGTGAGAGAAGAGAGATTTTAGGGCAATGCTATTACCATGGGATAAATTCTCATCCCAACCAGGATAGATCCACTGAAATGAGCAGGACTGTTAGCTATCCAGAATGTGCATTCCAGTTGAGAGTGCCCATAGGTTATTGTAGTTGGGTTTAAAATTGGATTTAACGCAATGAATTCTTCCGATTATAAGTAACGTCTCATCTCACCAAACCCCTAATGATTCAGTGAGTCTACTCTAGATGCAGCTTATTCCTTGGTTTCACTCACTAACTCAGTATGATATTTTCAGAGAGATAACCTGGTTAGTTACTTTCAGGACTTACTACTGGATTTCAGGCACTGTGTCATGGGGCCTTCTTTGTCACCGAGGCAATAAATGGAATGCTTTTAAACAAACAGATTTGCACAAAACAAACATTAAGCAATTTCCTGAAACAGCCTCATCCTTTAAACATTTTTTTAAAAATTGAATTATTTTATTCACACCTTAAGAGAGATGCCAAGAAACTGGAGCAAGTTCAGAGGAGGGCACCTAGGATGATCAGGGGATTAGAAACCGAGCCCTATGAGGAAAGACCGAAATAACTGGGCATGTCTAGCCTTCAGAAAATAAGATTGAGGGGAGATATGAACACTTCTCATATACAGTAGGACCCCCATATCCCCTGATTCATTATCCACTGATTCAGTTATCCACGGTTGGCAGAGGAAAAATTTAAATAATTCAGCAGCCACAAAGCAAGCTGTTTTCACACACAGCAGCTGTAAAGCAAGCTATTGTCACAAATAGCATCTGTAAAGGAAGCTACTGTCACAAACAGCAGCCATAAAGCAAGCTACTGTCTCAAAACAGCAGTCATAAAGCATACTATTGTCAGGAAACAGAGGTTTGGGGGTGGGTGGGCAGGCAGTCTCTCTTATCCATGGTTTTCATTATCCACGGGAAGGCCTGGAACCAATCCCCAGCAGATACCGAGGTCCTACTGTATTTGAAAAGTAGTCATACAGAGGAGGGGAAATATCTGTTCTCAGTCATCCAGGAGGGCAAAGAGCTCAGGCTAGAGAAAGCCAAATTTAGGCTGACTATCTGGAAAAACATCTTAATTGTCAATTATCCTTTGTCACTGTGGTTGTGTTTTATCTCCTTTAACTTGTGCACTGCCTTGAGTTGCCTTTGTGCAAACAGGTGGTATATAAATTTCAACTAAACTAAACTAAACTAAATTAAGTGTGAGATCAGTACAGTGATGGAACCAATTACCTCAGGAGGTGATGAACTCTCCAGTGGTGGAGGAATTCAAAAGAAAATTGGACAGCCCTCAGTCATATGCTTTGACTTTGATTCCTGCATTGAGCAAGGGGTTTGGCTCAATGGACGTCGGGACCTTTGAGGCCCCCTTCCAACCCAATGATTTTACGGTTTAGACTCCTATCCAAGTGAAAAGCACTGAGATTCGTGGCAGGCTGATGAACAAACAATGTGAAATGTGCTGCTTCGTTATTTTAACCAAAATAACAATGCAGAACATTACCCTACCTTTCCTCTCTGAGGAAATTCTGTGAAGATTCTCAGTCATCCAGCTGAGGTTATCTGGAAGTTGAGTCATGGACTTCTTTTCTTGAGAGATCAAAACATTTCGCTACTCATCCAAGCAACTTTGCCCATCTGAAGAAAGTTAGTGGCAAGTCCTCCAATTTATAGTTCACAATGATTTCACATCTCTCTGGTCTTAATAGGCTCATAAGTTGGACAGAGGCCTGAATAGGCTTGTTAGGTTGACAATGGCCTGGGGTGTGTGAAAGTCCTGCCTATGCAACCCTTCCCAACACCCATTAAGTATTGGTCATTAGCTATGGCCTTGCTGGTGGAGGTGTGAAGTGCTTCTGATTTGTCTGGGGATTGATGAAAGGGCTCCTTAATAAGTAGCAGACAGATTGTGCCTGAGTCTCCCACCTCTGTTGAGAGAGGACTTTTCAATACACACATGAATGGCTTCCCTGACCCTTCTCTCGAACCACCTATCTTCTCTGTCTAATATGTGTACATCCTCATCTTTGATAGTCCATCTCTGACAGTCCATCTACCGATAACAATCACTTCTGTATTTCACAGAGTTTCTATCTATCTATCTATCTATCTATCTATCTATCTATCTATCTATCTATCTATCTATCTATCTATCTATCTATCTATCTATCTAATGATTATAATTAAACCATTGGTTTTGTGCAAAATCATATTTTCTCTTCAGTGGAAAATGAGGAACAGTGCAGGTGGATCCACAGTTAGTCATGCTTAGAACACACCCACTGAAATCAATACAAGATAAATTAATCCTGATGGCTTCTGCAGGCTCTCAGTGTAATTCACACTCTTCAAGATATAGCAGCTGTAGTGAGGATGAAATTAGTAGAAGCCTTTTATGTGTTGGTACAACTCCCCTTTATTAGTTAATCTCAGATTTGCTGGCATAGCTACATCTACTGTACTGGCTGCTGTGTTGCCTGAAGAATGAAAACATAAGCAGAGTGAAGGAGGAGCTTAGTTTATACTAACCCCCTCTCAGCCTATGAATCATCATGGCCACTATGCTGGCCCAAGGTAAGGGCAGGGTCAAAGTACAGTAGGGCCCCCGTATCCGCTGATTCATTAACCACTGATTCAGTAATCCATGGTTGGCAGAGAAAAAAATAAATAAATAATCCAGCAGCCACAAAGCAAGCTACTGTCACAAACAGCAGCTATAAAGCAAGCAAGTCACAAACAGCAGCCATATAGCAAGCTAATGTCACCAAACAGCAGTTTGGGGGGGGTATGCGTTCTCTCTTATCCATGGTTTTCATTATCCACAGGAAGGCCTGGAACCAATCCCCAGTGGATACCAGGGTCCTACTGTAGTCTGAAGTAATATCCAACATCCCTGAGCTGGGAGGTACATCTTCTCAGCCAATCCTCAGATGTGGTTAAGATTGAACAATTTGTCCCTATCTGAACTCTGGTTTATAGGATACAGCCATTCTATGACTTTGTAAATAAACAGTGTTATGAAGTTTCAGCTACTATTCCAGATGGTGAGCAACAGTAATGATAAAATATTTAAAATGTGTTGCATAATAAGCAGCCAATCCTGAATGTTTTTTT
This sequence comes from Phrynocephalus guinanensis, assembly GCA_037367245.1. NCBI lineage: Eukaryota > Metazoa > Chordata > Lepidosauria > Squamata > Agamidae > Phrynocephalus > Phrynocephalus guinanensis. Next base: position 34,973,155 of record CM074736.1, read on the forward strand.
CATTATGAGCTGGCTGTAGTGATGAATTTCAGCACAGCTTCTTCATCAGAGAAAGCAAAAAAGTTAATCATGGAAGAAACACTAATCTTTGCCCTAACACACCTTTCGGGTAATATGTTTGACATTTTACCTTTTCCCATTGCTTCAAAGTACAGTGAGGCTTATTAGCTTCCCCCTTTTATGTAATAACTAATGTTTCTACCTGACATAATCGAGAAAACAGGATCCTTTTATGGAAATATTCCATTGCCTCCTTCCACATTAGAATGAGGGCACAGAATAGATTCCTGGAGGACATCCTCATGTTAAAGCTTATAGGCTGACTTTTCTCCTCTTGAATTCACTTGGAAGCCAGTTCTTATGTCCTATATTAGAAAAATGCATCCGCACAGACTGTGGAAAGTAGCACAAACTGTTTCCACTCCTTAGAAAAAAAAAGTATTTAAGTTTGATCAAAATGCAAGTAAAGTGAGTTAAAGATGGCAGGTTTTCCTCCTTCTGTCATCTGGCAGTATGCTTCTGTGGATAAATAAGGAATATTAAATAATTTTAATAATTCTTTCTCACAAAGAATTTCATGGCGTTCACAATCTTCATATGATTGTGTTGTTCCCCCAGTTTTTAAGAAACAGAGAGTTTCAGGGGCTGCCTCTTCCAGTTGGCAGAACAGCATGGCATAAATGGGGTTGATCTTTAATTTCACTTGATGTAAAGCTTCTTATCCTCTTCTTCACCCATGTTCTGAGGCTCCCCAGGTATTCCTTTTGACACAGAGAACCTTTGGGAGCCTAGGAATGGGAAAAGCTTTTGATATCTGAAAATCTCTTTTAGATCCCCACCGTTTTACTTTACATCACCCAAAAAGATAGCAGGATTTCACATAGAGGAGTGTCCTCCCTAAAGAAGGACACATGACCACCATAGCTCATGATTCAGACCACCATAGCTCTTTCATAGTGCTACCTGTCAGCTGTGTGATAACAGCAAGAGTACGCATCAAGGCTATTCATGCACAGTTATATCCCCGAATAGCTACTGCATTAAAAGCCTGGCCCTTGTCAGATTATCCTGTCAGGTGGGTGAGTGGGAATAAACCTCTCCAGTTGTCTGGGTCAAACTCTGCTATTTGGCAGACATGTTTATGAATAGTTGTTCAACGTGCAATAGACTGAGAGGTGAACATGGCAACTCCAGCATGTCGTTGTGTTGTTGCAGTCGTGACCGACTCTTTGTGACCCCGTATCCATGGAGTTTTCTTGGCAGGAATACTGGAGTGGTTTTCTGGTTCCTACTCCAGGCTGCCTACAGTACCTGGTGTTTCCTGGTGGTCGCCCATCCAAGTACTAGCCAGGCCCGACCCTGCTTAGCTTCCGAAATCAGGCGAGATCCGAACTCAAGCATACCATTTCTCAAGGCTTTGTTCCAACTGTCTTTTGATGTCCTTAAGAGCTTGGGATCAACTTACCTGAAAGATTGCTCTCTTCTGCAATAACTTTCTCTATGTTCCCCAGGCACATGATGTTGGGCAAGTGGCTTGTAAGGACAGCGCCTGGCTAGTCGGATAGCTTCCACATGACAGCTTGTCGGGTGCTATCTTTATGATGTTTTATCACATCTTTGGAAAGTTACTCACTAATAGCAGACTCCAAAGTAAGTTTTCCAAGCTCTTTTTGTGCCATAAAACAAGACAAACAATGAACAACAATATTCTGGAATCCTATTGTTTGGTTTATGCTTATTTTATAGTTCTAGAAGCTAAAAAGGGCTTTTTGATACTGCATTTTATTGACTTTGTGGTTGTTTTTAATACTGCGTTTTATTCATTGTTCTGCCATCCTCTCAAAGAACATGCACTGATGCCCATACAAACTGAGGAAATAAATAGATTATTACCCAAGCATGTTCTTTTTCTGGTTTTATCTGGGGTTACGTTCAATGAGTAACCTTGATAATGATCACATGTAGATGCAATTGTCCTACACATCAATTCAATCAATTACTGCTGTAATTAATGAGTAGATGAATTAAGCAAAACAGAGTCCAATAATAATAATAATAATAGCACAGGCTTGCAACGAATGCCATTGATTTCAATTTACATGGCTAATTCAATCTATGAAAAGATAGGAATAGATCACGCTAACAAGAGGATTGTAGAAAACCTGTGGGGTCATATATAAAGGTGTTCAGATATGCTCATAGTTGATGAAAAGAGGCACTAGGTAAGTATGCAGTCTGTAAAAATAAATATCAAGAGATTTATTATAGGTCTTAGCATCAATTGTACAAAATAAGGGTTTTAAAAGTTATTATGTTTGCAAATATTAATCATTCATTGAACGCATGAATTATTATTTTTCCTGGTGAAATCAATCTTACACTTAGCAGTTGTGCAGAGAATTAAATAATATTAATCAGTTTTTGTACAAAACAGTATTTGCAGGTCAACTCTCAATTGCAGCTCTCTCTCTTTGTCAGACAAACAGGTCATTCCGTAGAATCAGGAGAAGATCCTGTGGCAGCCCAGCCTCTGGGAAAGTGCAAGTGCAAGCTGTGCCAATTCCATAGGTTCAGTCCACATATGGAGACTGATGTTGCTTAGACATCAGAGTGTTGCCTGTATCTCCTCAGAAGAGGGGTCCAAGGAGTTCCATGTGTGTTGTGTTGTTACAGTCGTGACCGACTCTTCGTGACTCCATGTCCATGGAGTTTTCTTGGCAGGAATACTGGAGTGGTTTGCCAGTATGGGAACTCCTAAAGAGCCTCGTGGTGCAGTGGTTAAATGCCTGTACTGCAGGTCAAACTGTGCTCACGACCTGGGGTTCAGTCCCAGGTAGCTGGCTCATGGTTGAGTCAGCCTTCCATCCTTCCAAGGTCGGTAAAATGAGTACCCAGCTTGCTGGGGTGCGGGGGGGGGCAATGTGTAGCCTGCATACTGTAATTAAAACTGTAAACCGCCCAGAGACTACTTGAAGTGGTATGGGGCAGTATATAAGTAGAACACTTTGCTTTGCTTTGCTTGCAACGAATGCCATTGATTTCAATTTACATGGCTAATTCTTCCATAGAAATTCTTTCTGTCAGTCTTACAAAAATTAAAGGTAGTTCCCTGAAGGGGATTTAAACTACAACTCTCAGCAGCCCCAGTCCACATGATTAAATGGTTTTGTGTGGCAGGAGTTGAAGTCAAAAATGTCTGCAATGCGCAAGGTCTGGAAAAAGCATAACATAACAGTGTTCAATCCCAGTTAGCAGGTTCATGGTTGACTACGCCTTCCACCTTCTGAGGTCAGTAAAATGAGTACCCAGCTTGTTGGGGCGGGGGGGGGGCAATGTGTAGCCTGCATACTGTAATTTAAAAAACTGTAAACTGCCCAGAGACTACTTGGTATGGGGCGGTATATAAGCAGAACACTTTATAACATAACATAACATAACATAACATAAAACATAACATAACATAACATAACATAACATAACATAACATAACATAACATAACATAAGAACAGCCCTGCTGGAACAGGCCGCAAACATCCAGTCCAGCATTCTGTCTCACACAGCGGCTCACCATTTGCTTCAAGGAATTCCCAAGCAGATGTCTTCACCTGCTTAAGATTCCCTGCAAATGGCATTGAGAGATATCCTGCCCATCTCTCCAACCCGGAGATAGTCCTTAGGCATCCATAATGATAGCCATTGATACCCTTGTTCTCCATGAACTTGTCCAATCCTTTCCTAAAGCTGTCAAGGCTGACAGCTGTCACCACATCTTCTGGCAGGAAGTTCCACAGATCAGTGATCCTCTGGATGAAAAAGTACTTTCTCTCATATGTTTGAGATCTAGCATCCAAAAGTTTCATGGAGTGCCCCCTAGTTCTTGTGTTGTGCGATAGGGAAAACAAGATTGCAACCCTAAGCCTTTAGTTGCCCATATGTCTCCATTTTTGACATTCCCGAGTTCACCTAGAGGCATCTGAACCAAAATGACAGCCAACGTGTCTGGTTACAGTTTAAATGAACATTGATACTGAGCCAGAGTAGAGATGGGCACAGAAATGACGAGAAAAGTGCAACTAGCAAAGCAAGCACAGAAAAAAAGTTTTTACAATAGCAACAAACTGTGTGAAAGGAGTGGAGTGATCACTATATTTAGGTATTCATATGCTCAACCTAGAGGCATCTGAACCAAAATGACAGCCAACGTGTCTGGTTACAGTTTTTTACCAATGAACAGGTTTTGATACCAGGCAGCATGCCATCCATGGCAGAAAGAAATGGTTGCAATGAACACAGAGGAATCAAGTCGTTCCTGGCTTCTGATTCTGCATGAAAGACAGGAAAGGCCACACTTAGGATGATGGAGCCACGTGCACTGTACAAGAAAGAGCAGCCATGCCCTAGAACAAAGTGTTCTGCTTATATACCGCCCCATACCACTACAAGTAGTCTCTGGGCAGTTTACAATTTTGATTACAGTGTGCAGGCTACACGAAAAAAAATTTTTTGTCATGCCCCCCCAGCAAGCTGGGTACATGAAAGACAGGAAAGGCCACACTTAGGATGATTTTACCGACCTCGGAACCGGTAGTCTCTGGGGAAGGCTGAGTGAACCTTGAGCCTGCTACCGGGGATTGAACCCAGGTCGTGAGCACAGTTTTACCTGCAGTACAGGCATTTAACCACTGCGCCACGAGGCTCACCCTGGTGCACAGCTACCATGAAAAACATTTTTTTAAGTTTGGGATCATTATGAAAAGAAGATAGAATAAAACTGTGAAAAAATAGCACTGCTATGCAAATCTGTAATGTGACCGGCATTTGAAATGCTCTGTAAAGTTTGGTCACTGTAGCTCTAAAACAGGGGTCCTCAACCTAAGGCCCCGGGGCCGGATGCGGCCCCCAAGGTCCTGAATCCGGCCCCCGGGACCAATTGCAACCCCCCCACCTACCCCTGCTTTGCGAGCAAGCCAGACTCTGCAGCTGCTTCTGTTGCTGAGGCAGTTCAAAGCAGTGGGCTATGTCACTTCTCCCACTCCCCCCAACTACTGCCCAGATGATCAGCATGCTGGCTAGTGGGGCATTTAGAGTGGGAGGGCTACGGCAAGGTCGCCCACGCTCCCCCCACCCACTGTGCTCCGGCCCCCAGTGGTGCCTAGGGCATGGTGGACCGGCCCGCTGTTTGAAAGCTTTGAGGACCCCTGCTCTAAAAGGATGATGGAGTGGCTCTCATTGCTCTATCGTGACCATTGGTGGGAGGGTTTTCTGCTTTTAAACTTCTTTTGGTCAGCCTGTTGTTATTGTTGCTGTTAGGCTGTTCAGTGATGCTGGAATAACACCTGCCACTTTTTTTGTTTTGTTTTGAAAGCTTGAAGTATTTTTGTCTTTTATCCAACTGTTCCAAGTGCTTGATCTCTTTCCTTTCCAAGTGGGCGTAGCTTCCTTGCAATGCTGGCAGCAACCGGATCGGTGACCTACAAAAATTAAATGGGTCATCCCTGTACAGAAGTATGCACTTAATGATAATTAGGTGTTGTCCAGCCGATTCGAAATTAAGATCACATTTCCAGGGGGGTTCTAGATATCAAGAGCTCAATTTGAATTCCCAGTGACTGGTTCTATTGCCTGTTGCTCCATCCTACTAAGCTGTATCAGCTTGTACTGTATGTATGTAGGCTGCCATAATTTATTTATTAGGATTTCCATTCGCTAGAACAATTTATCGACAGCAGGAAAGCAAAGCAAAACAAAAACACAACTCCATGGGAGGGTAGGGCTACAGAAAGGATTTTTAAAGGATGGTGTTAAGAGGAAGAATCAGCCATGGTGGACTGACATTTCCTTTCACATGCTCAACCAACCCACCCTCTGCCCCAATATTTATATAGAAACAGCTTTCAACTTTTCAGGGCTGTGATTTTGGTAATCTGTTCCAGGATGGAGAGGAAAATTAATTCATGTATTTGTTCAATTTCTATACCACACCCATTAGTGGCACCGCATTACTCTCAGTGGTCCACATTAAAATACACTGTCATAAAAAAGATATGCTAAAACCCTATAATGAACCATCCACATGAGGCCCAAGAGCACCAAAGCAAATATAAAACTAAACAAAAATAAATCATGAGAATAAGGATAACAATAACTGAATGGAGGTGTGGGATCAACCCACATCAACTAGGGTGGGTGCGGAAAGCCTCTCTGAAGAGATATATCTTAATTTGCCTCTTGAATGTTAGCAGGGAAGGGGCCCAGAGCAGCTCCTCTGGTCCCACACAGATGGAGCCTCTATAAAGAAGGCCCTACCTCTTGTAGAGGTTTTATGGGCCTCTCTCAGAGTGGCTTGCCGGAGGGGCATCATCTGTGATTATCTAGTGCAGTGATGGCGAACCTTTTAGAGACCGAGTGCCCAAACTGCAATTCAAAATCCACTAATTTTTTTTTGCAAAGTGCCAATACAGCAATTTAACCTGAATGCAGGTGGCTGTGAAGGGGCGATGTTGGGTGCCCACAGAAAGGGCTCCAGGTGCCACCTTGGGAACGCCTGCCATAGGTTTGCCAACACTGATCTAGTGGGTTAGGCAGTTGACATTGGGGAGAGACGATCTGACGGGCAACATGGGTCCAACCCATGGAGAGCTTTCTATGTAAGACTCAGCTCCTGGAACCTGATCCAGGACTCAATGGGTAACTGGTGGAGGCAAGCCAGGACTGAGGTGATGAGATCAAATCCACTGGCACTAACCACCACTCTGGCCACTGTGTTCTGGACCTGCTAAAGTCTCCAGGTCCCATACAAGACATCTTGTGGCACCTTGTGGACTAACTAGTTTTATTTGGCATAAGTATTCCAAGGACTGTGGACCACTGTATCCAACACACAAGAGTGTTGCCTCAGGGGGTTTATTACTGGATTGAGAGGGAACTGAGATGGGAGAAGTAACACACACCAATGATTAAAAGCAAAGCCAGGGCACAAGCAAGCCCATGTGAACCCATGCACTGTAATGAGGTGTATAATCGGATACAGGAAGAGGAGCTAAAATGTTTTCCAGTTATAATACATAGTTATTATTGTAATCATAGCTATAATAACGAACTATACATCTCTGAATGAAATCAAACCTTGGAGGTTCCCACCTGCAATTTCTATTATTTGTCCTCACACTTCCCCTGCATTTATTACTGCAAATAAGATGACGGCAGCCTTGGGGGGAAACTCCATATGTAAGACCAAGCATGTGGCCTTCCCCAGCCCCCTTTATTTCCCATTTGTCCTGTGACCAAGTGTGCAGGCAGGCAGGCAGGCAGCTTGCTGCCTTTGTGAGCCAAAAGAAGCAGCCAAGTGCACCAGGTAGATAGCAACACAGGTAAACTCACCTGCCCTGTTGCTTACGTACACTGTGCCAGTTCAAGAAGATTCTGGCCCTTGTGTCACTTCTTATGGTATTCACATAGATATGCATTGTTTTGTCATTAGCAAAAAATATGTGACTATAAAAAGCTACTGTGTTGTATGAGAATACCATCAGAAGTCCCTAGTAGAGATGGGCACGAAACAGAAAAATGGTGTTTCGGTTTTTCATTTGTCCTGTTTGCTTCGTTTCCATTTGTGCCATTTTTTAAAAAATTTTGTTACTGTTTTTCATTTTTTCGTTTGTCGTTTCTACCCGCTTTTTGCACGATTTTTAAAGCATTTCCGTGCGCACATTCTTATGGATATTCACGTTAGGCGCAGGGGGCTGCAAAGGCAGCGGCGGGCGTTGCCAGGGTGCAAGGCAGCCTCAGAGTGCTGTTGATATGTATCCCACCATATATGGTAGATTTATATGTTTTTCCTCCATTTTTAATCCCCCCAAATAAATTAATGTAGATTTGGCTATGTGGTAGAGGCTGGCGTAAGGTCACCCAATAATCATTGTGTTAATGTGGGGATTTGAAACTGGAGTTTCCCTGTTCCATGTTCAGTGCTCTAGCCAATGCTAAATCAGTACTTACTGTATCTAGCAATATAGTGCCCAAAGCTAAAACATTAGGATTTTAAATAAGCGGTAATGTGCTCAATATCCAAAATACAAATAATATTGTTGAATATTAGGCAAACTAGGCTGATCAGATTTGGGGAGATGTCAGGAATCAGGATGGCACCCTGAAGCTCAGATCATACAACCAAGGAAAACATATTAGTCAAATCATATCAGAAAGAAACAGCTTTAAATACAACCAGTTGGCACTCATGAGAAAGTCTTATTGGCAAGTACAGTCAGTGGGTGTAGGGGGTGTCATTGCAGACAAGAGTCTCCAAGACAGCCCAGTTATGCCAAAACAGAGTGGTATCTAAAAAAAATACAGTGCTGTTTGACACTGTCTTTTATGTTTAGGGAAGGTGTTCCCACCAGAACTATGTGGATCGTTGTTGAATTACAAAACATGGGTATGTTTATCTGTGTGCTGCCCCCCATCTAGTCTTTCAGAATTGTTAATTTTCTGTATTGTAAATAAGGCAGGCTTTCCATTTCCCCAGGAGTGGCTTTGTGAAAATGTTTTTTTTTAAAAAAAAACCCACACATGCACAAAACAACAACAACACACAAAACAATGTACTGTACAATGGAAATTTGGTTGGTTGCCAGAGAAAGGAGAAGGGGCTAATTGACTCTAAGGAGAGTTTCAACAACACATACCAGGAAATGAGGGAGGAAATGATAAGCCAATGGCTGTGTTGAGGCTACCTGGTGAATGCAAAACTATACACTTTTTATTTCAAACATTGCTTAGGAAAGTTTTTGAGGTAGCATGTCAACTCCCTCTTCTCCACACTCTCAATTACATTGCCATTGTTTGACCTTTTCCTTATTGTTAATCCACTCATAGCTCTTTGATCTATTTTATAGTAATGAATGACTCGTCGGGATTGGGTAAGCTGTTTTATAATCAACCAAACCACTGGTCCATCATGTATGGGACTGAAGATATATAGTAACTCTCCATGTTTTTTAAACAGAAGTGTTTGATGGCAGGAACTTTTCTGCATTAAAAACAAAATAAAACACGAGTTTCACCAGTGAACTCACACTCCAAGATACTCCAGTGTCTCCAGTGTCTCCAGTAAACCTATAGTCTACTGGAGGCTTGAGTGTATGTGCTCCTGACTACGGAGCTACCAGGCTCTATAGTTTGTGCATACAGCGATCCCCTGCCTATTGTGGGGGTTAGGGACCTGACCTGACCCGTAATAATTGAAAATCCACAATATGGTCAGGTCAGCCCTGGGGCGCCTAGCTAGGGGCTCTTGTACTTACCGGAGGCCTCAGAAATTATTTTCGGCAATCCAGAAGTCACTTCTGGTTTACGGGAAGTCACTTCTGGTTCACAGGGAGGCCCTTTTGGGGCCTCCAGAAGGCCTGGAAAGGCCCTCTCAGGCCCATTCAGGACAGCATCAGGTTGGGGGTAAGTATGGGAAGCCTGAAACAGGCCTTTCCCTCCTTAATCCCGGGGGCCTTCTTTTCATATACTTTGGTCCCGCAATATAGTGGGACTGCAGTATATGAACCGCGAAAGGGTGAGGGACCACTGTACTTTTTATTAATCAAAATTTGGACTTTCTAATCGTAATACACAAAACATTTGCTTAACAACCCTGACTGATTAGCATAAGTTCAAACACAGTCAACGAGCTAAAACTCTTCCTGATATCCTGTTGCTTAGTGTAGAAATCTGCTCCAAAGTAGCCCCATTGATATCTATGGAGATTTGGTGGGTCAACTCCTCCATAAATTCAAATGAGCATTCCTTATCATAGTAAGTCACAGCTAGAGTAAGCCCATTTAGATGAACAGATTCCATGAGCCTAACTTTACTACAGTACTATCCTTACCAGGATTTCAGCCAATAGATAGCAGAGAGAAGAAAAATTAAATGAACACTACATTTCTTTGTGTACGAAGTACATGTTATGTTCATAATGGATAAACATTCCATTAGGAAAGTATTTCCCAAGCCAGCAATAAATGCATTTTTCCTCTGTGTGTACCTTTAGTTTCTAAAGAATGGAACAGATTAGATGTCGAGGCAGCAAATGAGACGTAAAAACGGCTAAAATTGAATTTCTCCATAACTACATAATTCACCCTCAAGCTGTATGAACGTCCATTCATTAAACAAGGATCTGAAGGGAGAATTTTTGCCCTCTACATTTTTCCATTTTCATGTTGAGTTATGTTGTAATTTTTTGCAAACCTCTACAAGCAAGCCTCCGATATTGACAGCTTGTGCAATACCTTAAACTGAACTAGGATTTGCAATCATAAAAATGTCACACAATGGTATGTTTCTTTTAAAAGAATCTAGTAATTCAGCACATTGCAAGTAAAATAACAACACAGGGGAAACACTACCATCTTATCTGAAATAGTAATTCGTCAAAAGATAACATTTTCGCCGTGCCCAAACATGCTTCTTTTTTGCATATGCTAAGATACACACACACTCGCATGCACACTCAGTCGGTTATCTCTCCATAGCAGCAGGGATTCTGAAGTTCAACAGAGTGACAAATACAGGGCAATCATCGTATGAAAGACAACGCATAAGAGTTGCACAACACATGAAATATCATGATCTTATCTCAGAAGAAAGCCCATTGTTTTCAATGGAAGGACTCCCATGTAAGGCTAGCTTTTAGTAGCTTCAAAGGAAAGCTTGGGGTAGTATGGGCTGTGCCTGGTTGAATCTCAGAAAACAGAACAGTGCTAAGTGTGGTTCCCAAAGTCGGAGTATGGTGCTTGGAAATCTCCTCGAAGCACCTTATGTGTTACGAAACATAAAAATTGTCCCAAGTGAGTTAGATGCTCTCTTACAATGTACAGTACATAAATGTACACTAATCAACCAATTTGGAATTTCTGAGTGTGGAATTGCATCTCCATCCATCTTCATCTCTCTATATCTCTACATCTGCGTCTTCACCTATATTTATACAAAGATACCCAATGTGGTGTAGTGGACTAGGACTCAGGACACTTGGGTTTGAATCCCCATTCAGCCATGGAACCTCAGGGTGTGTGTGGGACTGATGAATTATCCTCCTTAAATTACCACTCCTTAAATTATCTCACTTACCTTGAAAGACATATGCAGGTTGCAATAAGTCAATTCCAACTAAACAGCACATAACAAAAATAAAACTATATTTAGCCTTGTGGCGCAGTGGTTAAACAGGTGTACTGCGGCTATGCTCATGACCTGGGGTTCAATCCTAGGTAGCGGGCTCAAGGTTCAATCAGCCTTCCATCCTTCCAAGGTCAGTAAAACGAGTGACCAGCTCGCGGGGGGGGGGGGGGGGCAATGTGTAGCCTGCATAATTAAATTGTAAACTGCCCAGAGAGTGCTTAAAGTGCTATGGGGTGATGTATAAGCAGAACACTTTTTATACTTGTATCTATGTCTATATATATTGGACTGACCTTCATTTTACCATTCTTGAGTGCTCTGTGCTGGGTTGGTATGAGTGAATAAACCATGTACTGTATAAGATTTTAAAGAACACACTCAGTATTAGATTTCAGCTACTTCCTCAAAAGCCAGACAGCAGAAAGTACTGAGTGAATATAGAACAAACACCCATGGGACCATCCAAATATATAAAAATGCTAGAGAAGAAAAGAGAGGCCATTTACCTTTCATAGGGAATGCAGAAGTTTTGCAAAGTATTTAGAATATGATACAAGCATTAAAATAGCTCAGATCTCTGGAGAGCCTGTGATCGGCTTACTATATGCTGTAGAGTTAGTAAATTATTACTGCAAGCAGTTCTAAGCAAAACTTCTGAATCCCAACTTTTAGTTTTATCAGTGATGGTCAGCTTTTTAAACGTCCTATTGTCAGTGGCCTAGCTTGAGTTTGAAGCGCCGGGGGGACAAAGTCAGTTTTGCGCCCTCTCCTCCCCCCAACTGTGTCTCACTCACCCAGCAAGGGGGGGCACAGATCCTGAGGGAGCAGTGGGGGTAGAAGAAGGGTCTCTTCTTCTCATGCCCTCTTTGTGGGTCTCCTTCCAGTTAAGGCTCTCCTGTGCAAACAGCACAGCATGCATATAGTGCCAAGCAGGCTCCCCCCCCCAAACATCACCTCTGTAGCACACTTCCCCCTTCTCCTTTCCCTAGGTAAGGCTTGGTGATTGTTAGTCTGAGGAAAGGAGAAGAGGGAAGCAGGCAATGGGATTTCCCCCCCCCAAGCAGCACCTCTGTTGCATGCTTCCCTCTCTTCCTTTCTCTGGGCTAATGATCGCCAACCCTTAGCGGGGGGGGGCAATCAACAGAGGTGCTGCTTGGGGGGGGGAGCTTCTCTCTCCTCCTTTCCACCAACTAAGGATCACCCAGCCTTAGCAGGGCAAAAGGACTGCTGGTGGGATGGCACATGGCTTCCTCCTTCTGTTCCCCCTCCAGGCACCCCCAGATTGCTGCATGCCCTGGGGCAAATGCACTCTTCTGCCCCTCCCTAGTTATGCTGGTGCCCACTGTAGCCTAAATGGTCTGAGAACAGAACAATTCAAATAATAATAATGTAGAAGTTGTTATATTCTGAGAAGTGAACATGATGCAAGAACACATGGCCAAAAAATAAAATAAAATAATAAATAATAAAAATCAACACAGTGGAAATCTTCCATAAAAACCAATCCATAAAGTAGTCTGTGTCATTTTACTTTCTCATATGTAACAGCGCATGCCTTACTGCTGTTATTTGGAAAATAAGTACTGTAATTTATTTTCCACTGGTTCCCTTGAGGTCAGTTACTGGGAAGGGAGGTTTTATCCTTGGGGCTTGGCTCATCCTCTCAAAAGAAAGAGCTCATCCTGTGTTGCAGGAACTCCATGAACTCTAGTAAAGCCATTTGCCAGAGGCAAGTCAACTTGGAGATACTCTTCCACTAAATTAGACCAACAACTTTTCAGATTGTTGTGCTTTGAAAAATGTTTGCCACTTCAGCCAACCTAACTGGGAACATTTGGATGATTAACTTTTTTTTTTCATGTTGAAGAGCATTCTGGAATATATTCAATGGTGCATCATGAGAATCTAGGCTGGGCACATTAAGCATCCAACACATGGTTTTGATAGATCTTTATCTAGCATGACTTCATTCTGTGCAATTCTGGGACTTGCTGTCTGGTGAAGAACTCATGTTGTCTATTAGGGAGCTCAAGTGCAGGCTTGTGAACCCCAGTAGACAATTAGAATGCCAAATATCAAAGCCCAGGATTTTCTAGAATGGAGCCATGGCAATATCAAATTGCAACAATGGTTTGATACAGATGCACTCCTAACACACAGTGCATCTGCGTCTTCACCTATATTTATACAAAGATACCCAATGTGGTGTAGTGGACTAGGACTCAGGACACTTGGGTTTGAATCCCCATTCAGTCATGGAACCTCAGGGTGTGTGTGGAACTGATAAATTATCCTCCTTAAATTACCACTCCTTAAATTATCTCACTTACCTTGAAAGACATATGCAGGTTGCTATAAGTCAATTCTACCTATTAGACTCCACTGTTGCTGTTAATAAACCATGGGTTGCATCCAACAGCATCTGTCTCCCGGTGATATGACACCTGTAGTGGAAACACAACACGCTCTGCTTCTTGCAGCTCCTTGAACTCTCTCAGATCTTCCCTAGAGGACCGAAAACATTCTGGAGCAGATTTCCATGGAGAAAGGAGCAAAGAGATCTCATGCCATGTCTGTGCTACAGGCCACCAAGTCCCATCAGACTTTAAGCTATCTTAGTAGGAGTTTTGAGAGGGATAAACACTCCTAGTCCCCTTGTGCCATTAGAACACTGGTTAGAAACCACTGCAGTGAAGCACAGTAACTCCTTGTATGCAGCAAACTAAGCTTCGGTATTCCTCTGACTGCTGAAGATGCCATACAATTTCTGGTAAGTTGCTTCCTGTTTTTTAGGATGCCAGAACTGGTGAAACACATGCCCTAATGCAGAACAGCCCGAAAGCCATCTATGATTTGCACAAAACACAGTAATACCTTGGATGAAGAATACCTCAGATAACAAATTTTTCGGATAACAAATGGAAATTTCCAGGTATAGGGCTGCCTCGGATAGCAAATGTGCCCTATGGGCTGCCTTGGATAACAAATGTTACATAATGCCTTGCAAAAAATGTGTACCCTGCATGCATTGCAGGATACATAGTTTGTGGAGGCATGGAAGGAGCTAGACCATGTTTTCATGGTGTTTTGGAGCCATTCTGGACATGTTTTGCTGAGGGATTTGGACATTTCGAACGTGGTAATATAGGGAGCTAGCTTTTATTAATCTTTGCATTGCTTTTCTTTGCATTTTTGACTGGAAGAAGCTGGGGTAGTCTTGCTGCTTTCATTTCTCCGTGTTTCCAGTCTTTTTTCATTACTCTGCAGGCAAAAATGGGCTGGATTTTTCTTCCTGCTTATGTTTGTTTGTTTGCATTTTTTCCCATTGCACTTTGGGTGGAAACAGGCTGGAGTAATCCTGCTGGTTTCTCTTGTCCATGTTTGCATTTACTGCAGGGGGATGTTCTGGAGGGTGTTCCAGCACTGCAAGTCTTTAAAGTTCATTTTATAAAGGGGTCTGGACACCCCCCACAGCTTTTTTGCCTTCTTTTGGACCTCTGGAACGGATTAATAGGTTTCCCATTCATTTCGATGGGTAACCACATTTCGGATAACAAATTTTTCGGATAACAAATTGCCTCTGAGAATGAATAAAATTCGTTATCAGAGGTACCACTGTACCCTACTCCTCAATAATGTTGCATTGGCAACATGTTAATGCCTCTTTCTTTTTCTGGGGCTTCTTGAGAATAATAAGCCACCATTGTGACTTCATTCTCTGCACGGTGGCCCAAATCCTCCTTGCTTAGTGAAGCTGACATGCCACAGTGGCTGTAACTTTTGAAGGTGGACTGCCTTAGGTTTAAAAGGTCATCATAAACACTGGGCAAAATCCTGTTGCAGAAAGTTAGATTGTGCAAACTGGATCCAGAGCAGGAAGTAATTAATTGAAACACATTGCAAGCTTCCTGCACTTCTTTCAGGTTTCGAGACTCCCTAAAACTCCTGTTTGCCCCAGAGAAGCCTTTGGGATGGTGAGAGAGCCCCTAGCAGTCCAAAATGGCTGCCAGATCACCACTGCTGGGATCAGGACCACCACCAACAATCCAGTTGTGATCTTTTTTCTCTTATAGGCCTTCCCCCTCCATCCTGAGGCAAAAAGGAGACCCAGAGAGCTTTTGAACCTGAAATAAGGGGATAGAAAGTTTTCAGGTTTGTTTCAAGCAGTTATTTCAGGTGCTAATATCTGTTTTATGCTAGTGTCACTTTATGTTAACCGGGTTTCCCCCATTATCGGTTGCATACTGAGTTTGTGTGATTCAGTGTTCAAGTGATCGCATCTACAGAGATGTCTTAGCTTGGGGCAATTTGCCTCCAAAAGAGGTGGCATTTGAGTAGCTACACAAAAGGATTTTGTCCTGTGTCAAGATATGCAGTACAATATTTGTTCCACAAACGCCTCGGGCCATTCTCACTACAAACTGGTTTCTGAACAGGGACTATTCCCATCTTTACAAAAACTGCACTCTGCTATCAAAAGAAGTGAAGAATTGAGCAGTTCTTTGTTTCTTCATTTAACCCGTTTCCCACTGTTCAGTTTCTAAACTGAAACTGTCAGAAATTGCTCTAGGAGACACTAAAAGTTGCTGTAATGGTTGAATAACAATGAGGCCACTATACCAAAGTCCCTGACAAATACCATAGTCACTTTTCATATTAACATAATGCCAATATTTATATTGCTACTTGCTAGGCAATAATAATTTGTTAGCATGGTTTACATGTAGAAGCTTTAATGATCTCAAACAGAACTTGTGAAAGTTACTTTTTGAAAAGATGACAGCCCTCAGAATCCTCTAGCCAAAAAGGATATGTGGGGTGCTGGATGGGGGAGGCTGTGAACTCTAGTCAAAAAGGTAATGTTTTCAGGCTCTGGTTTAAAGGCAAAAACGGAACATTGGGATGGAATACAGTATTCTGAATGGAGAATTTCTGTACTGTGCAGTCTTGTTTCCCTGTTCATACAATTTTGCAGAAGGCTCATAATATTTCTCATCTACTCTGTCTTTTTCCCTGGCCAGAAGGGGGGAAAACATGACAGGATATGTGTGTAGAACAGCTGTGTTGTATTTTTTGAGTGTTGACATTGCACACACACTCCTTGTCTAGAAGTATGCCTAAACTATTTTGCACAAATCAAAACTTGAACTGTTTTTATCAGCCCATTGGAATCAGAAATTAAATCCCCTAAACTTACTGATAGTGTGATCCAAACTCAACATTACACTGGCTGTAGGGATTTAGAATGGTCATAATCCTCTTCTACCAGCACAACTGCTAGCATACCCCTCTTGTACCGGCTGATTTCAGATCTGCTGGCACAGTTACTGTGCCGGCTGAGGTCAGCTAGTAGATGAGGAAAAAAGGGTTTGTGTGGATGGAGTAAGGGAGGCGCCAAGGTAAATTAGACCCAAATCCCTCTTAGCTCAGACTATCGCCGTTACCCCACGTCCACTTTGTTGCTCTAGAAAGTGGTCTGAGATGTGGATGTTAAAATAGTTTCCCCCACGTCTGTCACACTTTAAGCAAGATAAAGTGCGACCACGCCCCCTGGAGTGCAACTCAGAGCATCTTCCTTGTACTTGGCCTCGGGGTGGTGGAATCCTTGTCGCTGTTCCATTGCGGTTTTTAAACCGGTCCGGTACATGTGCCATGGGGTACCGTTTAATCCGCAGCATAACTGTTCCGTTGCATAGGGCCACCTAGTGGCACTACTTGGAGCAGCCACATGACAGTAAATTCACAGTACGAGAAGCCACTATGCATGGAAAGAAGCCAAAAAAATAAGTACTCGAAGTTCAACAAATGACAAATGGAAATCGATATACTGATTTACCTACCTATCAGGCTTTAATTTTTAAAAAAAATAAATAGTGCCACGGGAAAACAAAACAAAATGCACTTTGATGTGGACCCTGTCTGTGGGGTCACAGAAGTTAGGAAACAATAAAGTGCATCCTTGAGGACGCAGGAACAGCAATAAAACCATGTGACTGCAATGGGATTTATTACACATTTTAGTTTGTTACGGTACAAAGTGGATGTGGGGTAATGGGTTATGTCTGGCACAGTTAGGCCAGACTGGAGAAATGCCAAATAACTTCCAGCATCCCTAGGTGGGAAGTGGTTTAGATTCAGGACAGCTTCAGCTGGCCTGATGTCAGATCAGCCAACCAATTGTCATCGTAGCTAGTTGGGGGTTGCTTGCAACCTAATTTTGGAATGTTTGATGGGACCAAATGGCCAGCCACTTGCCATCTCACATTTCGGAGACAACCATTCTCCTTTGGAAGGTTAGCCAAAGCCTGTCTTCCTTTTGAAATGTGCCCCCCCTCCCCAATTTGAAAGCTTGTCCCACCAAAATCTGAGTTAAGAAGACAGAAACATGAGGAAATCCGGGACCGTGCAGTTTTCCATCCAGAGTAAACCCCTGGAAAGCAGACTCAGATGACAAATCGCGCAGCACACTTTCCAGGCAGGACAGAGTCAAAAGTGTTCCCATTTGGAGACACCACCGTTCTCTTTTAGGTATGAAAATCCTTCCCAATATTGCTTCTGTACATATATAAATTTGCATATGCAATTTTATATAAATGTTACCCTCCTTTTTGCTAACTGCCCACCCACCCTGACTGGAAAAGAAAGATCAACAAAATAATGCTAAAGATGCCAATGGTCATGGTTTCTCTTAAGTACAAATCCCCTTGTATTGGGCTGATCCTACTGTATGTGAAGCTGTGTGAGAATGACAAACCTATGTTTTCAGGCCAAATGGAAGCTGAATCCTGCTGCTTGAGCTTGCCAATGGCTATGGCAAGCCCTAGCTGCCTCGCTGCCCTAAGCACATCCAATCTTGTCTGATTACGGAAGCTAAGCAGGGTCGGCCCTGGCTAGTACTTGGATGGGTGACCACCATAGAATACCAGGGTCTGTAGGCGCCTGGAGTAGGAACTGGCAATCCACTCCAGTATTCCTGACAAGAAAACTCCTTGGACATGGGGTCACGAAGAGTCGGTCACGACTGTAACTACACAACACACACACACATGGCAAGCCCTACGCATGGCCTCTTCTTTTAGTGTTTAATCAAAGAAAACTAAATCTACCTTTTTTTGTCCACCAGCAGTAATTATACAGATGTCTATTGCAGACAGGGCTGCTAACCAATTAATGATTTTTGGTTGATTAACTGTCTTGCTTCAGTCAATTGAATTGATGGATTAACCATCTTAAGCAATCATCAAATTATCTCAAAGCAGGTGACATTTTAAGGATTTTATGGAGGGTAACAATATATCTTGTCAAAGTATCAAAACAATACCATTTGTTTTCTCGAACATAGCACATCCATAATCTGTTTTGCAATGCTTTGTTTTATCGAAATATTAAATATACTGTCATATATTAGTACAATCATAGCCTGGCATAACGTACGTATTAATTGAATTAAGCTATTAATTGGTTAGCTATGATAACTTTATGGCTTGAATGCTATACCCTTTGACAATGGAATGTCTGCGCATCTAACTGTAGATCAAATTTTAAAATAGGCAGATGTCTGTCAATATATACCATCTCATTGGCTGCACTAGTGACAGGGAGTGAGCTCATGTGGGCCACTTTGGAATGGTTGGGCTTGATTAGAACAATCTAATCAAGCCCAACAGTTTGCCTGGAAATGGCTCTTGCCAATATCCTGAAGTGGCTTAACCAGTGAGCCACTTCAGGATATTGGTGAATCAATCAGTTCCCCTGCTCAGCAGAAGGCATGGAAAGTGGCAATTTTTTTTGAGTGTATATAGATTATCACTGAGGTGCTGCATCAGTTATAAACATTTTGAAGCTACCACTGTACACATGACAAAGGGATATCAATTGTGTCTCCCAAGTTCAATTGTTTTAATGTTCTCAGCTCACCTAGTATCATGAAGGATTAGAACATAGTCATGAATTGCAATTATGCTTCCCATTATCTACTACGGGTTTAGGGGACTCACTCTCAAATCCCTACTCTTTTATGAAGAACACAGTGATGTCATGAGGATAAAACTAATACATGCTGCCTTGACACCCACGGAATAAAAGTGTGATAGACCGTCTCCTTCCGTACGAACCTACCTGGCAATTAAGATCAAGCCAGGGGGCCCTCTTGAAAGAGCCATCCCTCAAGGAGGTGAGAGGGATGGTTTGCAGACACAGGGCCTTCTCGGCAGCTGCCCCCAAGTTATGGAATGCCCTCCCAAGTGAGATCCGCCTGGCGCCAACATTGATGACATTTCGGCACCAGGTAAAAACCTTCCTGTTCCAGAAGTTTTTTAATTGATACAATATAGACTGTGGGTCCCCTGATGGCATTTTAGTGTAATGATTTTAGTGTAAGGTTTTTATTATTATTTTAAATATTTATTGATATCTGATGTTTTAACTGTTTTAACTTTTTGATTGTAAGCCGCCCAGAGACCTTTGGGTAGTGGGTGGCATATAAGTTGTAAAAATAAATAAATAAAATAAAATAAAATAAATAGAACTATAACTTGTAAATAAACAAGAATACTTAGTAAAGTATAGGCAAAATTAAGCAAAAAGACCATGCTGAACACAATAAGTTTGTTTCAGCACAGTTGGCATGGCCTTGGTTTTCCAACTGGATATACAGTGGTACCTTGTATAAAGGAATTAATTCCAAATGAAATTCTGTTAAGCAAATTTTCCTTTATACAAATTTCCCATAGGAATGCATTGAAAACAGAGCAATCTCTAATTGCGACCATTTTTATGTTGTGCGGATTTGCCCCATAGACGATTCTGTTAAGCAAATTTCCCCTATCTCTGGAATTTTTTATGTTGTACAGATTTTATGTTATACAAACCGTTTGTTACACAAGTGTCCACTGTATAACAAATGTAAATCTCCTTCTGTGATTATTATTTGTCGCTACTGCCTTTGTTCTTTAGCCAGAATAGTAAATTCAGGTGATGCAGATACTGTATTCTTCTACAGGTAAGGACATTTGCTCCCTTTTTCCTGGCCAATTTGCCGTTCTTGCTCTCTGCACAAAGTCAGGTTCAGGCAGCATTTTTTTTACTTGAAACACAATGCAGGTTCACTCTATTAAACAATGCCACCATAACTGCTACGCTTCCTGTTAAACTAATGAGCAAAAGATTTACTCCTTCCCTAGTCTCTGAACACTTGCAGGGCCTCCCTCTGTTTTCTAAAAGAGTTCTAAGGAATCAAGAAAAGCTAATTGCTGGATAATTCTGCTGATGATGTGGCATGGATCTGAACAGGGGTCAGGTCCTCTACTTGGCATACATTCATTTTGTCCTTGTTGCTCTCTATCCACACCTCCAGTTTTGCTTTATTTCCTAACTGAACTAATTGCTCGTTCAAAACTGCTTGCTATCTTAACAGTTTTAATTCACTGCATTTTGCTTAACTGTGCGAGTACTCATTTCAAATCCAACAATTTCCTCTTTCCTCTTGTTTGCTTAGCATACATTGCTTTTGAGTTTCATTAGTTGTTTTCTTTCCTTATCATTCTAACAGACATTTAATTCCAGCTGGAAATTAAGCCTCATTACCACTCTACTTAAATGGATGTTTAACAACGGAATAAGCAAGCAACTTCATTTTCTGTGCCCTTTCCCAAGAATAACTTTACAATCATCCTCCCTCTAAAACCTAGTTCACAATCATCCTCCATAGACATGCTAATGGACATTTGACAAGCGTGTGCACTGGCATTCTCAGCATTGCCATGAGGCTGCAGTTGCGGGGGTGGGGGGATAAACTGCCAAAACTGGAAAAAAATTAAAAAACATTAATACTAAAAATGAAACCAGATGTGGATAGGGGTGCACTTTCAGATTCGAAGAAGTTTGGAGTGTTAAATGGCATAAGAGGGACCATAGCGCCTACTGAAAAAGCGAATTGTCCCCCCTAAAGGCTTCCAAGAACTATAAATCACCTAGTCTATTTATTTATCTGAAATACTTACATTTACATGGGAGTTACAGTAAAACAATTCTGGGAGCTACACTTTTCTTACTCTTAATTACAGGTGCACTCATTGCATGTTACTGTGAGGTCATTCTATAGGCCATTCCTGTATAAAGTAGTGTCCTGACCCAGAAGAACAGTGGATCAGCCTGAGACTCAGAGCCAACGGAAGAACCTGGTCATCCCTTACATGGTTGGAGTGTCTGAGAACCTTAAAAAGATTTTTGGCAAACACCACATCCCTGTTTACGTCAAACCCACAAACACACTCAGGCAGAGACTCTTCCACCCAAAGAACCTGACACCAAAAATATGCGGTTCAATGCAGTGAGGAGTGTGCAGACGTCTATACTGGCGAAACTAAACAGCCATTAAAAAGGAGGATGGCCCAACACAAGAGGGGCAACACCTCGGGCCAGAATCAGCAGTAGAGATGGGCACGACTTAGCGGTATTCCCGTTTCCGTTTCCGTTACTCGGTTCCGTTACTCTACGGAAACGGTAACGGGAATTACTCCCCCAGACTTCGAGCTCGAACCGATGAACGAACAATTTTGGTCTGATTTGTCGTGCTCGTTACTTGCACCGCGAGATCGCGCGATGCCACACGCGGCACAGAAAAAAAGTTTTTAAAAGTTAAAAAAACCCGGTTCCCGGCCAAAAAGCAGGCGGGAAAATGCCTGCCGTGCCTCAGGGCACCTACCAGAGGGGTTGTTTCTGGAGGTCCCCGGCCTCCCCCCTCATCCCCCGTCCTGGGCTGCTCTGGTGGGACTCGCCGCAGGCTCGCAGCCAGCAAAAAGCCCAGTCTCGCCGCCGGCCGCCGCAATTAAAGCGCAAGCAAGCGGCACGGACGGCACAGGAAAAAACTTTTAAACTCTCCCCCCACCCATTCCCGGGCCAAAAAAGCAGGCGGAAAAATGCCTGCTTGACTAAGGGCGCAGGGCACCTACCGGAGGGGTGGTTTCTGGAGGGGGGGTCCCGCCTCCCCCCCGTCCTGGGCAGCCGGACTCGCGAGTCGCCATCGCCATGCCATGCGGTGCGGGCCGGGGATCCAAAATGGGGCGGCGAACGCAATATTGTTTTTGAAATCGTGGTCCAAAAACACACAAGCACAACAGAAACACGCGAAAATTTATAAACTGCCAGATTTTTCACAGTAGCAGTGGGTTTTTTCTTGCAACAAAATGTCTCTCCTCTCCTCCTCTGTCCTCCATTGATTTTATTTTATTTTATTTTATTTACACCTGCGCAGTGCGCAATGATGGGCTGGCCAAGTGGCCAGCCATGTGGAAGTGGACAACCATGCAAATTTTTGGAGCCATCCCACCAGTCGCATGGCCACTTGGCCATGGAGACTTCTGGGATGTGCCAAAAAGCCCCCTAAAACCTGCCCTAGCCCTAACCCTAACCCTTGACTCCGTACCCATACGTCACAGACTGTCTTCTTAGTGGGTCAGAGAGGCACCCAGAGGTGCAACCCACTAGCCCACCGTAACCTTACCCGTCACTAGCCTAACCCTAGCTCTTGCACTAAGCCACCTTAAAGCCAGATCTACATGCTTGCATTGCACTACACGTAGCAAGTACAATTCCCTTCTGTGTGAGACATGGTGGTGCCAGAGCCTTGTGAAGGGCGGGTATGACCCTATCACTCTCACACTGGTCTCACGTCTGCACATTATGTTATGCAATATCCATATGGCTATTGCATAGCATTTTGCAGCAGCAGCAGGTGAGGAAGGGAGACCCCCATGTAGAGTGGTCTCTCTTGGAGCCTGCTTCCCCTTCCTAGTGGCAGGAGGCACCCACGGGTGCCTCCAGGAGCCCACTTTCCCTTTATAGCGGGCCAGAGGAGGCACCCACCCCACAGAGGTGCCTCCAGGAGCCCGCTCCCCCCAAAAAAAACCAGTACTAACGACAACGAAAAAACAAAAAAACGAACCGACTAATTTTTGCGAATTTTCGCGAAAACCGGAAACGACCCGAAATGGGACTGGCCCGACTAACGACAACTCGAAAAAATTTTTTTTCAAGTCGTGCCCATCTCTAATCAGCAGTGTAAGTCCATTTGAAGGACAAAGGGGACTCATTCAAAGATGAGGATGTACACATATGAGAAGGAGAAGAGAGGTGGTTTGAGAGAAGGGTCAGGAAAGCCATTGATGTGAGTATTGAAAACCCCTCTCTCAACAGAGACTCAGACACAATCTGTCTGTTCCTTATCAAGCTGTATTTTCATCAATCCTCCCCAGACAAATCACAAGCACTTCCTGCCATTACTGCCATTACCTGGCCTACTTGCCACTGTCATTGCCACTGCTGCCATTGCCACTCCTGTCACAATTGCCCCAGCCTTGCTGTGTGGCCTGGAGAGGCAATGGCGGTGGTGGCGGAGAAGCCAGTCAGAGGAGCCAGCCTCTGTTCATGCACCCACTGACCAGCTGGTTGCCAGGGAAGTCCAGTGCTGGGGAATTTCTAATAACTAGCTGGCCAGCAGGCACATGTGCCATAGGCAGGTACCTGGCTCCTTCAGCTGGCTTCTCCGCCACAGCCACTGCTCCTCAATCAATCTCTCTTCTCAGATTTCATGTTCAGCTACGACGGGGTGCCCAAACATTTTGTAAGGAGGGCCAGATTTGGCGGCTGAGAATGTGTCAGGGACCAGTTGCTCACCGACCCTGCCACCCCACTGCAAGCCCCACGCACTAACCCATAAGCCCCACCCACAGGAAGGAAGGCGGGAACCAAGGGAGGGAGGGAGGGAGGAAGGTGGAAACCAAGAGAGGAAGGAAGGAAAGTGGGGAGCAAGGAAGGGAAGGAGGGAGGTGGGGACCAAGGGAGGGAGGAAAGAAGGAAGGTGGGGACCAAAGGAAGCACCGGGAGCCGTGGCCACAGGTTGCCCCTTGGAAGAGGCAATCTTTGTGACCTTGCACACCCTCAAGCTCCCCAGAGGTGGCGACGGCTCGCCCGACAGCCCACCCCAAAGCTCCTTGGCGGTGGCAGAGGCCCACTGGCCTGCCCACCCCCACACTTTCCCCTGTGGTGCTTCCCAGCGGTGCCGGTGTTCCCGAGCCTCACAAGGTTCCCAGCGGTGCCAGTGGCAGCGGCCCGTCCGCGCGCCGAGCTTCACAAGGTTCCTGGTGCTGCCGGTGGAGGCAGCCCACCCACGCGCCACCCCCGTACATGCTCCCAGCCTCACATGGTTGCTGGTGGTGCTGGTGGCAACAGTCCACGCAATGGCTGGCAGGCCAGCCTGCCCAGCCCCACAAGCTTCCAGGCGGTGTCAGTGTTGGCAGAAGATTTTTTTTAAAAAAATGGGATGAAGGAGGGGGAGGGAGGGGTGGGCCAGCCAGCCGCGGGCCACTCAGAATGGCCTGACGGGCCGGATTTGGCCCCCGGGCCGGACTTTGGGCAGGCCTGAGCTATGATGTGGGTGCGTGCTCAGAGGCAGTGACAGGTTTCCCTATAAGGAGATTGGCCACTGCCTCAGAGCATGGGATCTAGGCAACCAGGCAGGAGGGGGGTTGTTTTGTTTCAGCAAGAAGGGATTACAGAACTGGGTCACAAACCAGTCCACTTTGTCAGCTTTTCTGGTTCGTGGTTTGGTTCATGCCCATCTCTAGTCTTGACTGGCAGCAGCACCTTTTCCCACGGGTCTTCTTTATAAATATAATTGCATCCTCCCCCAAAGTCCCTGGTTCTTCAGCAGGGGAATTCTTCACCCAGTAAATACCAGACCAGTCTTCAAGGACCAGATGCAGGGGAGTGGTATCAGGAGATAGATATCTAGTCTTGTGCGCTCCCAAACGCATCTGGTGGGGCCACTGTGAGATACAGGAAGCTGGACTAGATGGGCCTTTGGCCTGCTCCAGCATGGCTCTTCTTATGTTCTTATGTTCAATCCTCCATCTCTCTTATTCGCCTTCCTCTGGGTCTTCTAAGGACACCTTTCTCCACTATTCCCATTTCTACAAGGTCACCTTTCAGCACCCTTCCCATCTTTCTGGATCCATCTCGTTTTTCTTCTCTGTGACATGCCTCTGAGTCTTTACCTCTCTCAGATCCCTTCAGGGCTTCTACTTCCTTGTGTGTCTCTTTTGCTCTTCTCTTCTTTCATCAGCAAAGCAGCCTTTATATCTGCCATGTGCCAGGAATGAAACAACTCCTTTCTTCCCTTATAAGGTACCTTCCCAGTTCTTAGAGCCGACATGACCATGCAGGCCTCTAGCCATGTCCCACTTTCTTGGGAACCATACCTGTTGATGTGACCTTCATATACATCTTGTACTGCAGATTTCATGCTAGGTCCACTAGGAGGCTGTGTGGGCTGTGTGGGTCTTTGGTTGGTGCTTGATGGGTTGTCAATAGGGACATCTGGTTCCCTGCCTCCTCATATGGCTGCATATGTTTATGGGATTATGCCCAACTTTCTTTCCAAGACAAGAGAAAACCAAAGGAAGAGAGACATAAAACATTTTGTTTTATTGGCTTACAAATACTGAGAGTTGTGAGGCTTCTAAACTCAAGGCGATGATTCATAAACTGTGGTATTTAAGGAGGCCAGGAGAATAGTTGGCATTATTTGTTGTTCTCTGTGTTAATTCAAGACACAAGGGTGTGTGTCAGACTCGATGCATGCAGGAACGTAGATTCTGCAAAGCGAAAGTCACAGCCAGTCAGGTGCTCTAATTCATACAATTTCAAACCTCCCATAGTAAAGGCCCAGTAGGCATTCTTTTGCAAAGAAAGACCAACACAGAAAATCACCTGCACATAATTTAAATCTACAAAGTTTTTCAACAACAAGCATCCTTCTCTTTCCCTTAGTCCTTCCACTCTTACATGCAACAATTTCAGATCAAAGAATGGTTGACCTGAATACCAGATGAAAGGAATCTGAAAGTTTGTTCTGAATACAGTTGCCTGGGAGTGCCATGCACTGGGTTGCATCGAATGGAAGCTTTCCAAATTCTTGTAAATTCCACAGGAAATAACTCCGTCACTGCCAGCTTAAAAGTCAGGTATGCAATGCAAGGGACCACACTATCAGTAAAAGACAAAGGTCTTTTAGTCGTTCAGATTGCTTTGTGCCACCAACCAGTTTAAGTACATATAGTCATTAACAATTTGCTTTTGGACAAGAAGTAGTTGACGGAAGGAAAAAGAATGAAGTTCTAGAATTGTCCCTTGCTTGATGTCTGTCTGTGAATGTCAGTGAGTACAAGAGGGGATTCTGGATACCATCTTGAGTATAGATATCAGTACTGTATCTTTGTTATAGAGGCTGGCCTTGGGTCTGTAAATTTGGCATCCTTTTTCTTTCTGGCAATGCCAGCACGCTATTGCAAGGGTACGCTGGACCACCTTCTAGCATTTCAAATGAAGAACACATAAGAAAAAACCATATCTCCAAATGGTAGGATTTTGCCTCCCTGAACTTTAAAGACCACCCCACCCAACCTGCATGGTTCTAAGGACTTCCCTTAGAACCTGTGTTCTAGAAAATGACCTGGCATTGCAGATAGATGGGCCTTTAATTCAGGAAGCATGGCTGGCTCTTTTTTAAAAAAAATCTTGCTGTGTCAAAAATAGAGATTATTATAAAGCGACATTCGGTGTTTTGGGGGATTGGAAATAGGAATGGGCGCCTTATGAAAAATGACACACTGTTTCATTGTTTTATAAGCTTATGAAACCTTACAAAGCAAAATGAAACAGCAAATGGCATGTCATCAAGAAATGAAATGAAACACCATTTTTTGTTTCAGAAATGAAACAATTCGTCCTAGCCTCTTGATCCAGCCGTCTTGAGAACAGGTTTATTTTAAAACTGATTGATTTGTTTTCCTTTCTTCCCGAGCCTCAGCTGTTGAGAAAGCTTATATCCTATCTTGATCTGCCTTAAGCTAGCCAGCCCAGGAGCTGAGCTGTTCCATTTGCTGGCTGTGTCTGCAAGTTGATTTAAACTGATTGTTTTCCTTTCCTTTTAAAGTAGGACTGTGGAGGTGGTTTTTTAAAAATATTTTCTTTCCTTCCCTTGCTGTGCTGCTGATATAGCTGTTATCTCCCCAATCTCTCCATGCATTAGCTTGCTATTAGGTTTCTAGCTTGTTATTTAGAGAGGGTTCTGTTCTGTTCAATGGTTGTAAAGAGATTATGAATGTTTTGTGGTGCATCAACTTCTACTTGTGAACTCAAGTGTTGTTTTTTAAATAAAATCCTTGGTTTAAAACAGGGAGCCTCAAACTTTTCAAACAGGGGCCGGTTCACTGTCCCTCAAAACTGTTGTGGGCCGGGTGGCGGAGGGGGTAGTGGCAGTGGGGGGTGAGGGAACCAGGGGAAGGTTGGGGCAAGAAGTGGTGGGGGGCAGATTGGGGCAAGTGGTGGTAGCAGCAGTGGGGGAGGGTTGGGGCAAGCAGGGGTGGAGTGGGTGAGGGAACTAAGGGGGGAGGGTTGGGGCAAGCAGTGGCGACAGGGGATGGAGGGTCAGGGGGTGAGGGAACCGGGGGGAGGGTTGGGGCAAGTGGTGGTGGCAGCTGGAATGGCTCACCTTCCTTCCTTCTTTCCTTGCTTTGAGGCAGTGGCCAAGGCAAACAGGGGCTCCTCCTTGCCTCCTGGGTTGCCGCTCAAGATAAGGAGCAGCAGCTGTGGCAGGGCTGGCAGGGCTGGTGCCACTGCGCAGTGATCCAGCCATGCAGCCTGGCCATCGCGCATACACTGCGTCCCGGATGGAAAGCTGTCTCCTTTCCTGGCCCTGCCCGGCCTGGTTTGGTGTGCTGCAAGTGATGGAGGGAGAGAATGAGAGTTGGAAAGGAGGGAGGGGAGGCAGGAAGGCCTGCCCAAAGCCATCTGCTGCCCACTCACTGGCCAAGCCAGGCTGCAGCTCTCGGTTGGCTTGCAGGCCTGCCCGTTACCAACTGGGCATAAAAAAAGCAAGTGGGAAGCTGGAGACAAGGGGCCATTGTAGTCCTTGGCCCGCCTGGCAACCACCCCACCTCCCTACTTCACCACTCGTCGTGGGCTCGCCTCCTCCTGCCCTTCCACCAAAGCTGATGCCTGCCTCCTCTTAAGCTGCCGATCTTGAAGGGGGCATCCAGGTGCTCAAGTTAGATTACCCACCCCGTTCCAATCCCCACCTTGCAGTCAGAACTTCTGAGTCACAGCGGGGACTTTGTAAAGTCCAACTGCAGGGCTTGAAGGAAGGTGGCGGAGGGGAGCGGGGACTGCGCTGGGCCCTCCCATTGTAAACACCAGCCAGGCCAGGCCAGGCCAGGCCAGCCTCCCTACGTGGAGCTCCCTGGCTGCCTGGTACCTGTAAAGGAGTTTGGGTAAAGGAGTGCCCCAGTCTTTAAAGCAGTGTGCGGCTGCACGCTGGTTATCTAGGGGAGTGGGGACCATGCGGGCCCTCCCATTTTAAACTGATGGATTTTGACTGGAAGATGGACATTGACAAGCATCTTAATATTTCACTACAATCATCTGTCATCTTAGCTTGCTTTGTTGAGTGGTTGGCCCTTGGGACTTAAAATATGGGATTCCTTTGAAGCCTGGTTTCACAAACTCTGAAAGACTGCCTCGACCACCTCTCTGTTGCATTAGTGTAGTTTCAGCTCTCATCATCTGTATTGCTGTAGTCTGCCTCTGCCCCTCCGTCATGCTACTGAAGAAGCAGAGGTGGAGTTAGGACATTTTAGGTTCTTCGCAGTCTTAACATTTTGGATGGCAACAGAACAGACATTAGTTCACTCATTTTTGTAATGTAGTTGCACTAAATTTGAGGGACCTCTTGCACGCTGTGCTACGTAGGGCTTTGGAAAGGTGCCCCAACATCCTGCATGAAGAAGAGGAATGACAGGAAGTTCTTAGATTACCACAACTCTTCCTGCATTTCAGTTCTCCATTATCTAGGTCATAGAGAAGCCCTGAATGTATAAGAAACTTGTTTAATGATTCATATGTCATTGTAGCTGTCATTCCACAGATGTTTTGTCAAATCCCACATGAATCTGGTGGTTTAAAAAGCTCTTTGATATTTCATCCAAGTTTTGTTTTTGAGTTTTGTTTTGCTTTTTTAAAAATCAGCCCTAATAAGTATCAATTCTCAGAGTTTGCAACAGCTGCCCACTGTAGTTTCCTTTTTGTGATTTAAAAAAAAATAGTGTGCTCAGCCCAGTTAATCTAGTTCAGAATTTTTTTAAAACAGAAAAGAAACTTAATTGACCCATCATGTTTTGCAAGACATTGCACTGAAAAATATGGTAGGGTCAGTTGTACTGTACTGTAGTTTGTTGACCCCACACAGAAAAAGGCAACCCTACCACTCCCACACATTTTCTCTTTCACCTTCATGAGTTGGGGGGAACAGTGGATGGAGCCTTCATCCCCCATCTGTAAGTGGCTTAAAACTCCTCAGACAACTTTGAATTCTTAGCTAAAGACCCCAACACCCCCACACACTGATAATTCTGGCTGGGGGAATTCCAGGTGAATTCCGGTGCCTGAAATCCAAGAAATATGGAAGTCCCATACTTATGAGTTTGCCGAAAACAGTTCTAGGTCCCCTTCCGATCCTTGCTTGCCCCTCCTTTGTGACATTACAAGGATTCCCAGCTTGACATCAGTTTTTGGCCCTTAAATCCCAGGGATTTGCATGACTGGTAAGGGTCCTTGTGCAAAATATACAGGAACAGTTGAGTGCCTTGGTAGTGACTTGTGCCAGCGTGAGTGCAATGATATAAACTACAGTGGCAAATCACTACTACCTTACAAGTTGCCTTGATTAAGAACTTGTTTTTCATAGGTCATCAAAAATAATGCTAAAGAAGAAAGAGCAAACTTTTAATTTGGGAATAAAACAAATGTGACCAAGTCACTCTATCAGTGTTGAAGATCAACAGGTGTTTCAGCCTCCTAGAGAGCCCAGAGAACCTTCTCTTCTATTGGTCAGTAATGCTTTGGAATTTCCTGGAACCAACAGCCTTTCCAAACTCTCTCTCTCTCTCTCTCTCTCTCTCTCTCTCTCTCTCTCTCTCTCTCTCACACACACACACACACACACACACACACACACACACACACAGCTTTTACTGTAAAAGCAGGAATAAATGGGACTTGAAGAGCTGTATGTTGGTTCAAGATGATGGAAACTGCAGTCAAACATGCTTGTAGAGCACCAGATTGGGGGAAGCTGCTTTAGAAGTTCCAACTAGTACCTTTTAAAATTATTAGCCTGAAGAACATTTTCAGCATTATGATTTAGATGAGAGGATGACTGTGATAAAACAAACAAGAACATAGAATGATAGAATCATGAAGCTGGAAGGGAACTACAAAGCGATGGAGTCCAACCCCCCTGCTCAAGGCAGAATTACAATTCATAGGATATCTGCCAGGTGGTTATCCAAATTTCTCTTGAATGCCTCCAGCACTGGAACATTCACCACCTCTTGAGGTAATGGGTTCCATGAGTGGTGCGTAAGAGCCAACAGACTGAAACATGGTGGTACTAACAAGGCTTCAGAAGTACTAAAGCCAGCCTAACCCGTCTTTCAATGTGAAGCTGACATAATTAGATTGGTTTTCTCCAGAATCCTTTGGCAGTTTGTGCAAATGTGAATTCCTCAGTTGCATAAACAATTATCGGAGGGATACTATAGAAGAGATGAGATAGGGAAGGGTTGTAGCTCCTTAAACTTGAACTAGATTTAGGTGATTTATTTAAATCTGAAGCAGTGATGGATTATAAATATGCCTTGCAGTCCAAATGTCTTGAATTTGGAATTATTCTGTTGTTTTCTGAAAACAAAAGAATTATTAAGGACAAAATTGATGAGTAAGCTAGGGCTTGGTGGATGTAGAAAGCAAGCCAAGATGTGAATTAAGATTGGGGGGGGGTGACCAAAAACACAAAAACAAAAACAAAAACAAACAACATAAAAATCACCACATGCTTTAGCTGTCCCAAGACTTGAAAATCTTCCTGGAATTAGATAACTGATATAAGCAACTCCGGGGCAAAAGACAATGTTGTTTGGTGTGTAATTTGCAGTGAACTTTATGTGTAGAACAAAAGGCACAGATAACCAAACTTTGTAGAAACTGATTTTGAGAAAGAATAATGACAACTTCAGTTTATTTTATGATTTGGCATGTTTTGTGTACATGTAGGACATTTAAGAACATAAGGACATAAGGACAGCCTTGCTGGAACAGGCCACAGCCCATCCAGTCCAGCATTCTGTCTCCCACAGTGGCTCATCATTTGCTTCAGGGTATTCCCAAGCAGATGCCTTCATCTGCTTATGATTCTCTACAAATGGCATTCAGAGATATTGTGCCTATCTCTCATAGTGAAGCAGAGTGCTGAACAATCCAGGTATAGCTTTCATGGCCTGCATCAAGGCAGGTTTATTTGTGTTGACCTAAGAAATGAAGCTGTTGCTATATTGCTTGAAGAATGTGAACTCCGCAAGAAATGATTCTATCTCACTGGAGCTTTGGAAGTCCTGCATTCAGTGGTGATCGTGATTGTTCAGCTCCCTTGTTCACAGTGACAAATGAGAAAGGACAGTTACCCAAGGCTGGGGGGGAAAAGAAATTGTGCTTCTGATATAGAAGCAAGGTGTTGTTACCGATCCAATGAATTTGCTCAGACAGCTGAGTAAATTATATCCACAACATCTATTGCTAAGGCTGAAGGTTGGATGGAGGAGGTAAAAATATCAGCCCAGGGAGCAAATTGGATTTAAAATGGGAAAATCCATAGTTGAGCACTGTTTTGTAATTTCCTAATTGATCAATACATGCATTAGCATAAAGAAATGCTCTTTTGTATTTTACATATATTGATCTGTTCTGTAGACTACCTTTGATTCAATCAGGTTAGTCTGTGGCAGAAATTATCTCAAGTATGCATAGGACATACATACATTCCTGTGCTAAACTTTAAAACTGCATATTGAAACCTCAGAAAAAGTGTGGGATACTTTGCAGAATTATCAGATAGCTCCCTCAATATATGTTGGCTCCCTTGACATATAACCAACACCACTGTAACATCATTATGAAATTCTTCTCATGAGTCTTATGGAGGTGTTCAGGGAAAAAAGGATGACAGTAGTTGGAAAGCGCAAACAGGGGAAGACTTCCAAGTCTTGTCTGGAGAGGAATATCATGGAGTCCCCATCTATTCAGGGAATTTTTGGCAGATTGCCTTCATGGCATTATTTTTCACAGGGAGACAGCAATAGATTACTGCAGGATGACTTTAATTGTTTTCAGGGAAAATTAGCTAAACAATTTCTTTACGGAGCATGACTTCAAAGAAGTTTGCAATCCATTCAGAATCAGTTATCGGAGAGATTGATCGTGCATTTCATATATGGTATGTTCTTCTGGTTATGAATGAACGTTGATCTAATGTAACTCAGAATGTATAATAAATAGTAGAATACAACAGTTTGTCATTGTTGTGCACCATCAAGTCAGAATTGACTACAGCACCAGTTTACCAGCTCCAACACACACACACACACACACACACACACACACACACACACACACACACACACACCAAATTTCCATGGCAAAGCCAGGTAATCAATCACAGGTCACTTGAGTACATTATTCTTTCCACTATACAACACTAGGTACCCAGAATAATACATTATAAGGCGCTATATTAAGTTGTCCTACAAAAAGAATAAATATTTGGATGCAGCACTAACCAGAATCCTTGACAATGACTAAGATGAATCAGTCATTAAGCGGATCACACCAAGAGGATTTGGCTAGGTTTTTGGTTTGCTTTTGTTTGATTTGTTAATCTAGGCAGTGCATGCATTATATTTCCATAAATTGTTGGGAGACTTGAACATTTAACACATAACTAAACTTATGTACCTGGCATGCTAAAGAGTAATTATTTTGGCAAGATGGAATAATTTCCCCATTGCAGTTAGGTTAGAGGGATTTCCCTGGAGTACCTCTGGTGTCTCTTTGGCCAATCTGTGGCAGACATTTTGGAATATATGGCCTTGCAGTGAGACTATCTAGTTTTTTGAGACAGAGATTTATAGTGAAGTTACTGGGGAATATAAAGAACTTGCTAGGAAAGACAAATTCATCATTTTCCTACAAATATGACCCATGAGATTATATTTGATCTAGTTTCCTAGTTGTATTTTTTTTACTTGAAAAGAATGGGTTGACTGTTTTAGAACAAGAAAGGTGAAAGGATTCCAAATAATAAGGGTAAGTCATCTCTGTTGCAAAGAGTTGAGCTGAACTATAAATGGGCAGGGGTCCTGTTTTTATCACTTGATCCAGAGTGTTACCATGTTTAACTCTATAAAGATTCTTGGTCAAATATTGGTTGGAACAGATTCTCTTTTCAATTGCATTCTGATTCAGTGCTGCTTGGCCCCTCTAAAAAACAATGAACTTTGGAATGGTTGGTGGAGCAGGAGAATAGGATTTCCATTCACAGACCCACTGAATGAAAGGATCTTGTTAAATCAACACAACTAAGTTCAGTTGGTTCAAAAAAAGTGGTCTGCTTATATACTGTCCCATACCACTTCAAGTAGTCTCTGGGTGGTTTACAGTTTTTAATTACAGTATGCAGGCTACACATTGCTCATTTTACCTACCTTGGAAGGATGGAAGGCTGAGTCAACCATGTGCCTGCTACCTGGGATTGAACCCCAGGATGTGAAAACAATTTTACCTGCAGTACAGGCATTTAACCACTGCGCCACAAGGCTCAGTGGGTCTACTGTAGCTTGAAAAAAAAGCAATTGGACCACAACAGGCAACCCACTTGTGCCCAATAACTAAAGAGAAGCATTGACAGGGGGAAGAGACTATGGGGAGAAGAATCCAGATAATATGGAAAATGGATTAGGGTCACCCGTGAGCCAGTCTAGACCTACTGACTACAGGTGCCCCTCACCTTAATTAAAACAGTGGCTGAAATCCTGATGTTTCACATAGTAAATAACTAGAATAGACCCATTTAATCAGTGGGGATTTGGTGAGCCAACTCCTGCTCTAAATTAAACTTAAGTAAAATCTTCATTATACGTATTGATGTTCTATCAAACCTTGAGAACCCAGCCTTCCTAAGGTCTTCTAATATATTTTCTAATTTCTTGTTCCAAATTGTTTCAACTTACTTATTTCGAATATCCTCAACTCTTCAGATAATTTATACATATTTAATAATTTTTTGAATATTAAAATCACATTTTCGCCTTATTAACTCTTTCATCCTCTTTACCATAAATACACAACAGCATCTTGGATTTAGTCTAGTTTATATATAATTAGATTATCCATTTTTAAATTTTACACACACACACACACACACACACACACACACACACACACAGAGAGAGAGAGAGAGAGAGAGAGAGAGAGAGAGAGAGAGAGAGAGAGAGAGAGAGAGAGAGGTGCCTCATAAGACAAATTTAATTCGTTCTATGGGTCAATTCATTTTATGAAAAAGTCATCCTATGAAATGCAGTTTAATGTGGTTCCCATAGGAATGCATTGAATTCGGCTTGCCGAGGCATCCCATAGGAAAAATTCATCTTGCGATTCATTCCGATCTCCAGAAAGTTCATTCGTCGTATGAGTTTTTTTTTATTAAGGGGCATTCATCTTACTGTAATATAATTGCATTATTTCTCCAAATTCTTTCAAATGCAATTTTATCCTCTCATTATTAATATCCTTCCATTGTCAATAAAGTATGATCAGTTGTGACTCAATATGCGAGGCAACAGGATTTCAGCTAACATGTTTAACAGATTCTCACACAGTAGATAATTTTATTATGGGAAATATAAAACGTGATATTGCAGTAGTACTAGAAGCCAAGGTGTGCAACATTTGCCTTGTTTTCCGTTTCTGCGTGAAGAATGCATTTGTCATGTACCCATTATGAGCAAATAAATCATAGGGCTTTTCTCAAACTGTTCACAGCATGTAGAAGAGATGTGCAATAAAACACGGCTGTATAATGAATAAGCGTGCATGCACTATACAAGATGTATAATGACACATAGTTATGTAATATTACTGAAAGGTGGGCTGCTTGTAATGATGGCAAGCATCATGACTGGCTCAGCCGTTAGGCTACAAAAACTATAGCCTATTGCTGTGACCGAGCTGGTGGTTTTCAGACACTGGGTGTATTTCCATTCTGCTGTTAATTTCATTTCAAAAAATGGGCCAGTTCTCAGATCACAAGATGATAGAGGATGACTACACTTCCTGAAATGAAGAAATTTAAAATACAGTAGATGCAACAATAATTCAAGGACTGGTCAAGAGGTGGAATGGGTGAATGCAGAAGAATCTGGGTTCATATCCTCCAAAGCCACTACACCAGTTTAGTAATTAATGTACTGTGCATTTCAGATTATTGGTATATGTCTGACTTAAAAGGCAGTTAGCTTTTGCAACTAAAACAGCTTATATGGGTTGCTGTTATTGTTGTTTTAATCCAAAAAGTCAGTTGTATTGTCAATAAGATATGATGTGCCAAAGGACACAATTTTCCTGTTTAGCTGTCAGTATACATTAACTGGGATTTGGAGAAAAGCCTGTTTTGATGTGTGAGTGCATGTATTTCACCACCCAATCAGCAAATGCAACAGGTCCTATGAAACACATATGCAATGTGTACAGTATATGCATGTAACGTTTGCGTTCAAGCATGTGCCTGTATAAGCCTAGGTATATAACTTTTAAAGGGCCTGTCACACATCCTCTTTTGTGAACTCATTACCAAACAGACAACAACATAACTGAAGGCAAGATACAACTGTCAACTCAAGCACAGGGTGTCTTGAGAAAAATAAGCAGACTACTAAGGCCCATTTCAGGTCACAGTCACACTGGGCATTAGAAGTGAAGTTACATCAATTTTAATATTAGTTATATTTGATTTTAATATTAATTGTAAAGTAATTTGTAATTTCCCTAGTATGCAACACAAGGTTAAACTCTATTTACAGTATTTGAGCTGCAAAGTGATTTTTTCCCCAGCCAGGGTTTTTAAAAATGGAGTATGTTGCTTCTAAATCAATTCAATTCAATGCAATTTTTTGGTAGTTTTTTGTCAATTTGCTAATTTGTTCCCATGTGGATTTCAGGTGGCAGCGGAACTACATCTCTGGTGGAGCAGCAGAAGACCAACTGGTGCAGAACAGGTGGAAAGCAGATGCAGACCATCCTCTGTGTCCTGACACAGCTACTGTGTGCTCGCATGCGAGAACACGGAGGACATTTTGTGCCTGCTTGCTGTCCACAGATGGTGTATGCTAGGACATCGAAGACCTGCTCTGTGCTTGCTCTATACCCATCGAGTGAGAGTGCAGGACACAACATACGGTCTGTACCTACTCTGTGCTGACAGAGCAAGCGTGCCAGGACACGGAAGATGGTCAGCATACTAGGAGCATCACCTCGCAAAGCATCGGACTAGCCTGCTGAGCCAGGGAGCAGCTTCAGCCCACCCAGCAGCAGAGGAATGTGCCGACAAGCATGGAGAGGGCACACCAGAATTTGGAGGTTGACTGGCAGGCATGAAGAGCACTGCTAGGAGACACTCAATTTTACTATGCATATTTTTTTTAAAAAATAAAATAAACAAAACTTGTAATCTGCAAACAGAATGGAAATGAGTTGAAGTAATTTAAATCAATGTGAGCATGCCTCCAGGATCATATACCATGTGACTTTACAGATTTTTTTTAAAATTGTTACTGGAATCGAAGTAAATCAGCCTTGTGACCGAGGTCTCAGTCTACCCAAAGA
Organism: Phrynocephalus guinanensis; assembly: GCA_037367245.1. Lineage (NCBI taxonomy): Eukaryota > Metazoa > Chordata > Lepidosauria > Squamata > Agamidae > Phrynocephalus > Phrynocephalus guinanensis. The sequence continues at coordinate 35,010,155 of CM074736.1, forward strand.
CCTAGGCTTTTGCCATCTTGGAATCTTGTGTGTGTTGCATCATTACAGTCGTGACTGACTCTTCGTGACTCCATGTCTATGGAGTTTTCTAGGCAAGAATACTGGAGTGGCTTGTCAGTTCCCACTCCAGGCACCTGCAGCACCTGCTATTCCCTCCCTGGTGGTCTCCCATCCAAGTACTAACCAGGGCCGACCGTGCTTAGCTTCCGAAATCAGGCATGATCGGATGTGCTTAGGGCATCTTAAAATAACCCATGTGAGTTTATATATTATTTTTCAAACCACTTTTCCACATTTAGGAGATAGACCTTTCAACAAGGAGAATTTTGCTCAAATGAACCATGTTGACAAAAGAGCAGGTGGGTTCTGCACAATGATTTGTTTTCCTTCTTCACAAAAGATAAAGCTCCACGATTTAATTTGTCTAAAGCACACTCAAAATCTCAAGGCTTTCCTTGTTTCTGTTATGAAAGTTTCAACAGAAGGCATTCAGGTGTGTCTCTTTCTTGGTTTGTGAGATTCATACAGCCTTTTATGCTCTGAGAAACATAAGGTTTTTTTTTTTAAAAAAATGCTTATATGGGGATAGACACAATGGCTGCGAAATAGCGTTCTTCATAGAGACATTGTAGGGCCAGGCTTTTCTAGTCATGTTTAAATAATTTTTCAGACATGGGAAATGAACCACACAGGAATACTGTAATCTTTTGTAGCATAGAACCAGTTGTTTCCACAGTGCTTCAGTTCACAGGCTATTTGATAGGTCTTGAGAATTCGCTTAGACTTCCTAGCATGTTTCCTTTCCAACAGCTGCATTTTGGATGCTGTTTTCTGAGTGCCAGTTGCTCAAAATTTACCTTTGAGAAACAAATCCATACAGCAGAGTTTCAGGCTGTGATCACATGATGGGTTGCTATGGTGACCAATTTGCAGGAAATTGGGAGGGGCAGTATAGCTGGCGGGCCAGAAGTACTAAGATAGAACTTGATGAAAGAAAGAGTCCAGGTAATAAGCAGCAGTTCCCCTTGTGAGCCATAGAACTAAACAAAGAGGAGAAGAAGCCTACACAGGATAGTCACTGAATGGGTTAAAGTTTCTTGACTGGGGTAAAATCACAGTTATTGCTAGAAATGATATTCATTGAATTTGACCAACAAAGGTTCTGGGTCAATAATACTGAAAAGAAAGGCACAGTGTGATTGGGAAGCAAAAATGGATCAAGCAAAAATAAGGATGCAGTCACATGGGCGTAGGTCCCACCGTTCGGTCCACTGCAGAGATGGGCTGTTTTGCTCCCTTTGCCAGTAAATCAGACAACATATAAATAATTGCTAGCATGAAGTAGCCTTTCCCAGAGTGTTCCTGACAGACTCCTGACAGAGACTCCAGAGTCTCTGTCAGGAGCTACTTTTTGTTGCCGTTGTTGAGGGTACGATTGCTCTATTTTGGTTCATTTCCTGTATCTATGATCACTGGGATCCAACCAGAGCTTGTGGCTTTAAATTTCCTTTTTCAATTTCAATGTCCCAATATCATCCAGTGGCTTAAGAAGACCGCATAGCCAATCCACACGACGAATCAAAACTTTTTCTGTTCCTCTGTGGAGAGGCAAAGGAAGGGAACAGATGTATGGACGGACAGACAGACAGACAGATAATTAGGACAGAACTGATGCACTACCATTTAGAAAAAGCTCCCCCCCGAAAAATAATAATAATTCTCTCAGGAGACAAGGAAGAGAAGTGTTTTTTTTCCCTTAAAGGAGGCAGGCCAAATAAGGTTGCTTATAGTGTTTATGCAATGTGGATACAACGACCACACCAAATGGCATACCAAACCTCTACCCAACTTTAAGCAACCTTATTCAGTCTACTCCAATTGAGCAATGTAGACAAGCTCAAAGAAGAAGATGCTATTGTGATTTTTAAAGATACATTGTCATCAGCCAAGGAGGTGTGCACGTAAAGGAAGACAGACTGAAGAGCTAAATTTTATATGGTTCAAGGTGGTGTGATGTGTAAAACACTCCATATAAAAATGCAATTGAAGTGATAAAATAACCTGATTATCCCAGCATGACACCCCCCCCCCCCCCGGCATGCTGGCATTTTGTGAGTTAGCTTGCTTTGTCTTGTTATTGGCTTTTGGTTGATAATCAACAGTTTCATTTTTCAATTTGTTTCTCCAGGATCAAATTGAATTATTGTACTGGAAATTTGTTGTCCAATTCCAGTTACAACCTCAGCATTTTGACCCAGAGGTGAAATCTGCCCCTTTAATTCCAGTATCAGGAACAAATACAGATCTATTGCAATCCAAATATGAATTTTAATATTGCTTTTATTTGTTCATTCCTCCAGAAAATTCATGGTGACGCTTCTCAGAGCAAATGTTTGAGGTGTTAGATCGAAAGAGGGACCAACCTGAGACCATGCAGTGAGCTTCACGCCCCAGTGTGGATACGAATCAACATCTCACCACTCTTCAGGAGCATCCAGGCAACCGCACACTGCTATGGTTTCCATGCTTTGAGGAGCTTCCTGTCCACAAGCAGGGAGACATTTCTATCCATATGGAGGAACTGCTGATGGAGAGAGAGAAGGGCTGAAAGCTTCTCTTCAACACATGGAGACTGCATCTGTGGAGCAAGTTCAAAAACAACCCCTTGGGAGTTGACACCTTCAGACAATCAAAAGAGACAATATTTAGGTTCACATTTCTGTATCAGCATGGTGTATTGTGTGCAGTCAAGCACATTCCAACTTACGGTGACCCTACTAGGGCTTCTAAAACATTTAAGGAGTGGTTTTAGCAGTTCAAAACCCTGCCCCCAGTGTGTTCCCAAAGCTGAGCCGGGAGTTGAACCTTGGTCTCCTGAATACCACTGTGACATTTTATCCACAACACTACAATTTGCCCTCACCACTATATAAATCACTAAATTACCAGATCCCAACAGGCACAAGACTTCTTTTTTTTTAAGTATGTAGGATTTTCAATAAGTCTAGATTTCATCATTTCATTATTTATTTATTTATTTATTTATTTATTTATTTATTTATTTATTTCTAGACCACACATATGGCAGCAAGGCCACTCTGGACAGTTTACAAACAGTGATACCTAAGGCACATTACAAAGGGCACAATTGACATAAGATAGACCACGGATTTGACCAAACTCTGGGAGGCAGTGGAAGATAGGAAGGCCTGGCGAGCTCTGGTCCATGGGGTCATGAAGAGTCGGACATGACTGAACGGCTGAACAACAACAACAACAACAAAGACCACAAATTGAACAACAATTTAACATTATCAGTTACATGTATTATGTAAGAACATCAAAGAATCATAGGCTGAGGCTACAGAAGGCAGAAGCCCAAGAAACATAATACTTTTCCGTCCTGTAACGGATCTGATGAATCAAATGACATGGAGGTATGATACAGCCCTGTTTTGAAGATAACCATGTGGCAGTTTGTCTGTGGCCAAAGGAAAGGCTGCAAGATGGAAAGGCTTTATAATTCCATCTTTAGGCCACAAATTATAGCCTCCCCACCTTCTCCTTGACAGAACCAGAACAATACAAGCAGCCTTGTAAAGTAAGGTAAAAGTTATTATATTACTCTTAATAAAGTAAGATTGAGAGCATTTACTGGCCTCAATTCATAAACTCCTGGGGGGGAAAATGAGGCAAAGATTTTTTTTTGGGGGGGGGGGGGTCCCAACATCACTGTAGCACCAGTATTTGCAGACAGAAATTTGCCATTGTCCAAGGTCGTTGTTCCAGTTCCTGAAGCTGCTAATTTCTGCTCTCATAGCCCTTTCTAGAATAGCCTGAATCCCCGAGGAGGCTGTCAAGCAGTACTTCCCAGCTTAATTGATTAAGACCCATTCACACTTTTTAAAAAGGGGGATTGATGGATCTAGTTGTCTGAACTGCACAAGACAGATCAATTGACCAAAAATGATGTAACGGCAAAGCTTCCAAATACAAATCTACACTCATCACTATGTGCTAACAGCATGGACAACATGCCCATTTAAAAGAACGGCAGCTGATGGTATGCTGCGCACACACATCCTTGAACTGCAGTCTCTCTAACTGCACTGCCTCAAACGCACAAACTCACAACGCAGCCTTGCTACACCTGGTGACCAAGCAAGATATTCTGTAGGGAGAAGAGCATAATGTGGATTTTGATTTAAAACATTATGGGCAATGGATCTTTTGTAAAAGCATGTCTTCTCTGTGGTACTTATGACTGGGTGTACCCATTATTATTGCTATTCTTTTAAAAGCACACAGACCTTTACATCCCAATTGAGCCAATTGCCACTTGGTCTTATTTTACTCATGTTTTAGTTTTTGGTGTACTTATACTGTAGTTTATCATCGTATGTTTTAACTATTGTTGTAAACTGCCCAGGATTATGTATTGTATTAATAGGGCAGAATATAAATCAAATTAGGAGGGAAGGAAGGAAGGAAGGAAGAGGAGGAGGGCCTTGGAATTGCAGAGCTTCAACGGACCGTATGGGTCACCCAAATCCAGGTCCTGTCAAGGAGGCATAGTGGAGAAATCAAACTTCCAAACCACTGAGCTATCCAGCAGTAAGTGTGTTAGAAATAGAGATGGGCACGACTTGAAAAATTTTTTTTTCGAGTTGTCGTTAGTCGGGCCGGTCCCGTTTCGGGTCGTTTCCGGTTTTCGTGAAAATTCGCAAAAATTAGTCGGTTCGTTTTTTCGTTTTTTTCGTTGTCGTTAGTACTGGTTTTGGGGGGGAGCGGGCTCCTGGAGGCACCTCTGTGGGGTGGGTGCCTCCTCTGGCCCACTATAAAGGGAAAGTGGGCTCCTGGAGGCACCCGTGGGTGCCTCCTATCCTCACCCACTAGGAAGAGGAAGCAGGCTCCAAGAGACCCCTCTACATGGGGGTCTCCCCTCCTCACCTGCTGCTGCTGCAAAATGGTATGCAATAGCCATATGGATATGCATACCAGTTGCAGGCTATGAGACCAGTGAGAGTGATAGCGTCATGCCTTCCCTGCACAAGGCTCTCGCACCACCATGTCTCACACAGAAGGGAATTGTACTTGCTGCGTGTAGTGCAATGCAAGCAAGTAGATCTGGCTTTAAGGTGGCTTAGTGCAAGGGCTAGGGTTAGGCTAGTGACGGGTAAGGTTACGGTGGGCTAGTGGGTTGCACCTCTGGGTGCCTCTCTGACCCACTAAGAACACAGTCTGTGACGTATGGGTAAGGAGTCAAGGATTAGGGTAAGGGTTAGGGGGCTAGGGCAGGTTTTAGGGGGCTTTTTGGCACATCCCAGAAGTCTCCATGGCCAAGTGGCCATGCGTTTGGTGGGATGGCTCCAAAAATTTGCATGGTCGTCCACTCCCACATGGCTGGCCACTCGGCCAGCCCATCATTGCGCAAGTGTAAAAAAATAAAATAAAATAAAATCAATGGAGGACAGAGGAGGAGAGGAGAGACATTTTGTTGCAAGAAAAAACCCACTGCTACTGTGAAAAATCTGGCAGTTTATAAATTTTCGCGTGTTTCTGTTGTGCTTGTGTGTTTTTGGACCACGATTTCAAAAACAATATTGCGTTCACCGCCCCAGTTTGGATCCCCCGCCCGCACCGCATGGCATGGCGAAATGGCGACTCGAGTCCGGCTGCCCAGGACGGGGGGGAGGCGGGACCCCCCTCCAGAAACCACCCCTCCGGTAGGTGCCCTGCGCCCTTAGTCAAGCAGGCATTTTTCCGCCTGCTTTTTTGGCCTGGGAATGGGTGGGGAGAGTTTAAAAGTGTTTTCCTGTGCCGTCCGTGCCACTTGCTTGCGCTTTAATTGCGGCAGCCGGCGGCGAGACTGGGCTTTTTGCTGGCTGCGAGCCTGCGGCGAGTCCCACCAGAGCAGCCCAGGACGGGGGATGGGGGGGAGGCCGGGGACTTCCAGAAACAACCCCTCTGGTAGGTGCGCTGAGGCACGGCAGGCATTTTTCTGCCTGCTTTTTGGCCGGGAACCGGGTTTTTTTAACTTTAAAAAAAAAAATTCTGTGCCGCGTGGCATCGCGCAATCGCGCGATGCAAGGAACGAGCACGACAAATCAGACCAAAATTGTTCGTTCGTCGGTTCGAGCTCGAAGTCTGGCGGAGTAATTCCCGTTACCGTTTCCGTAGAGTAACGGAACCGAGTAACAGAAACGGAAACGGGAATACCGCTAAGTCGTGCCCATCTCTAGTTAGAAATCTTGCAAGTGGAGAAGAGTGCCAAAGGGCACTAGCACAAGTGATTATGTGCCTGCAGGGGACGATAGTGGGAGAAAGGATTCGTAAGGGTTGTAATGTGTTTCTTCTTTATATCGTTTGGTTGTTGCTGTTGCTTCGTTACTTGTACATTCTGATGCTCCTGGCTTTGGAGAATCTTCCACATGTATCTTCTACTGTCTCTTAGGCCTCTATCACACTGCACATAAAAACAACAGCACATTTTTAGATTTTTAAAACCGCAGCAGAATTACTGGTTCCCCACCCTGATGCGCTTCAAAAATAGATGCCTTGGCCACGCCCCCTGAAGCGCAATCCAGAGCATTTTCCTGAACCTTGCTCCGCCAGTTGTATTATTTCAATCCGCATTTTTGTAAAATAGAATTGCGCATCAAAAGTACATGGGGCGTGGGTTCTAGTGTGCATTTTTGCTATTGTGCTCTTTTAAAATATATTCTATTACATTTTTCACCTCCTTAAAATAACAAGTGGATTACTAGGGCACCAGTAATCTTGTGCAGAACACCCATTTGTTTTTCATATGTTAACTAGTAAACACATTATACACAGGAAAACAAAACAAAACAAAACAAAATTCAATGCCCTCCTGCAGTAGCAATGGGAACCTGGCATGCCAGCAATCAAAGGGTAGTATATATAATACTGGTGGAGAAACATCATCCGGCATGCAACATCATTTGGCTAAGAACTCTACATCATCTAGTCAAGAACTTTTAAAAATAACCTGTTTGAACGTTTGGGACCTGCTTTGAAAAAGAGTGTTTTGCACACAAAAGCTTGCAATGTTTATTATTTTTATTAGTGCCCTACAAAGGTATAGCCTGTAGCCTCTTTCTGCAATTCCCTCCGCAGTGTCAGTGGCACCGGTTTGGTGGCTTCCCTTCCTGCAGGAGCCCATGAGACCTGCTCAAGAATAGTCACTATATTATGTCAGAGATTCTAACCTCTGAACATCTCTCTAAGAGCCCTACCGAACTTTATAAACCTCCAGAGAGGAAAAAAGGTTCATCACTACTGGCATCTATCCCAAGTAAGAGTCAATTCCAGCATGAAACTAGGCAATTGTGTCAAAACTGATCTGAAATATTAAAGTATAAGTCCTCTCACTGTCATGATAATTGTACAAACTTTATTTTTCTCCATTGCTTCTATGTTCCATATATTCAAAAATACATGGAAATACTTTGAATACTTTGAGGTACGACTGTATTAGTACAAGTAGAGAAAAATTACTTATGGAGAATACCAGTACTTTGAGAACAAGAAAAACAAAGACTCAGTATGAGAAACAACAATTTTGAAAATAAATTATACATTTGATAAAATAAACCATTAAAGTAAACCACCACCCAGAGTAGCCTTGTTGTTCGATGGTGTGGTATATAAATAAATAAATAAATAAAGCCTGAGAAGATTTGTGGAAAGCATGATAATAACACAGGCATGGCTAAAACTGGGGACTTTTAAGAAAGAAAATGAAAGTTTGATTTTAGTTGCATGAGAACAAGAACTGCAAACCAATGTCTGAGACAAGACTATTGTCAGGCTCTTATATATATATGGAAATGCTAAAAAACAGGCTCAATAAACTGATGCCGTGAGGACTGTAAATGCACATCTAATGTCAGGTGACCACTCTCAGAGAAAGTACTCATCAAATTACCATGCACATTTAACAAACGTGTGATAGGGGCTTCGTCATGTAACCAGTGCTAGGAGATTGCATTTTTCTTCTTTGTCAAATAAGTAACTCCGAATTAAGCTTTCTTTTCACCGAAGACAGCATTTCCTTGATGATTCCACCAAGCACTAGCTTCTTGAAAGGGAAGAAGAAAAACAGAAGCTGTTTTCACAAGAAACAGTCCTAATACAGAGACAGTAAATGTCAGTAAATATTAACATTTATTGTCCTGAGCTAAATATTGGAAAGACCTGACTGGTTCTATTTGGACTCCATATAGGTGCTTCTTCCCCAAGTCTATTACTGCCTGCTTCCCAATCTTATATAGTGGGCAAAGATCTTGTTGGAAACTTATCTATATGTCATGGCTTTTCTGAATTTTTGTATAATCCTTCATAAATTCAGTAACTGAAAAAAATAGAAATTATGTAAATCCACTGATGGGTTAGAGTGAAATATTGTTAACCCTTTCTAAAGATAGTAATAATATAGTCATGGGTCAACAATTCAATTCTGACTTAAGGCAATCCTTTCCAGGGTTTTCTAGGTAGAGACTACTGTACTCAGAGCAGTGGTTGACCATTCCCTTCTTCTGGGGGTGCATAATCTTGGACTGGGCAGCTTGCTCAAGGCCACAGAGACTGGTTCTTCTCCCTGTTTTTTTGCTCAAGGCCACACAGACTGGTTTTTCTCCCTGGAAGCTCAATGGGGAATCAAACACCCAACCTCTGGCCCTGCAGCCAGATTACCCCTAAAACAAGGAGCTGTGCGGCCAGATTTCCCAACTATTGCTGTTTAATACTGGAAGCCTATGTGAGGGCATAGGCTGACAATTTCCTGGCCTAAAGTGGCACTTTTGTTCATTAGCTGGTCTCATGTTTTTTTAATCCACAGTTTCCTTGGAATTCCATAGAATCATAAAATAATGGAGCTTGAAAGGGCCTATAAGGCCACGGAGCCCAACTCTCTTCTCACTGCAGGAATCTTAGATCAATTTAATCCGACGGTTCTCTAAATTCCATCTGTATTTCCAGGCTCAAACCTGTTTGCATTTGGTATAATTGCAATCATTCTCCTGGTCTGTGGTTTTTCCTTAGGTTTATCAAGTGAAACCACACTGAATTAAGTCTGTCAGCGAGAGAAATAATTTGTCTTCAGGCCATTGATATTAAGCAGCTGTGAATCAAAGCTCGATAGAAATAGCTCTTAATTGCACATGCACTCATGAGTGCTGTTTTAAGTGACACTCCATTATGAGTAATGGCAATTTTTAACTCCTGGAGCCAATTCAGATAATTTAAAAATCCCAGCCTTCAGGTTGGAATTTCACTAATTCAATACTGCAAAAAGGTTTGGTGCCTTGAGAAATATTTCCCTATGCTATAGAAATTTAGACCATGGGATGGAATATTTATGCCACTTGTATATCACACCGTTTAATGACACCCACTACTCTGGCCAGTTTACAAAATAGACTGATAAACACTGCACCCCCACACAACACTCCTGGAGATGAGCAACAACTTCTTTGTTTACATATAAAACTAGAGATGGGCATGAAACGAGCGATTTTTCGTTTTCATTTTCGTTTTTTCATTTCGTTATGCAATGAAAACGAAACGAATTTTTTTAAAAAACAAAACGAAAACGAAAACGAACTGACCAAATTTGCCACGTTTTTCGTTTTCGTTGCAGCCGATGCAATGAACTAAAAAGAATGCTAACGAAACAGCAATTTTTTGTTTTTGTTTTCGTTTTTTTGTTTCATCACCTAACGAAACGAAAACGATTTTTTTTGCAAAAAAGTCACGAAAATGAAAATGAACTGAAACAGACCCCTAAACGAGCAAACGACAAACGAAACACCATTTTTTGAGTCGTGCCCATCTCTATATAAAACTTCAACCTAACTGGTAAATATTAGGCCTCTGAGATTTGAGGAAATCATAAATTTTGAGTGAAGTCAGCCCAATTTGGACCAATCTGTGTGATGCCCAGAGTAAAAATTGAATTGGATAGACCACAAATAACTGCAATCCCTTTTCTATTTAAAAGCAAACTTTTAAAGATGCCTAGAATGGAATACCCAAGGGTAGCTGTCAGCAACATGAAATATTTTTCCCCTCTTTAGGGTCGATCATGTCTCCAAACATGATGTACAGCAGTATAAAAACAAAACAAAACAGGTATAGCCATTTTGCTATTCCGATGACTGACTTGACAAATGACCAAACTGAAGGACACCAATCAAATTAGATGGGGCACAAATCACTCTGGAGTCTGCATTGGACCAGAATCCATTTTGATACCTTACATTGGCCTCCAGATTGAATTGAGGGACTGGTGGAGAACCTTTGTAAACGCAGTCTATATAGCCTGGTACTGTAGTGAGAAGAGATTGTTATCTGCCTGCCTTGCTGCTGAGCTTCTCAGAGGCATCTGACTAAAACCAGGGATGGACCAGGGAATAGGTCGCTCTCCCGTTGTACTCTTTCTAAAACTACAATTCCCAGAATCCCAGAGTGTTGTGTCCAGGCTGTCTGGAGAGCCAGAGATCCAATAACCCAAAAAGTAACTATTCACAGATATGGTCAGAATTGTGGAGTTTCTAATGCCTGAACAGAACTTTATTTCCAAAATAATTTCACTGGTGACCTAGAGCTGCTTCTAGGCTTGAAAAGGAGCAAACATGAAAACTTAGGGAGCTAACTTAATTCTTCCTCCGATACAATCCCCCTAGTGTAAAGTGCTTTGTGTTTCTGTCCTGGCTGAGCACGTGAATGTCTGTGCTCAGTGCTGAAGCCAGAAGGAGTGCAAAGAATCCAAATGAAAAAACACGAAATCGGCCTCAGGATGCATGCAACCATTCTCCTTCCTCGCCTATCTTTCATGCCTTCTATCTGTACATGTTTCTGCCCTGCTGGAAGACAGAAACAAAGGCTATAACCATTCTCAGTTCTATCAGCTGTCAGGACAGGATGGCCTTAAGCCAGCATGAACCAGAAATGCTGCTGCGGAAATGACTCCTTGAGGCAGGCACTCGGCAGTTGAATATGTTTGCTGTTGCCTGGGATGTAATAATCAGAAATAACTAGAGAGCCAAGTTACGTCTAACTGTGTTGCTGCTGAAACAAAGTATTTCAGCCTCTTATCACATGCCTCTGTAAGCAAACTTTAATTCGGCTTTCAGCTAGAGCACGCATGATTCTTTCAGATCTTTTTTTTCTTTAGATCTATCAATTGTTCCTATGGCTCCAGCAATAGTTCTATGCATGTATACCAGATGGTGAACCTTTTAGAGACCAAGTGCTCAAACTGCAATTCAAAACCCACTTATATTTTGCAAAGTGCCAGTACAGCAATTTAACCTGAACACAGTAGTACCCTGGGTTACAAATTCTTTGGGTGCTACCCATTGGGAAAGCAAGGATCAAAGAGCAGGCTCTTGAATGGAAATTAAACTGCCTAGCTGTGGCAGCAGTTTAAAACCCTGCTCTTCGATCCTCACTTTCCCGAAGGGTAGCACCCTTCGGGAAAGTGAGACTTGAAGAGCAGGCTTTTGAATTTCCTGTGGCCACAACAACACCCTATCTGTGGCTGTGGAAATTCAAAAACCTGCTTTTTGATCCTCACTTTCCTGAAGAGTAGCATGTGGTGCTATACTTTGGGAAAGCGAGGATCAAAGAGTAGGCTTTCGAATTTCCCGCAGCCACAGCACCCTTGCTGTGGCCATGGAAAATTCAAAAGCCTACTATTTGATCCTCAGTCTCCCAAAGTGTAGCACCCCATCTGCCTCTCTGCCCTTGGTAGAGAGGTGGATTGGGTGCTACACCATTTGGGAAAGCCAGGGGGGAGTGGCAGCGGCTTGTGGGCGTATTTGTAGCCCCAGTTTACTGTCCAGCCACGTCGCTCTGGACATCCCAAAAGTGGTGTGGCTGGAGAGTAAACTGCGGCTATGAAGGAGCCCACAAACCACTGCCTCCCCTTTGCCCAGCTCTCTTCACAGAGCCATTTCGGTGGTCTCAAAACAACTCCATGCAAAGAGCTGGGTGAATAGGAGACAGCGGCTTGTGGGCTCCTTCATTGCCCCAGTTTACTCTCCAGCCATGCTGCTTTGGGGGTTCCCAGAGTGGTGTGGCTGGAGGGTAAACCGGGGCTATGAAGGAGCCCACAAGCAACTGCCTCCCCCTTCGCCTGCCTCTCTGCACAGAGCAGAGTGGTCTGCTCTGAGCGGAAGAGGAAGTGCCATAGCTGTGAGAGGGCAATGTTGCTCTGCATGCCACATTTAGTACCCATGCCATAGATTTGTCAACACTAATATATACCATCCCCCATATGCTCAGCTCACTTTTTACTATGATAAGCACTCCAAAACCTACAGTATCAATGTGCCAACCCACCCACTCCCACAATCCATAGCCTACTCTGTAAGCCCAGCATGGCATACACATGACCATCTAGGTTTCTCCCATCTCAGCATGGAGTGGCTGAAGGCTATAGCAGTCATGTGCAGACAAAAAGACAGATTAATCAGTTTATTAAAGCACAGATCTGCTATGCCATTTAAGTAAATTAAAGCTGCATATGTTTTGCCCTATCCTTTACTTTTGAAAAACACATTCTACATCTAACCTGCACTTGAATCCACTAACAAGCAGCTTGCAACAGTAAGCATTTTGTTATTCCATTCCTTGATTTTTCTTCGGCTAAATCTCAGGGTGTTTGAATTGCAATGCTAAACTTTCCATGGAGAGATTGCCCTTTGAAGTGAACAAAGAGAAAGCTCTTCTTGGCAACCAGTTTTTCTTAAAAGACACATGTTCCAAGCTGGAGAGCTGAAGCGATTGTTTGTAATCATTACTGGATCATACAAACCAACCCTGAAGTTGTTCTTTTATCAGGAAAAGAAAATCCAGACTGGCCTTTTCCCCATCCCTTTGACAAGAATATTAGAATCTTAGAACTCCAGAGCTGGAAGAAGCCTATGGGCGGGGAATTGAATTCTCAACTTCTAGCTCTGCCACCAGTGGCCCATGCCACTAAGGCTATGTCCAAACTTCGGCTCTCCTGATGTTTTGGACCACAACTCCCAGAATACCAAGCCTGTGTTTCCAATGACAAAGGACTGTGGGAGTTGTGGTCCAAAACATCTGGAGGGCCAAAGTTTGGACATGCGATACAGCAGGTATAAGGTTGTTGTGGATGGGTCTGGTGTTCTGGTCCCTTCCAGGAAAACAAGTCAGCCTGTGCAGCCTGTCCAGAGCACCACCCAAAGGAGGAACTAGGAAACCACTTCTGAATCTCTTATGCCCCTGCCCTCCAAATTAACTTGGACAAGTTCATCAAGAGGTGGACTCAACTTCATGGCATATAGTTAATAATTATTGCCCAGTAAACTATAGTTGCTGTTATATGCATAGGAAACTGCTTTAAGCCATGCCAGTCTGTTTATCTAAAGAAATCACCTCAGTTGCCCTGCTGTATAAATTATAACATGGAAATGGCAAAGGAAAGGTTACAGAGCCTCTCCCCCCATTTTGCTTTGGTATTTATTTATATTTATTCATTTATGTATTTTTATTCCACCCGTCTTCCCGAAGGAACTCCGGGTGGTGTACAACAACCACATAAAACAATTAAAAGATTAAATTAAATTAAATTAAATTGATTTTTTTTAAAAAACAAGAACACTTAAACCAATTTAAAGAAAAAAATTCTCGGCAAGATAGCAGAACAGAGCACCTATTAGCATCTAATAGCCCCAAACTATTTTTTGCATCCCTTATTGTCCCACAAATGTTTGTCATGCTTTAAAATAGGCGACATGAAATTTCCAGGAGGTATGATCTCCCCCACAATCAAGGCATTTTTAGGAAACAACAATAATAAGAAAATATTTTTACCCAGTGTGGTGTTAGTCTATGGAACTCCCTACCACAGGATGTGGTAATTAGAGATGGGCACGAAACGAACAATTTTTCGTTTCCGTTTTCGGTTTTTCGTTTCGTTATGTAACGAAACGAGAAATGAATTTTGTCTCTAAAATGAAGCGAAACGAACAGAAACACCAGAAATTTTGTCGTCCGTTTCGTTTTCGTTATGGCAATACATTGAACTGCTTTAAATGCTAAAAAAAATCACAAAAAATTGAAATAAATGGTAATGAAATGGTAACGAAACAAACGAAACCGATAACAAATTTTTGCAAATATTCGCAAAAAACGGAAACAAACCAAAACGGACCCCCTAAACGACAAACGACAAACGAAACGCCATTTTTTAAATTCATACCCATCTCTAGTGGTGATGGCATCTGGCCTGGATGCCTTAAAAAGGGGATTGGACAGATTCCTGGAGGAAAAGTCCATCACAGGTTACAAACCATGATGGAGATGTGCAATCTCCAGACTTAAAACCAGGTTACTTCAAGGGCCAGATGCAGAGGAGTAGTAACGGGAGACAGCTATCTAGTCTTGTGCGCTCCCGGACGCATCTGGTGGGGCCACTGTGAGATACAGGAAGTTGGACTAGATGGGCCTTTGGCCTGATCCAGCATGGCTCTTCTAATGTTCTTATGTTCTTAAAAAAACCTCTTCCTCTCAAAGTGGAAGTGATTTCCACCAAGCCAGAAGTGACTTAGTGTGACTAGTTGCAATTGTTGGTGTGGCCCCTGAGGATACTGAGCCTGGGGAAGTGGCATGTATCTCCAGCCCTGTCAAGTTTGCCCATCCCTCGTGATGCAGCAAAGAAACGCATGTGGAAAAGTCTTTGAGATAAGTGGTGCACCTTAGCTGCTCAGGAGCTAGCTTGAAAGCACATAGGTCTGCAAAATCTAAGTCCCAACAAACCTGCAGCCTTTAACTGTTGCCTGGGCTATAACATCCATTATCTCTGATCGCTGGTATTGCTGAGGAAAGTATGTGCTGTACAGTACCAGCCTGGTTTATGACCATGGCAAAAAGAAGCAGCAGAAACAAAGTTAACCAAAAGAAGTTAGCAGACGTTATTTGTGAGGGAAAAGCATTCAAGTGAGAGCAGATCATCATGGCCTTAAATGGAGAAATGCATTCAAACCTGATATCAAACCGTCCTCCCACTCAACTTCCCTCAAGTGACATGTAGGCTTTCCTATCATTCTCTGCAATGTGGGAGGAAGTGAATATTTTCTTGACAATACGCATAGGTAAGAGCTAATTTATCTACATGCTGGAAGAAACCATTAAAACGGAATTCTGCTTCACAAGGTGTGCTCAACCTTGCTCTTGTGACATGTGCCATTTAGCTGGATGTGTTAGTTTGGTTGATTGTTTCTTTCGTTTTGCAAAGGATTCTCTCTCCTTGATACAGAACACCACCATAAAAAGACCTCTGTCGTAAAAACAATTTCATAACAGGAGCACATGCTAAAAGAAACAAAAATTGCCATTCTCAAGATGAAGTAAAACACAGCCTACGCTTCTTTTCCTGTGTGCAGTAACAGACTAGGGCTACATAATGAGCCTGAAACCAAGCTGATTGGATAGCTCACTGAAATAGACATCTGACTGTGGATCTAGGTTTGGAGATCAGTTCTCTACTAAACTCCAAAACCAGGCCATGAGCCAACCTGTGTAGCCTTGGGCAATCTGCACAGTCTGAGGACACCCTCAGAAGAAAGGATTTCTGAATATACTTACCTTAAAAAAATTGGGAAGGGTCACCATACATTGAAATTGGCTTGATGGCTTGATGGCTTGTTGTTTGTTGTTGTTGTTGTTGTTGTTGTTGTTGTTGTTGTTGTTGTTGTTGTTGTCCAAAACTACCAGGCAAAGTCAATCAAAATTATAGAAACATTGACTGGTATTATGTAATATACACAGTAGACATGGGCACGACTTGGCGAAATTGTCGTTTCCATTTTCGGTTATCGTTTCCATTATGTAACGGAAACGGTAACAATAATTAAGCCATCAGAACTCGAACTCAAACTGCTGGTGCTGGTGTGATCCGATTGAGATTGAGGAGGGAGGCTGGAGGCTTTAGGATTTAAGTTAGGCAGGGAGGGAGGGAATTGAATTTAGAAAATAATTTCTTTGATTCCCTGCAGCTTTTTCTGCTGAAGGGAATAGCAGTTTATTCTTTATTTCTTCTCTGGCAGTTTGTGAGGATTTTTTTCTGATATTGGATAAAGGGGGAGGTTCAACTGGAAGTGGGAGGTATGGATTTATTTTAAAAATATATTATATACTACCATTTATTTTCTATTTTCCCAACTTCAATTTGCTTGTACACACATACATTTGGGGTGCAAGCCAAGAACAGAATCTCTATCCTTCCTAAGTGATATCCTAACTGCCCACTCACCCACCTGCCCGCGCCGCCACCCGCCTGCGGCCTGCGCCGCTGCCCGCCCACTCGCCCGCCTGCGGCCGCCGCCCACCCATGACCCACCGCCACCGCCACCCGCCCGCACCTCCCCCTGCTCCCCGCCGTGCCCGCCACCTAGGGCGCAAAAACACCTAGCGCTGGCCCTGATTGCAGGACACCCCTGTGCTCTGGGAAGTCAAATTGCGCTAAATTGCGGTGGAAACGACAAACGACAAACGGAAATGACAAATTTTTGAAAAATTTCGCTACAAACGGAAACGAGCCGAAACGGACCCGTTCTGACAAACGAAAACTCAAAACGTCATTTTTTCTGGTCGTGCCCATGTCTAATACACAGGTTCCAGCAGTAAACCTAAGTACCTGTTAAATATTGGTGCAGTATGATTGTATGCTGTTCCAAATACTACCATTTTTGTAGCACTGCTGATGTTATTTGTGAGATCTGCAACTGCTTGTAATATTGTGTGAAATTTCTTGTCATTGTTCTCAGAGCCCCAGTGACAACAGGGACCACTGAAGTGTGTTTCCTCTACAAGCAAGATGTTTTGATTGCTAGATCTTTGGGTTTTGTTCATTTTTCCAATTCTTTAGCTTCAACTCTGGCATCCTCTGAATTGATCCAGAGAGTTCTTCACTATACTATTACTATGCCTGGCGTGTTATGTTCAAGGTGTCTGTCAGTTTGGATCTGGAAATCCCACAATATCTTAACTTTGTCATTTTTGATACTTTTTCTCCTTCACTTGATCTTAGCCAAAAGGCTGAGAAGCGATGATACTTTTTCTCCTTGATGCTCCCATGGGTATTTAGAAGGAGGCATGTTATCTCTCTTTCTATCTCTCTCTATTTGCATAATACCCAGTGCACTAATTTTGCTACTCAATTTTGCCATATCAAAGCTAATTTTGTAATCTGTTTGTGCAGTCTTTGGACATTCACACATGAGGTGTGACACAGTTTTATCTTTTTCTTGGCATAGTCAACATTTGCTATTGGCACTAACTACTTGAATCTTAGCTTTCAACACATTGGTTTGGAGTTCTTGTTCTCATGCAGCTAAAATCAAACCTTCATTTTCTTTCTTAAAAGTCTCCAGTTTTAGCCATGCCTGTGTTATTATCATGCTTTCCACAAATGCTTCTCAGGCATTATTTATTTATTTATTGAATTATTATTGAATTATTGAATTATTGAATTATTGAATTATATACCACACTATCTAGCAACAAGGCTACTCTGGGTGGTGGTTTACTTTAATGGTTTATTTTATCAAATGTATAATTTATTTTCAAATTCCTGTTTCTTTGGGGAAATAGGCACGGTATATAAATGTGAAAATAAATAAAAATAAATCAATAAATTATACTGAGGCTTTGTTTTTCTTGTTCTCAAAGTACTGGTATTCTCCATAAGTAATTTTTCTCTACTTGCACTAATACAGTTGTACCTCAAAGTATTCAAAGTATTTTCATGTATTTTTGAATATATGGAACATAGAAGCAATGGAGAAAAATAAAGTTTGTACAATTATCATGACAGTGAGATGACTTATACTTTAATATT
Organism: Phrynocephalus guinanensis; assembly: GCA_037367245.1. NCBI lineage: Eukaryota > Metazoa > Chordata > Lepidosauria > Squamata > Agamidae > Phrynocephalus > Phrynocephalus guinanensis. The sequence continues at coordinate 35,028,054 of CM074736.1, forward strand.
TCAGATCAGTTTTGACACAATTGCCTAGTTTCATCCTGGAATTGACTCTTACTTGGGATAGATGCCAGTAGTGATGAACATTTTTCCCTCTCTGGAGGTTTATAAAGTTCTGTAGGGCTCTTAGGGAGATGTTCAGAGGTTAGAATCTCTGACCTAATATAGTGACTATTCTTGAGCAAGTCTCATGGGCTCCTGCGGGAAGGGAAGCCACCAAACCAGTGCCACTGACACTGCGTAGGGAAATGCAGAAATAGGCTACAGGCTATACCTTTATAGGTCACTAATAAAAATAAAAAACATTGCAAGCTTTTGTGTGTAAAACACTCTTTTTCAAAGCAGGTCCCAAACGTTCAAACATGGCAAAACATATAATATGCCAGCAGGGCCAGCACTAGGGTTTTCTGCGCCCTAGGCGAGGGGCGGGCGGGCGGGCGGCGGGGTGGCGGCAGCGGTGGGGCGGCGGGTGGGTGGGTGGGCAGGGGGACGGGGGGCGGCAGGGGCAGGGGGTGGAGTGGTGGGCTGGCGGTGGTGGCGGTGGGGCAGCGGGGGGTGGGCGGCGGGGCGGCGGTGTTGGGTGGGCACTGAGTTGGTGGCGGCAGGGGGGCCGGGCAGCGGCAGGGGGCAGGGGGTGGAGTGGCGGGCTGGCGGTGGTGGCGGTGGGTGCAGCGGGGGGTGGGCGGCGGGCGACGGTGTTGGGTGGGGGGCGGTGGGCGGCGGGGGGTACAGATGGCATGGGCCGGCGGGGGCAGTGGGGGCCAGCAGGCTGGCCAGCACCCCCTGTCCATTTTGACGCCCTAGGCAATTGCCTAGTTTGCCTTAATGGACACGCCGGCCCTGTATGCCAGGTTATTCTTAAAGTTCTTGACTAGATGATATAGAGTTCTTAGCTAGATGATGTTGCATACCCGGCAAGTTTTCTTGGAGGCAGGAAGTAGGAGGGCAGTTGTAAAAGCAGTTTAAGCATTGGGTTTCACCCCCTTCTTCAAACAAAGGAACATGGGTCATGCACCACCCCCACTCACTTCTCATCCCAGCTCTATGAGACATACAAGTCCCTGTTGGCCGGTGGGGGGGGGGAGAGGAGAAAATAGTTGATGTAGAGGACTCATGTGCTTCATTCTAGGATTGGGGTAAAGTTTAGTAAGCCACCAGGTTTGCCAGTTGGACCCAGATTGAATTAAAGTGATATTACCTAGTGGTTGCAGTCTTGCCCTTTGGTGTTGAGAGTCCATGTGCCTCATTCCAGGAACGTGGGGAACGTCGGCTCTTTCTTGGGCAGTTACTTCACATCCCATTTGTTCCTCCTTGCTGTCCCGCTTGGGACCGGTACAAAAAACCCCTTACTTCATGTCCATAGTGTGACAGCAAAAAGTTGTCTCGACCATGTCCCCCAGAACCTAGAACAGAGTGTGACAAGCTGTACCTGCCCCTGGGCTGGGGAATTCTCTTGTCACGGTTAGTTCCTGGTTCCTGTCCTGAGACAAGGGACCGTGTGGTAACAACTATCACACAACAACCAGTGTCCACTTAGTGGTCAGCAGCTGAAGCAGCATTCAACATTAGTTTCCCTATGGGAAACACCATGCAGTGCAAATGTTTATTAAAGAAAGTACTGAAAATTCTCTGTAGCATTGACGTGTAAATCCCGGAAGACCAGTAAATTAAAATATCGAAAAAGTTTTATTTACAATATTTTTTAAAAGGGTTAAGAAAGCAAGACAAATTCAGAATTTGTCACAGAACAAGACCGTGAAGTAACAGTTGTCACGAGACGCCCGTGAGTAAAATGAAACAGGGACTGAACAGGGACAAAACCACGTGACCATGAACAATGCTGTCACGGTACAAACGTAATCACGGAACAAGGTAGGACGTGAAGTAACCACCTTGGTATCTTCACAATTCCATCAAAGCAAAAGAGGGAGTTAAGCCACGTGGCGATCACAAAACACAATTGCAAAAATAGGCTATAGGCCATATCTTTTTAGGCCACTAATTAAAAAAAAACATTGCAAGCTTTCGAATGCAAAACACTCTTTTTCAAAGCAGGTCCCAAAGTAACGTTCAAACATGGCAAAAGATGTGCTATGCCAGGAAAGAAAAACTTCCCATTTGAACTGTTGTGTTTTCCCTTCCCATTTCTGAAGATCAAAGTGTACAAAAAAAACAGCATCCTCAGCAATTAGACTCTACGGATCAAGCCTCTGTTAAAAGAAAAGCCTTCCCTTAAAGAAAAGCGCCTTGTTAGATTCAGTTCAAAAGAGCATGCCTTTAGTGCCATAAAGGCTCACTGGTACTGAGATGCACAAGAAACAATACCGCTATTCCTCTTAGGAAATCAAAAGAAAAGGTAACCGAAGCAATTTTATCCCTCCGAGATGGCAGTAGCTAGAAACAACATGCTACAGCCTGTTATTTTATGGAAGGGCCCTTTGTCAATCCAATGCAAGCAAGATTCCAACAGGTGAAGCTGAAGCTATCACAGGAGCCCCATGGTAGAAAGTAGAGATGGGCACGAATTAAAAAATGGTGTTTTGTTTGTCATTTGTCATTTGGGGGGGTCCGTTTCAGTCCGTTTCGGTTTTTCGTGAATTTTTGCAAAAAAATTGTTTGTGTTTTCGTTCATTTCGTTACATTTCGTTACCATTAATTTCAATTTTTTGTGATTTTTTTTAGCATTTAAAGCAGTTCAATGTATTGCCATAACGAAAACGAAACAGACGACAAAATTTCTGGTGTTTCTGTTCATTTCGTTTCATTTTAGAGACAAAATTTGTTTGTCGGTTCGTTGCGTAACGAAACAAAAAAACGAAAACGGAAATGAAAAATTGTTCGTTTCGTGCCCATCTCTAGTAGAAAGAGATCCCTCTCAATTCAAGCCTGCCTAGCAGCTTCTACAATTGGACCAGCTCTGCAGAAAAACAAAGAGCAGTTTTAGCAAATTTGCCCATTTCAGACAAGAAAAGTTGGGTCGGGTGTTATCGACAATGAGAATGCACCAGATAACAGCTGCCAAGCTGAACTGTAGTTACAAACAATTCTGGCACAGAAATACAGTACAATATGGATAAGTTTTAAAAAAAAACTCTTATCCAGGAGACTGATTTGCTCAGTATAGGGTTGTTGTTTTGCATATACTTTCAGAAATAATAAGCTGTTCCTTGCCACTTGTTTTCCTGGGTTGGAGCAGGCTTCTGAAATTAACAGATGTCTGACAGCTGTGTGTGAGTGACAGAAGAGCGATAGAAAGTGCAGGAAGGTTTTATCTAAGTGCTGCTCACTGGGTGTAATTTTGACTAGCTTGCTTTGCATAAATACAAAAACGTTTGATTCATAATTGCCCGCTTAAAAGAGTTCCTCTAAATGGGGCGAACATATGGAAAAGCTTAACCTCTCCTATGCAAGCAGGATTTGGATGCAGTATTTCACAACAGAGGGAAGAGGGCCCTGGAATACTGCAAGCGCGGTTGGATTACAATTCCCATCCTCCCATATCATTTGCCCATGTGGGCTGGAGCCAACAGGAATTGGTTCCTACTAACGATGGGACTTCTAGAATTTTAGGACGTCCACAATTCACTCTGAATCCCCTCTCCAGAACAGCATTATGGGGAGAGAATGCCTCAAATCAGAAGCAGTTAGAGCAGCCTTTACCTCCATGCCACATCCAGATGATAAATAAATAAATAAATAAATAAATAAATAAATAAATAAATAAGTGAGTGCAGCCTTGTTTTGGGTCCCCAGGACCTTTGCAACTTGGAAAAAGTCAATGAGAGAGGTAGTTCCATTATAGGCAATCTCTATACAGTTTAATGGGGTTTGGCGCTCCTCTGCTCCCATACTGTATCTTGGTGAGTTGGGAGGGGGGCTGCTCTATATCCTTCTGGTTTGGGAATTTTTGCTCCCATAGTTCTGTTGGAGGGGGCGAAAGGGGTATTGGTTCTGGGATGAATTATGGAAGTGAGAGTCATAAAATTGCCAAAGTCTTACTTATAATTTCTAACTATAACCCTTCAGATACGATGTGCTAAAGAGCTTGTGGAACGGAATCCTTAATGTGCTGCACAAGGTGACAGGAATGTCTGGTCAATCTTTTGCATCTCCCCCATGAGCTGCTGAGTGAGTTACACAATCTCCAACTCTCAGACCTTTCTGTGACATATGTATTCTATTATACAGTATAGCTGGCTGGATAGGTCCAGGAGTTGGAGTACCCAGGGACCAGGAGTTCAATCCCTCCCCAACCCTGTGTCTCTTACATAGCCTGCATCCTGGAGCATCCCATGAAGAGGTGACTGGTAAACCACTTGTGAGAAATAAACACCTAGGAAACCCTGACAAAGGCTGTTGCCATCAACTTGAGGGCACATGATGATAACTGCTTTCCTGTGGCTACCATACAGATTACTTGGTTGACACACAGGGGTTGTTTCCAGGGGTAAATAATATATCTCATTTTTTAAGATGAGCTATGGTTTCTAAGCTATATGAGGCTTCAGAGTATTACCAAAATACTTACACTGTACAGCACTTCCTGATAGCAGCACTAAAATGTGTACAGTACTATTGTTACTAGACTGGGGGCTGGGAATATCTTTTTTTTTACTTATATTTTTTGTTACTTAATCTTTCAGGGTCTGAGATCTTGAAGTTTGTGGATAAATCTGGTTCTTCTAACTGGGAGCTCTCTTGTGTAAAGCTGCCAATCTTTCTAACTAACTCTTGTCTACATTGACTGGGAGCGGGTCTTTGGGTTTTTTGGACAATGTCCTCTTCCAATCCTACTTAGAAGTACTAGGGATAGAACTCCCGACAGTTCCTAAAGATTATCTTCTCTTCATCTCACTAGGTGAGAATGTGGTAGGGTTGAGCTCTTGTTTGTTGCCTCTAATTCCAGCTGCCTTGCACACTCATTATAGTTCTGGGCTGAGCCATAACTCCATATGTAACCTACACAAATATGTTGTCTCAACTGGACTAGGTTAGATTTTAAGCTCTATAGTGTCGTCTGTTCTACCAAGTAGACAAGATCAGCAAACAGTGTGCACGCATAAGGTGTTGCCAACAATTGGGTTAAACTTAATCTGTACCTGAATCTATGCTTGATGGCAGCATTTCTAGGGAACAGTGTTGTTGACATGACAATATGAGAGGGCGGAACAGATTGGGCAGTTCTGAGCACTCCAGACATTTGTGAAATGAGCTGATGAGTCACCACTGTATTATTTAACTGAGTCCCATGTTTGCATGTATCACAAGGAAAAAGACAACACATGGGTTATGTATTTAAGTTACTGATTCACTTAGGATTGATCTACCGATGAGCCAGGTGTTGATGGGAGGCAAATACCTTGCTAGGAAAAAAGACAGGGTTGAAGTTCACCGACAGCAGCTGGTATTGATAACGTTGAATAAATTTAATGGGACTCCTGGCAACCTTTATTTACCTCCCCTCCCTCCAGCAGAGAGAACGGGAGCAGAATTAGAACAAATGCTAACTGTTAAACATGTCACCCACACTCACCCAGTTACCCAACACTACTGTGCTGTCACATGTTGGTGCCAACTTGTCTCTTAATCTGTCTGAAATTTTGTACAAATTCTACTTTATATTCTACCACTAAGGCAGGGGTGGCAAGTAGTAACTTGGGATAGGGACTCCTCAGTAGCCACACTCCTGTTGTGAAACTCTCAGCAGCAACTGGATGGATTCTTTCATGGGTAGGTAGTAAGCAGGCAGAATATTTTTATTTCACTGTACTACTTGGTTTTTTTTAACTGCATGGATATCTCATTGGTCGCAGGTTTTTAAACCTTCTTTTTAGAGAGATAGAAGTCCCTTATGGGTCCTTTTAGGCAGTATGGGCAGATAGCTACAAATAAATAAAATACAAGGGGAAAACACCTGTCATGTGAATATAAGATTTGTGAGAGGGAAAGGCGGCAACAGGTCACCTGTACAACAAAAAGTATGGGCAGCCCTAGTAGGAAACTCATTGTGTTAGTTCACCACACCCTTTTTAATTTTAGAAAAGCATGCCTACAGAATGAGCCTAATAACAGTAAGTAAACACGCTTGGGAGGTAGCCAAACCTGTTGAACAGTCCCACTTTTAAATATGTGGGTGATTCAGAATTCTTGTGTCTGATTTATTGTTTACAGTTTAAGACTTGACAAAACATTGAAGATTAACTCAGGTGATGTGGATGTCCATTTTTAAAAATGACATTGTTTAGATAACCGAAAGTTTTCCAGCCATGCTTAGAGATCAAAAGTTTTCCAGCCATGCTTAAAGAGCAAGTTCTGTCATTAAGTCTAAATTGTTTGTGGTGTTATTGCATAGATGGGCATAATTCTCTGCCCCCTGCCCCTAATTCTCCTGCACCCAGATTTTGGACATTCAGATATCCCTTTCTATCTATATCTATCTATCTATCTATCTATCTATCTATCTATCTATCTATCTATCTATCTATCTATCTATGAAAAAACTGTGCAGAATTAAACCTATAATCTCAGCATTCAGTGATAGTGCCACCTGAAATGTTGTAAACTATTTCTTCACATTTTATCCATTTGCCTTGTATAGCCTGTATCCATTAGTGCTTTTTGACATTGGGACGTGCGTGTGTGTGTTACGTCGTTACAGTCGTGACCGAACTTTGGGGTTATTGGCTTAAAAAAGTATCCTATATGGTTTTTGACAAACCATGATGCTGAGAAGCAGAATTGGGATAATCTGGGTGTAGGTTGTTCTTGCTGGAAGAAGGGGGCAGTCACTGGAATTCTTATTTGGGTTTAGAAAATGCAAAAGACACAGCCCTAACCCCAACACACTGGATTTTTAATGGGGTCAAAAAAAGCAAGCTATTAGTGCATGATGATTAATTTGGCCTTGAACTAAATATACTTTATACCACTGAAATTGTGTGGGGCCCAGTTTTCAAATCAATATTTCCAAAAATATGTATTACCTTTTAAAAAAATAATAATCAAGTTTGCATTGTCCAAATTCATTTTTCTAACATTTCCAATGATGAGCTGTTGTGTTGAGAAAGTGTTGTTTTTAATGGTGTCATTTAAGTACAATACTGAGTTTGAAAAACGGATAGCTAAAAATGAACAGTTTAATCCATGCCTATACTTACAGCAGATAGCCTGATGTTAATGGAATTTACTTTAGCTTCATCTTAAAGTCCCACTGATTCCAATTGATCTGGAGTCAACAAACTACCCTTAAACGGTAATCACCAGAATTTAAGATGCATTTTTGTACAATGGTTTTTTATTTGTTTTAAAAATATGCATTTTTCTTTTAAAAATAATTTTTATAAACTGTATCAAACATGAATTCTAAAGTTGTGCTATATTTTCAGACCTAAAATAAGAACAAAGAGATAAACAGAAATATCACTATTTTCTCCACTGCATATATTTCTGGCCTGGGTTCTAGTTCCTCCACATATACCCATGCCCTCACCCACAGTTTGCTTCTAATATAGATTTGTACTGCAAATAATACACATTCTTCATTTTCACTGGAGTCTCTACTGGTTGGAAGAAAACAAATAACAATTGGCTTTCAAGGATATTGAAAGTCAGTTCTAGATATGGATGAGGCAGTCTTGGCCTCATAACGTTATATATCTATATCTGCTCCATTGCTGTTCTCCCTCTGAGCATCATAATGGCACTGCCACGACAACCCTGTCTTCCTCCTTGATCTAGCACTGAATTGCTGCTAGCAGGGCAAGGCACATTTCTAATGAGACCCTACCATCTGCCTGCCTTCCTCACACTATTTTAAATGCTTTTGCGAAGTTACAGAGGCTGTCTTTCATGTAGGCCAGCATTCTGTCTACAGCAACACTGGGAAAGGTCAAGGTCTGAAGATAGCAGATCTCCAAGTCCTGACGTGGGTTGTAACACATGGCAAAATCCCATAATTAGTGCCACAGAATAAAATGAAGGGGGGGAAAAACACAAAAGGAAGCAATCAAAAGTGTTGCATGAGTCATTCTCCTGGAACTTGCACAGTGCTGTACTGATGGAAATTTGAATTGTAGGCACTCATCATAATAATCCCCACAGAAACATGCCCAAGGAGAGTCCAAGAAGGCAGACAGGCAGGCAGACAACATTGTTGATCCAGGTCAATGAACCAGTTCTAACAGTTTACTAGTTGTCAAACACAGGTATTTTGTAAAACTAGAAGGATTCTGCAGGCCATTCAAGACCAAGCATAATGCACGCTGCATCACTACCGGAATAAGGTAACCACTAGGGGCTATTTGGTTCGCTCCAGCGGCTAGAGAAATCCTGAAGAAGGACTTGTGATGGTGAAGTTTCAGTTCAGAAGGAGAGGGGGGTAGGGAGGGAGATGCAGAGGCATAGCTAGGATTTTCAACCTGGCGACAAAATCAGTTTTTGTGCCCCCCCCCAAAGGGATGGGGAGGGGCTAAGAAGCCACAGAGAAGGCTGTGGCGGTGGCTGTGGCTGGGGAGCCTTCCACGCCAGCCCTGGAAGACTGCCCGTGATGCGCCTTCCCATGGCTCCTGGGCGGGGAGCTGTTTGGTGCCCAATTTGGTGCTCTAAGATGCTGCGTCCAGGGACAGATGTCCCCCTCTTTCCCCCTAGGTATGTTATTGGAGAGATGTTGCAAATGTAAAAGGAATAAGTTTGTGTCCCCTGGGAAAGGGGATTAGATTCTTACCACTTTCATGGCACTAACAAACTGTCCACAAATGCATGAAGGAAGGCCACTGGAAGGGCAAATCCTTGTAGGGTGAGTCTGTATTAGTACTTGACTTGCACCTTAATTTAGGGTCTTGAAGTACTGTGCCTCCAGAACATCCTCCTTTGAGCCTTAGAGACCCTTGTATGCTAAGGCAGAGGGGAAAGACCCAGCAGGTCATCAGTTTCTGTGGGTAACACCAGACACAATATAAGCTTCTGCCTCCACTTGTTTCCCTACCATATTTCAAAGACTTTAGGGGGCTTCCTTTTTTGCAGGTAATTTCTGATCTGCTGTCTTGTGTTTGCTTGGAACTCATAGACATATATTTGGTTGACTGGTTGCTTTTCCTCCAACTTTTCAATTTAAATTAAATTAAACTTTTTAACTTAATACTAAATTAACAACTTAATTTCATATTAAATTGTTAATACTAACAATTTAGTTCGTACTAATATAATTATTTGCTAAGGTTATTATGTTGCAGTGTTTGCATTTAGAAGATTTCCCTGCAGCACCAAGAGAGTGGGAGAGCAGTTCACAGCTCTGTCCTGTAACCGAAGGTTCCTTCCTATCCCACTGTGAAGTCTTCAGCCGCACCCACACAATGCAGGGATGTTTGAAAGGCTGGGGTTGCTTTTGTCTCTGCTAATTAAAAGGTCCCGGCGTAGTCACTTGATGAGCCGTGGCTGCACCACATCATTTGAGTCACCTATTCTTCTTTGATCCAAGTTCCTAATTTCTCCTGTCGCACAGCCAGGAGACAAGTCTCTTCTTCTCATTACTCTCATCAGATATCAATGGCACCAGGAGGGGCGGTTATAGTCTTCAGCACAATTGGCACAGGCTAGTCCCATGAGCTCAGCAGAGAAGTCTTTCGGTGTGGGTGACCCTGATGTAGTGGATGCCTATATAGGGTGGAGGACTTGCCTGGCCCTGCAGGGCCAGGATCTTCAAGAAACCAAGAATTTAGGCCTATGGAGTATGGAGGGTTCAGAGGCTGGGTTTGAGGATGAGCTGAGGTGACCTCCCAGCCCTCAGGAGCCAAGATGACTGAAAGCATGAGCCTGGTTGGAAGATCCAAGGTGGAGTGCTTGGCTGCAGGGAGTCTCCTCATAAGTAGAACCCTCTTTGTCAGTACGGGTCTCCTCACAAATGGGATCTTTCTTCTCGGGGACCCATTGCTCAAACCCTTCAGCTGGCTTGTTCCAATTGCTGCCTGAACTGCTGGAAGGGATTCGCCCGACAGCCCCGCCTTACCCTTGTATGCCTGGATATCCCTTGCTTTGGATTATTCTGCCTTTGTTTGGCCTTGGCCATTTGGAAGGCTTCTTGACTTCAGATGGCTCTGCCTAGTTGTTGGCTGTGAGAAGCCGAACTGTTTCGGCTTCACCCTTTCCTGGGTCTGGGACTTGACCAGCCAGGAGCATCGATCACCTCTCACAGCATGGGACAGGACAACTGCCATGGGATACATTTGGTAGATCCAAACTGAGAAACCTCCAGCCCCCCCAAAAAAAGGTTATGAAACAGCAGAAGCTTTAGAACGAGAAAGGCACGTGGCTGCATAATTACTTGTACTTGGTTGACAGGGGACCACAAGGCTCATTAATGATGCTCATTAAAAGCTTATTTGTAATACAAGGCAGGCAGAAGTAGACAGATAAGTAATATTGCTTGGGGGGGGGAGTGTGATGACCGTAGCACATAGGTTACACAAGGATCTGATTTCCGTTCCCATTCTTATTCTCCCCCTCACTGGTAACAAAGGCCATGCAGCTACCACAGTATGTTTCCTGCCATGTGTTGCAAGACTAGGAGAAAACATACATTACAGTCTTTCATTTCTTTCACTGATGTCTATTACATTGACCTACATTGACCTACATTTACATTACCCTCATTTATGAGTCTTCCTACTCATAAAGTCTCCTAATTTCTGCTACCTCAGTTCCCAAATATAAGTTCTGAGACAACCATCAACAATCCATAGGGAGATGAACTCTAGAAATTCCACAGCATTTCCATCAGCCCCTATTGTGGGACATGCAGGGAAAGAAGCGGAAGCAAAATGAACAAATTGTTCTAGTTTGGATGTTTCATTATGCTTGCATCTGTTCCATCAGAATACAGTTGGGAAAAATATTTTTGTTTTGTGTATACCTTGAGAAGGAGCTGCAGGTCCATGTGGATGATACCAAAAGATTGAGTTGACATAAGGTGGCATGGCATCCACTGTTTTTGTTCCTGTGACTGGGTATCTCGGTCAACTTTAGGAACCTGAATCCTATGCACTCACCCTTCCACCACCTACGCACTCATTGTCTGGGGAAGGTGACACCTTGATCTTATTTGCAAGGCACATTCCAGAAATGGCAATCCATAACACAGGCCCATCTGCCCTCGTGAAGCGCATAACAGCTTTCATCCTACACCTATAAATCCCTCATTCACTTCCGAGCTTAATTTAAAGAAACACACCTTGGAGTCAGGCAACTTAATTATGCTGGTGTTACTCATCCTTCAGAGACAAACTAATTATGATTATAAATACCTGATAGGTGGGAATACAGGAGAGAACTAAACTTGCACATTAAGTCAGGACTAAGTGTTACAGCCAGCCAAAAATATCTCAAGACAGCAATGACTAAATAAAAATCTTATGGAGTATATCATCAGGGGCCGTGTTAATCTGTTGCAGCAAAAACAGCCATCTTAAAGCACCGTAAAGACTAATATTGTATTTGGCATAAATCCTTTTAGACTGCAACAGCCAGATGGCATCAAGGTGAACAAAAGGACATAGTCAGCAGAGCTGGGTATGTCCTATTCTACAAGTTGGGGTGGGTGAGACACCAAACCCAGTAACAAATATGATGGAGGAAATCAGTCTAACCCCCATACTACTACTACTACTACTACTACTACTACTACTACTACTACTACTACTACTACTACTACTACTACTACTACTACTACTACTACTTTTCTTCTTTTTCTTTTCTTTTTTTCCTTTTTTTTTGAAAGTACTGTATAAGGTTCCCAGTCTTGGGTCACCAGATACTATTGGCTGAAAACTCCCAGAAGCATTTGCCACTAGCTGCCAAAAACAGCAGAAGCTTTAGAACGAGAAAGGCACATGGCTGCATAATTACTTGTACTTGGTTGACAGGGGACTAGAATGTACAGAATTTTTGGGAGATGGGAGACCAAGAACATCTGAGGACCAAAGGTTGGAAAGCACTGAAAACATAAATTTCTTTGGATCTTATTGGTGAAAAAGGCTATGTGGGAACATGCACAGTGTTGCTTACCTGGGGTTAGCCCATGACAGTCTGTTGAAAGTAGAGATGGGCATGACTTGAAAAAAAAAAATTTCGAGTTGTCGTTAGTCGGGCCGGTCCCGTTTCGGGTCGTTTCCGTTTTTCGTGAAAATTCGCAAAAATTAGTCGGTTCGTTTTTTTGTTTTTTCGTCTTCGTTAGTACTGGTTTTTTGGGGGGGGAGCGGGCTCCTGGAGGCACCTCTGGGGTGGGTGCCTCCTCTGGCCCTCTATAAAGGGAAAGTGGGCTCCTGGAGGCACCCGTGGGTGCCTCCTATCCTCACCCACTAGGAAGGGGAAGCAGGCTCCAAGAGACCCCTCAACATGGGGGCTCCCCTCCTCACCTGCTGCTGCTGCAAAATGCTATGCAATAGCCATATGTATATTGCATAACAGAATGTGCAGACAGTGACTGTGAAGACTAGTGGATGGCACTGAACCCAGAGCCATAGTGAGATGCCTAACTAAGGCTCTCGCACCACCATGTCTCACACAGAAGGGAATTGTACTTTCGTGTAGTGCAATGCAAGTACATCTGGCTTAGGGTTAAGGTGGGTTAGGGTTAGGGCTAGGGTTAGGCTAGTGACGGGTAAGGTTACGGTGGGCTAGTGGGTTGCACCTCTGGGTGCCTCTCTGACCCACTAAGAAGACAATCTGTGACGTATGGGTACGGAGTCAAGGGTTAGGGTTAGGGCTAGGGTAGGTTTTAGGGGGCTTTTTGGCACATCCCAGAAGTCTCCATGGCCAAGTGGCCATGCGACTGGTGGGATGGCTCCAAAAATTTGCATGGTTGTCCACTCCCACATGGCTGGCCACTCGGCCAGCCCATCATTGCGCAGGTGTAAAAAAAATAAAAAAAATAAAATCAATGGAGGACAGAGGAGGAGAGGAGAGACATTTTGTTGCAAGAAAAAACCCACTGCTACTGTGAAAAATCTGGCAGTTTATAAATTTTCGCGTGTTTCTGTTGTGCTTGTGTGTTTTTGGACTACGATTTCAAAAACAATATTGCGTTCGCCGCCCCATTTTGGATCCCCCGCCCGCACCGCATGGCATGGCGACTCGAGTCCGGCTGCCCAGGACGGGGGGGAGGCGGGACCCCCCCTCCAGAAACCACCCTTCCGTTAGTTGCCCTGCGCCCTTAGTCAAGCAGGCATTTTTCTGCCTGCTTTTTTGGCCCGGGAATGGGTGGGGGGAGAGTTTAAAAGTTTTTTCCTGTGCCGTCCGTGCCGCTTGCTTGCGCTTTAATTGCGGCGGCTGGCGGCGAGACTGGGCTTTTTGCTGGCTGCGAGCCTGCGGCGAGTCCCACCAGAGCAGCCCAGGACGGGGGATGGGGGGGGGAGGCCGGGGACCTCCAGAAACAACCCCTCTGGTAGGTGCCCTGAGGCACGGCAGGCATTTTTCCGCCTGCTTTTCGGCCGGGAACCGGGTTTTTTTAACTTTTAAAAACTTTTTTTCTGTGCCGCGTGGTATCGCGCGATCGCGCGATGCAAGGAACGAGCATGACAAATCAGACCAAAATTGTTCGTTCGTCGGTTCGAGCTCGAAGTCTGGTGGAGTAATTCCCGTTACCGTTTCCGTAGAGTAACAGAACCGAGTAATGGAAACGGAAACGGGAATACCGCTAAGTCGTGCCCATCTCTAGTTGAAAGGACTGACGGTTATATTTCCTGCTGCATCTCCTTTCACAATGCTTCCAAATGGAAGAGCCCTGCCACTTTCTTTGAAATGGAAGTGCAAGTTTAACTGGGGAACTCGAATTTAATTAAGTGAAGGGACCTGTCCCATCATTGGTCCCAGAGCCATTGCTAGCAAGATAAGAATCCAAAATATTTCAAAAATATGACAACAGAACCTTTCTAATGGTTTTCAGCTTTTCAAAATTCCAAGCATGGAACACCGTCCCTTCCTGATACAATCTCGCGAATGATAAATTGGCACATGGTTGCATCATTACCGTGGACAAACAACTACTACCAGTCTGTTTGGCCTGCACAAACTAACTAGGAGCGTATTAACTTTGCCCTCCACCCTTGCAATCTGGTTCTCTCCTTTATGTCTCAACACAGCACGTTACTGGAGTGAGTCTGTTTTGTAAATGCAAAACAATCCTTTAAATCTGAAGAGTCGTGAAAGAATACAGAACTTGACATCATAGCTTTTCTCCAGACGTTTAGGGTTATGGTTCTCATCACCTCCCACCAGTGTGTGCCTGGTGGAAGTCAAAATCTAATACATCTGGAAGGCATAACATTGTAGAAAGTTGCCATGCATATATACTGTAATCTTTCCCTCCTCTGGAGAGTTTTTGAGACCTTTCTCCCATCAGTTAGGAGGATATTTGTTTCTTTTGGTGTTCTGCATAATATCCTGACAGCCCGATGCAGACATACACTTCATTTCCTTCTACAAACACCACCACCATTAAAATTACATTGTATAATATGTACAAAATTTACAACAGGACATGAAATGCTCTTTGATCTCCTTTAGGTGTGAATGCGTTACATAAGAACATAAGAACAGCCTTGCTGGAACAGGCCACAGCCCATCCAGTCCAGCATTCTGTCTCACACAGTGGCTCACCATTTGCTTCAGGGTCTTCACCTGCTTACGATTTCCTGCAAATGGTATTGAGAGATATCCTGCCTATCTCTCCGACCCATGGGGTTGTCCTTAGGCATCCATAATGATAGCCATTGATACCCCTGTTCTCCATGAACCCTCTGTACTTTTTCCATTTCCATAATATCCTTCTGGAGGTATGGTGACCAGAACAGTACACAATACTTCAGATGGGGCCTCACCATAGATTTATAAAGAGGCCAAATGAGAGCACAGAATACACAGAAGTTGTTCACTTTCCTTTCTTCTGGGGGTGCCCTGGGACTGTGTGCAACTTTGCCCAAGGTCACGCAGGGTGGTTCTACTTGGGGGAGGCACAGAGGAGAGTTAAATTCCCAAGTAGCTCACTGAGCTATCCCGTCAGCTGGCATCTTCTTTAACACCCATTTATGTTCTCACATCGGCTCACAAGTGTTATGTGTAGGTTAGGAGCTTCTCGTGCTTTTAATAAAGAATATAAATCTAGGTGGCTGCCAATTGCACTCCAAGCAAAACTGTGGACTGATAATTCTGCCTGCTGTTGTTAAGCATGTTTCCTATTTTCTTTTCCATTGGTGTGACATTTCAAAGCCTAAGGTGTGATATGAGCCTTCGACATTTTAAAAATTCATGCTTTCAAGCCCTAATGACTAATGGATATTGTTCAGGAGAGACAAAAAGGATCCAATCTGGGAAAAGCTTTCCATTGCACTGAGTCTTGAATACATTGCATCAATTACAATCAACTATTGTACCCTCACTAGTTTCCTGTCCCTCCCTCATATTTACATAAGTTCAGGAAACACTCTGCTGCCTGAAACAAAAGAAGATGACGGACCTCTCTCTCTCTCTCTCTCTCTCTCTCTCTCTCTCTCTCTCTCTCTCTCTCTCTCTCTCTCTCTCACACACACACACACACACACACACACACACACACCTCCATGGACACAGAGCTCAAAATCTTATATATAGCCTCAACCACAGAGATGTTTTTGGGTAGCCAGTTCTGATATTGCCCTTTAACAGCAGCAGCAGCAGCAGCAGCAGCAGCAACAACAACAACAACAACAACAACAACAACAACAACAACAACAACAACAACAACAACACCTGTGTGCCATCAAGTCAATTCTGACTCATATTAACTCCTTCTAGAGTCTTCTAAGTACAGAATAGTCAGAAGTGATTTACCCTTCCCTTCTGCTAGAGGACTTTGTAGTCTTGCCCAGGGCAACACAGGCTGTCTCATTTCTCAAGGTATAATTTCCTGAGCTACTGAGTCAGTTCCCTCTGATAATACATAACAAAAAACTAAAGAGCGGGTGTGGGGCGGGGCGGGGCGGGGAGTGGAGAACTATACAGTACAATAC
The DNA here is from genome assembly GCA_037367245.1 of Phrynocephalus guinanensis. Taxonomy (NCBI): domain Eukaryota; kingdom Metazoa; phylum Chordata; class Lepidosauria; order Squamata; family Agamidae; genus Phrynocephalus; species Phrynocephalus guinanensis. Next base: position 35,044,085 of record CM074736.1, read on the forward strand.
TACCCTTTCCAGTTAGGAGTTTAAATGTTGTCAAACTTGAAACATTCCTGAAAGTATGCCTTAAATTGGCATTTAAAAGTAACCTTTGAGAGTAAATCTAAATTTGCTGTGCAGCCAAAGCGAAGTAGCGACTCACTGAGCAAAATCCAGTTGGTGTGATTATTGGGTTTGGGTTCCAGAAAGTCTTAATTTAAACTAATTGAAAGTTTCAGATCTCACTCCTCTTTCAGGTTCTGACAATCCTTAGGGTTCCTTTATGCCTTAAGAAAGCCTTTGGGAGTCCTGGGGTGGAGCAGGGAGTTTGTAATATCCAAAAAACCTGCTGCAAGATCACTATTAAAGTCTTTCCTCCCCTGGGCCCAATCCCAAGGGAGCCTTGGATCAGGGCAGGAGGGGACAGGGCACTTTAATCATATCAGGGACCCAAGTCTCATTTATTCCAGAGTACCTATGTCAACATGATTTTGCCCATTATTCTAATTCTACAGTGTAACTTGCCTATACCCTTTCTACTAAAAAAGTATCTAGTTTATTTATTTATTTATTTATTTATTTTGAATATTTTACCCCACCTTTCTCCTTGTAAAAGGACCCAAGGTAGCTTACAATAATGAGGGACAATATACAGCCCAGAACATTTAAGGCATATTCAAGTTAGGAACAGGGAATTAGAAGAGGCATCTTAGATCATTCTATGTAATGCCACCCATATCTAAGTAATAGTCATCCTATTACTCCCTGAGAATTGGTGAGGCCTCGAACCGCCAGGCGGAGCTCTTCTGGGTGGTCCGAGACCTCACCAATCCTAGTCTGGCTAGGCCTCCTGTTACTGATTTCAGTAGTGAGAACTTTGCAGTCTATTTTCGATCAAAAATAGAGGCCATCTGGGCCGGCTTTGAATCCGGTTGCACTAGCCCTTCCCCGCCATCCCCAGTCACTGTGCCACCTCTCTCTCCCCGGTTGGATGATCTTGGGCCTGTTTCCTCCTTGGAGGCCTCCAGGGCGATTGCCCATTGCCAGCCCGCGTCCACCCCCTTCGATCCTTGCCCTGCCTGGCTGATAAAAGCTGCCGGCGGGAGTATGCCAGAATGGGCATCTGCCATCGCCACCGCCTCCTTCAGCGAGGGGTTTTTTCCCTCCCGTCTGAAGGAGACGGTGGTTAAGCCCATTCTTAAAAAACCTGGCCTGGCATCGGACCAATTGGCGAATTACTGTCTGATTGCCAACGTCCTGTTTATGGGCAAGGTCATCGAGAGGGTGGCCGCGGTCCGGATTCAGTCATATCTGGAGGAACAGCAGTGCCTTGATCCTTGCCAATCCGGGTTCAGGCCCTGCCGGGGGACCGAAACAGCTCTGGTCGCGCTGCAAGATGACCTAATCTGGGCGGCCGACAGGGGTTGCTCTACCCTGTTGGTTCTCCTGGATTTGTCAGCGGCCTTCAATACCGTCGGCCATGGTATCTTACTTGATCGGCTCTCTGAGGTGGGAATCGGAGGCACTGCTCGCAGCTGGCTCCGGTCCTTCTTGGAGGGCCGTCCCCAGTATGTGCAGCATGGAGGAGAGTTGTCGTCCCCGTGGATACTCCCCTGTGGGGTTCCGCAGGGGTTGTCTCTCTCCCCCATGCTGTTCAACATCTATGTAAGGCCGCTGGCTGGGGTCATTAGGAGATCTGGAGTCTGCTGTCATCAGTACGCTGATGACACGCAACTCTATCTCTCCTTTTCTACCTCTGCAGTGGAAGCTGTTCGGATTCTCGACCGGTGCCTAGATGCAGTATTGACATGGACCAGGGCCAACAGGCTCAAGCTCAACCCTGAGAAGACAGAGGTTATGTTCTTTGGGAGTTCGCCATCTGGGTATGGAGGCCCTCTCCCCTGTTTTGAGGGAGTGTCCCTCCAACTCGCAGATAGGGTTTGGAATCTGGGCGTGGTTCTGGATCCAGCGATGACCTTGGATGCCCAGGTGGCTGCCGTGACCAGATCCGCATTTTACCATCTCCATCAAATTGCCCAGATCCGCCCATATCTGGATGGCGACTCTCTGAGAACTGTGGTTCAAGCGCTGGTGATCTCGAGGCTGGACTACTGCAACACCCTCTACATGGGGTTGCCCTTGACTCTCCTCCGGCGTTTGCAGCAGGTACAAAATGCGGCAGCCAGGTTGGTGGCAGGTGAGCGTTGCTACAAGCACATCACCCCAGTTCTGGCTCACCTGCATTGGTTGCCCGTTGCATCCCGGATCAGATTCAAGGTCCTGGTTTTAGTTTATAAAACCCTCCATGGCTTGGGCCCAGACTACCTGTCAGAGCGGATCGTCCAGCGATCAACCTTGGCCCGTCCAGTCTGGCAGTCGTGAGCACACTCGCTTCGGGTTGCCACCCCTTGAGAGGCCCGGAAGACATCTACACGTAACCGGGCCTTCTCGGTGGCAGCCCCTTCACTCTGGAATAGTCTCCCAAGCAAAGTGTGCTCTGCAGAGTCCCTGCTGGCCTTCCGCAAAGCGTTAAAAACTCTGCTTTTCCGGGAGGCCTTGGGCGAGCTTTTGTAGGTTGTTTTTTTTCCCCCCGCCATCCATATTTTGCTCCCTCCGCATACCCTTGTTGCTGGGTTTGTACGTATTGCCAGGGTGCTAAGCTGTTTTAAATCATTAGAATTGCTGTGTTTATTGTCTTATTATGTTGTTCTTGTTTTTGGGTTGTGTTTTAATTGCTTCGTCAACTATTGAAAGCCGCCCAGAGTTCCTACGGGAAGATGGGCGGGGTATAAATATAGTAAATAAATAAATAAATAAATAAATAAATAAATAAATAAATAAAAGGTAACATTAAAGCTACAAAGAACACCCAAAAAAGAAAAAAATCCATTATGAGGGGTGGAAAGTCACATTAGTCAATGCAATCATGCATGGTAATCCATATAAATGTCACATAATAGGTAATCTCTCATTCAGGGAAAGCTTGCCTGAAGAGGAAGGTATTTGCCTGTTTCTGGAGAAGCAGACTACTAGAGCCAATTCTCAGCTGGTTTCAGCTCAGGAGCTCAAGGTCACCTCCATCTCATAACAAGGCAGCAGCAGAATGCGCAGGTTAAAGCGCAAGCCTCATCAAGATTTAAATATAAGCTAAAACTTTTAAAATCATATTTTGTACCTTTGCCCAAGAGTGCAAACAATAATTCAGTTGCCTGCATGTTTCTTTTATTGCTGATGCCTCCTTTTGGAGAAAATGTACACACCCCCAAAGCATGGAAGAAAACATTTGCTTAAATAGCTGATTGTTCAGTGTGCATTTCACTGAGTAATGAGCACACAGAATCAAAAGAAGTGGGTGTCTTTATTCCAGATCTCACTTGACATCATGCACAGCTGGAGGGGTTATCTGCTGCACCTCTGTTTGTAGACATGGGTACAAACTGCTGCTCCACCTGATGAAGGGATTGACAAACCACATCTGTTTACTTCCTCCCTAGACTGATGAAGCTGTTTGGATGAGCAGCGAAAAGTTTCTATCTCTCAAGAAAAAAGAAGTTCAGTAGATCATGACTCAACATCCAGATTCCTACCTAGAACGTTATGTATATCCATCACCATGAATTGGAAGCTATCTCACAGCACATGACAATTATTGGTTTGGTATTTTTTTATATAATGGGTCCATTTAAAAAAGCTGATCACTGACATATTATTCATCCTCTGAATTCCAAGTTTTACCACCCCCTTGCCAAGCTCCCTTTCATTTCAAGTAATGTATTGCACAATAACTATTTTGTTCCATCCCCAAAGAACTTATCAACGCCATTGAGAGGCTATCACCCTGCCACGATCTCTTACCAGTCTTTGATTGTTGCATGGGACACTGCCACATATGCCATAATGCATCAGTAGGGAATTAGGAGCATGTACCCCCAATAAAGAGTTTTGGTTGGAGAGAATTCGTATGGCTCTTGAAAGGGAAAGTCTGTAGGTTGTTGAAACAGCTCAAGGCCAACTCATAAGTTATTCTGGAGCGCAGGGACAAATAAACACCAGAAATCTGACAGCTGTAAGAAGGATGTTGAATGTGATGCTGAGTGGAAGTTTCCTTTATATATTTATTTTATTTTATTAGGGTATTTTTACCCTGACTTTCTCCTTAGAAAAGGACCAAAGGTGGCTTATATGCTGGTAGGAGTAGGTAATGGACGTTACTTTAAACCTCCTTTCCCCTTGAGAATGTTCAGCATGTTTTTTTTAAAATAATAGGTAGGGAACCTTGTGGGTAATGGGCTATGTAGTCCAGCCACATCTGGACAGATCTAGATTCCCCAATCCCCATGTTTGGTAGATAACAAAAGTTGCACTCCAAGCTGTGGAACTAAAATGAGTACCTTCCACCTTTTCTTTTTTTAATGTAGGGAAATTTCTCCTGAAAGAGTTACAAAGTTTAAAGAGCAGCTAAGCTTTTGTTACACCTCTTCTAAACAGATAATGAGCTTTTCTCCAATATTTCACCTGCCTGTAGTCAACCCCGACTTAAGAGCAGCTTGACTTAAGAGCAGTTCAACTTAAGAGTGGAAAACTGTTGGCATTTTAACTGCCACCTTACACATTTTAGATATGGTCTGCTCGATTTACAATTTTTTTCATTTTTTTCATTTTTAACGTATTTTTTCAATTTTTTAGATAGGTACCCCAACTTAAGAGTAATTCGACTTAAGAACATGCATTTGGAACAGATTAAATTTGTAAGTCAAGGTACCACTGTATATGGTATAGTCAACAATACAACTCAATGGTATTGTATTTTGTAGCTTCTTTGTATCTTAACTTTTGGTCAATATTTTCTCTTTCCTTCTGTTTCTGTATTCAGATGTGCCTACATTGTGTACTTCTACATTTATCAGTACAGTATATCCATCCCTCTATTCTTCCTGAAATGGGCAGTGATTCTTCAATAGCAATTAACCTCTGACCAATTCAAATGAATGCTCTAATGGTGCCTACAGGATAGTAAACTCCAGAAACACGGCAGTTTCTGAAGAGACGGTCACGTTGGTCTGTTTTGAAATGTATAACAAAAAGGGAATTAAGTACACGTTGTTCATTGTTTTTATTTTTGTTATACTTTAACATGCACAAGTGAAAGCAAAAAAGCTTATATACCACTCCATGGTGCTGCTGTTACCTTGGCCTAGTTTGGCTCCCTCCTCCCCCTGCCACCACTCTTTCAGATTCCAAAGGAAAACCCACTCAACCCTTTCATTAGCAATGTATTTTTATATGTGACAGAAATAAAGTTGTCTTATGCCATATTATCCTGTCCTTAGTGATTGATCAAGAATTCCTAGTACAGAGCTGGGGCCTGTCTTTCTGGTACTGTAATAAGATGATGAAGAATCAGTACGTGTTGGTGCCTCTTCAAGGGAAAAAAGTTTGCCCGCTGCCCTGTGCAAAAAAATCCCAAAACTAGGCAATTCCCTTGCAGAGAACTAGGCCATTCTTCCAAAAAAATGTGGAACAGGAAAAAGGGTAGGAATCACCTGTTTCATTGCCTAAATTTTTTAGAAAACTCACAGACAGAATATGCCCATTGGTATTTTAACACCTATTGTGTAGCTTGTGTGTGTGTGTGTGTGTGTGTGTGTGTGTGTGTGTGTGTGTGTGTGTGTGTGTGTGTGTGTGTGTGTGTGTGTGTGTGTGTGTGTGTGTTTCTAACCTGCATATTCTGCCTACAGCAGCTTAAAGTGTATTGATAAAAACAGGCTACAATAAAGAGTAAAATTATATCTCTTCCCTCTTGTGTGCGCGTGCCAGCAGCTGATGTTAAAATAATCACTTGTGCCTCAGTTAAAACATGAAATAACTTTTTACTATTTAGAAACATCTGTAAATTATAACATAATTCATAGAGCTTAGCATACATGTTCTGGACTTATTGACACAGATATATTTTCCCTGGTAAATATTTCTTTCATTGTAGGACTATTGTATGCACAAGCCCTATCCGGCCCTATTAAATCCTGCCTGTTTAATCTTTGTTCCTGAGGTACATCATACTGTCATATCAGACCTTGTCTAATACATATTTGGCTCTGTCCCTTATTGGACCCTGACACCTGTATCTTAGTCTGTGACATGGTTGTCCCTATCTGACAGACATTTAACCTGCCTTATATAACAGCCTGACTGACTCTAGAGACATTCTGATTGGTTAAAATCATATGCTATGGAAACACAGCATTCTGCTGTTTCATAGCAAACATACTTAAACATATAGCTGTGGATATACACATTCTGTGTTCTAAACATGTGTGTGTGTGTTGGTATACCAGTTAGAAGTGTATATCTTGGGTATTTTGCTGCCAGAGACCAAGACCAAGATGGTGCTTCCTATCCATTCACTGGGTAGGAAGGAAACACACTGGTAGCTTGGTCTTTCTTGAACCATAAAAACAAATATGATTGTCCACCAAATCGAAGGACAGAAGGTTAGTTGAGGGGCTGTGGGGCCACTTTGTGACACAAACTGTGCAGCCTTCTAGGAGAGGAGGATGTCTGAGGATTGATTGGGACCTGTCACAAGTAACTCCAGATTCTGTTTGCCGAACTGACAAGGTATTTTGCTTTAGTATGTGTGTGTGTGTGTGTGTGTGTGTGTGTGTGTGTGTGTGTGTGTGTGTGTGTGAGAGAGAGAGAGAGAGAGAGAGAGAGAGAGAGAGAATGAGTGTGTGTGTGTGTGTGGATTCCTGCCTGCTATATCTGTGGCAGTGGATCTATCCACTTGCTCTTTACAGCAGAACAGCTATGTGTCAGGGTGTTAGGTGGTCAGGATTTTAAGGAAACTCTAAGTATAATATATAGGAAAAAATACCGTAAGTAAAAAGGATGTCATTTTTTAAATCCATAGCTGTAGTTCATTAGAATAAGATCCAGTTAGGGCAGAGTTCAATGTTTTATGAGTATTGAAACTCTGTAAATCCAGCTGAAAGTAGAGACAGGGGGTTGTTTATGATCTGAGGGACGAACCTGCAGCCAGAACAACCAGCAAAGATATCGGACATTAATCTCTGTTGTGTTTTTGTACAGCCACCTACGGCTATTATTCTTTTGCCCATCCACGTAATCGATGGGCAAAATAATTTAGTCAAAGCTCTTCAGAGTTCACAGTTCCAAGTATAGCCCACACTATTCTTCTTGTTGAAAGACACAGCAGAGAAAAGAAATTCGTAGAAATAAGTGCACTTGCTTTCTGATCCTTAATCTCCTTAATCAGATTGCCTATTGACTAGTGTACAGCTTGCATCAACTACTACAGCCATCTCGGTTCATTAAATTTCAACTAACTATCCATATGTCCCCTAGGAAAAGCTTATTATCTTCCCATTTTTGTCTGCAGAAAAATAGGCTTCTTGGTAGAGCAATGGTGTATGTTTGCTTGAAGACAGCAGCAGATACTCAGATCTGGGCTGTGAATGACTACACAAGCAAATACCACAGGATTGGATACTGTTTTAGGACAGATTGATTTGAAGGTTGGTTTTTCTTTTCTTTTCTTTCAGATCATACAATTCAAAGTCCAGTCCAGTTCAGTTTGGCCCCTTTTTCTCCCAATAGGGCTTTCCCTCACCGCTGTCACTGGGGGCTTCTACTTTTTTCAAAGCTGAACCATTCGAATGGCCTTTCCCCCCCATGTGATGAGTTGTAAACACAGGAGGTGTGCCTGTGGGTGTGTTTCAACAACATAAGCAGTTGTGGGTTGATGTTCAGGAGTGCCAAAACATCCATTCCCATGTTCTTCCTCCCATCACTTTCCAATTTTTTTAAAAAAAATATACATATATGAAATTAGCACTAGATCCCCTGATCATCTTAATATCTGGTTTAACACTAGATTAATTCCAGATGAGATTTTTTTTAAAAAGTTATGGATAAACAAATACAACCCAGAGGCCATAAAAGACATTACTGTGGTATGTGTCACACATTCTATACACATTAATAAACACATTCAAATGCTGTCCTCTTATTCTGGGATACTCTGCAACCCTTTCAACCCTTTCAAGCCACCCTTTCAAGTGGCTTGACAGCAAACCATAAAAAGGATCAGCTCAGGCTAAAACATGAATGGCATCACATCAAGTTCAAACACCAAACTCCTGAACCAATCTTCAACCCTTGTGTGATTACTGACGGCAAATTCAGCGGTAACACAAGCCGCAAATCAAATCAGTGTAATCACAATGGTGGTCAGCTTTAGAGAACTAAGTATTTCCATGCGAATTTTTATGGATTTATAGCCTTATCTCAAGCACTAAAACTTCTAGTGTCCACTTGCCTAACACAGAGATAATCTTTCAGTGTTAATTCCTTGATCCTTTAGCTGATGAGGACTAGGCTGTGAACAAACTGCTATCATTGGGAAACAACAGAACAAGCAGTGGCATTTTCCTGCATGATGAATAATGTGTGAGAGGTGTCTGTGCTGATTGGTGGGTTTGTGGGACAATGAGAGAGTCTGGGGAGTGGCCTGAGAGGATTTAAGGCACTGCTCAGCTTTGTTTTAGGGCGCTTTTACACGACCCCTAAGATCCGCTGGTCACTTAAATTCGGACCAGAGATCTTAGGGGTTTGTCGCTCTTCGTGCGTCCCCACCCCTCCGCACTTCCTGGCTGCTGGCTGCGTGAGGGGAGGGAGAAAAAAAGGGACAAAAGAATGCAGGCTTACCTCCGGTGCAGGTGGACGCCGTCCCGTCGTTGTGATTCCTTCTCTTAAAGGGGTGGGAGGCAAAAAACAACAGCAAAAGGAAGCGAGGAGAGCCCGGCACATCCGCATTAAGATTTTTCACCCTTGGAGAGCAGGTACATGAAAAGTGCCCTGGGACGCGCTTAGGTGGGCGTGGTCGCACTTAATTTTCAGTAAACTCCGGAGCTGGTGGGTAAACAATTTCCCTTCTGGACACATTTGAGCTGGTTAGGTAGACTTGCCCTGGAATGGGCATAACTATTTTTCTTTGCTGCCACGGGCTTTTAGTGATAAGAAAGGGATCATGCAAAAAAGATTTCAGTCCTGTGTAACTACCCAACATCTTCTGTCCTGGCCACTGTAAATCAGAAAAGCGAGGGATGAGCCAAGCAGCCCAGTGATCACCAACTGCTCAAGATCCTTCTGCCCTTCTGAAACCCTTATCCTGTCTTAGAACCTTCTACCCAGTTTCCTTTTTTGGACTACAACTTCCAGACTCTCTCAAATGCAGTCCTAGAAAAAGAGTAGCTGTTCCAAACTCTTCCTGGGAATCATGGAACAACAGAATTTTAGAGCTGGAAGGCATCTTAAAGATCATATAGGATTCTAGTTGAACCCCTGAAAACCCACACCTATAGCACCTTTAACAGAGTGCCATCCAATCCATACTGGAACAGTTAAAAAAAAAACTATCGGGACATTATTTCCTACCGTCTAGTTGACATCTTCTTCCTTGTAATTTGAATGTATTGCTTCGGGAGAAAACAGCCCTGCTGCAGCTTCTAGATGACACGACTTTAAACAGAGTGGACGGTCCTCCATGTTGACATGTATAGAACTGTTCAACATGTCGCATCTCAGCAGGCATCAATGTGAAACTTCCATGGAGAAAAGTATGGTGTCTGCTCCTAGCAGTGTGTCATGAGTGCCAGTCAGTAGGGGCTCACAACAGGCATATTGATTGATTGATTGATTGACTGATTGATTGATTGATTGATTGATTGATTTTTTTAGCATAATGCGAGAGCACCATTCAGCCATACAGACATCAAAAGAATCTGAATAATAACTAAGACAAATAACAGCAGCCGAGATATTTTGGCCTCGGAGTATATATGTTGCACTCAGGGCCGGCGCTAGGGTTTTCTGCGCCCTAGGCGAGGGGTGAGGGTGGGTGTCCGTGTCAGCGGGGCGGCAGGCGGGCAGCGGCGGTTGCGGGGGCGGCGGCAGTGGCGGCAGGGGGGCGGCGGGGGGCAGGGGGCGGAGCAGCGGGCAGGTGAGCAGCGGCAGCGGGGGGCGAAGGCAGCAGGGGCGGCAGGGGGGCCAGGCGGTGGGCGGCGGCGGTGGGCGGGTGGGCGGCTGGCGACGGGTGGGGGGGACGGATGGCAGGGGCCAGCGGCGGCAGCGGGGGGTGGGGGGCAGCAGGCTGGCCAGCGCTCCCTGTCCATTTTGGTGCCTTAGGCAACTGCCTAGTTCACCTTAATGGACGCGCCGGCCCTGGTTGCACTGCGTGCATTTTAGCTAAACTGTACCACAAGGCTGAATGCAGGCGCAAGAATGGAAGACATGCTTTAAAAATATCCTACCTGTCTTCCTGTCTGTTGTTGCTCTTACCTGATGCCTCATCTAATTCCCAGTTCTTAACCTGAATATGTCTTAAATGTTCCCAGCTGTATATTGCCCCTCATTATTGTAAGCCACCTTGGGTCCTTTTCCAAGGAGAAAGGTGGAGTAAACATAATCTAAATAAATAAATAAATAAGGTAAGAAACATGTTTAAAGAGTGGTTTACCACTGCCATATGCCAGTGAATTTCCTCAGCCAAGCAGGAGACCAAACCCAATTCTCCTGCGACTGACACACTTCCCACCACCACACCACACTAGCTTCTGGGTTGTGTTTTCAATGAAAGGCTTGTTTTAACACCGGAGTTTTCCTGGAGGGCACAATAATGTCAGCTGTAAGAAATTACGCACTGCTGTCTTCACAAGGGGTATTCGATTTCTATTTGAGCTGGTGTGTGTTAAACGGATGAGAAGAACCAGAGCTTGGGAGAGTGGTAACGGGACACTGGCCGGATGTTGTATTCCAGAACACCCATGCATGGCAGATTCCAAGCTCTGAGCAAACCCAACACTACATTTGATAAAGACATTAAGGAAAGACTCATAATTTGAAATTATCTTATACGTATCAGTCAAGTTTCTGTATGGAATGAAGCAAATCAGGCTTACATTATGTTAGATCCCCAGATGTTCATGGACTTCAGCTCCCAGAAATCCTAGCCAGCAGAGGATTCTGATAGTTGCAATTCAACAACATCTGGGGATCCAAGGTTGGGAACCACTGTGTTAGACTGTTTTGTTTTGTTGTGCTGCAGAAATGGGCTTCGTGGGTTTTTTTAAGGCTTAACTGTGTACTTCAGTGATCATGTATTTTGAGAACAATTGCCCATATCTCCTACCCCAAACCTTCATGCGTAAGTATAAATATCAGGGATTTGTAATGTCTTCAGGTCAGTATTTAATATTGACCACAACAAGGCTATTTGTGTGTTTCATAGTAGACTGTGTGTTGAAACAAAGAGTTTATGCGCACCACCCACAGAGCCCTTGTGTTAAACCTGGCATTTGTGGGATAAACTATGCCATGGATATTAACAAATGGCCAAAAAAAGAATAAAAAGTATCAGGTCCCCTATAAGGAAGAAGTTGACACAGGGCCAAATGAGGCTACTGACATCTCCTCCCACCCAAAGAGGCCCTAACCTGAAATTGTTCTTGATGGTTTCTGAGTGAGGTCATCAGACTGTAGCAGCGGCTATGCCTGTTCCTCCTTTAAAAATATAGTACAAAGTATAGGATTTCAATTGGAAGTATGTTGCCTGGTTTTTCCTTTCTTGAATTTTCTCCCCATCATCTTTATCTTAAAATAGTTAATTATACTGCTAGAACTCTCTCTCTCTCTCTCTCTTTCTCTTTGTTTGTGTGTGTTCGGATGAATGCTTACCTTCCTGTATGAAATTTTAAGTGGTTCACTTTAAAATGCTAGGATATATCTTCCTTCTTTCCACTTGATTTTTCTCTTCTTGTTGGTGCAGTGGTGCTAGTACCACATTTCATAACAGCTGTCTCCAACGTCTCTCTTCCTTGGGTTTTCTGTGCTGGAGAATTCCAGCACGGCTATATAACTCCTTCCCTCAAGTCACAACCATTGGCTTTCCTTCATTCACAGGAATGGTTTTAAATCCTTGTGATACAGAACACACACAAATACTGGCATGGATCTGGAACACGAAAAGTTCAGAATGCCTCCAAAAATGTACAGCTTCAGTTGGGCACCATCTTCCTATTTGTTCATGAATAGAGTCATGGGATGAGCACGCAACCTTAAAAATAAATATTCTTTATGTCAGTCTATGATTTATACCCTAGCTGAACTTCCAAGAGAGTGAACATGAGGTTTGCAATCAAATGGCATGCTAGTTGTATTTAGGAAATATCTTCTCTCCTCACTGCTAAACATAGCTATGGGTTCAATTCCCCAACCCCCCTTCATTTAAGCAACTAGTAAGAACTCACATGTCCTCCAAGTTGTTTGTGGCCGTTAAGACTTAAAAGGTAACCATGAAACTTTTATGTGGTCTCTGCAGTGCTACTTGGAGATCATGCACTGGGAACAACAGATGGCATTTCATCATTGGAACATAATGTGTGCGAGGGGTAAAAAGCTAATTTGTTTCACTTTTGCCTTGCTGTAAGTATGACCGGGTGACAATTTATTCTTCTTCCATTCATGCTAATGTAGTTAATGATCTGTCAAAATGGCACTAATAAACCTTTCTTTCAGAAACAGAACAATAATTCACTCCTGGTTGAATGCTGCACACTTATACCTTGTTCTCAAACCCTTAAGACTCACTCATGTTAAAATATAATCTGAATTTTGCTGACCATAATGCCTTTTGATTTCTCCCTACCAAAATCCATGTAATTTCTGCTCTGAAAACAAAATACCCTGTCACCCCTCGCTCTGTACATGGTCTTTAAATTTTAATTAGCCCTTTATTACTTATGCTGAGACCTTAGTGTGTTCTAAATCTTCTCTCTGTCTGGGGAAGGATGCGGCAGTAGTGGGAAATAATCTGCATTTACAGTTTATTATTGTTGTTCAACTATCCCCTTTGTGATTTTTCATCTGAAATGAACAGGTGTCCTGGTAGTAACATTAACTGCAGTACTTGGGTCAATAATTAATGAAGGGTATTACATTAATTCTGAAGTCTTGCTCCTGCTGCTGCAGAAGTAGACATTTCTGATTTCCTCTTAATCCAGTCCCAAGAGGCTTCAAGCTAAAACACACAACACCCCCACTAGAATGCAGAAACTCCTGACTAATCACATGAGAAGCATAATACTGAAGCAACCTCTTGCTTCCACCACCGCAAATGCTTCTCAAGGAAATATATATCTCACTTCATTTAGCAATAAAAGTCTGCTCTTCCCCACAAGCTCATGTTGGCCACAGAGTAGAGATGGACACGAAACAAAAAGTGAAATGCTGTTTTGTCGTTTCGTTAGGTAATGAAAAAAACGAAACGAAACGAAACGAGAAAGCAGCATTTTGTTACAGACAAAACAAAACGGTCACCCCCCCCTTGAAACGAACAGTTTCGTTCCATCTGTAAAAGGGGCCCTTTACCTGCTGGGCTCGCAATGAGCCACCACCACCACTGCCGCCGGAGCCCAGGATAGAAAAGAGGAGGAGGTGGGTCCCCACAGCCGCGTTCCCCACCTCCTCCTCTCACCCCCGGGCTTCTGGTCTCCTCTCAGCTGGGAGGCAGGTGGTGGGGGTGACTCCCCTGGGTCCTAGAGGCACCAGATTTGGTGCCAGCGAGCCATTTTCAGAGGGGTCCAGCAGAGCTTTCACCTGCTGTACCCCTTTAAAAATGGTCCAGTCACCACCAAGGGGATCCTCTGGTGCCAAATGGGCCATTTTTAAAGGGCTCCAGCCAATGACAGCTCAGCTGGACCCCTTTACAAATGGCTCCCAGGCACCAAATCTGGTGCCTCTAGGACCCAGGGGAGCTGTTTTGTTTTGTTTTGTTTCGTTTCATTTTGTACTTTTTTAAATTGTAAGAAAGGAAATGAAATGAAACGGGGGTGGGCATGAAATGGAACAAAATGAAACATCATTTTTCCGTTTCATGCCCATCTCTACCACAGAGTATGGAAAATTAGAAAATGCAATGCCCATGCATAACTCTGGCTGGTAGACCCAACTAGACTAAACCACTTCAACCAATATTGGGGAGGGGGGATGGTGCAGTATTAGTACTCATTATTAGAGTACCCATAGTCATGTCCCCTAGGGAAGTCCAAAGGTGCAGAAGGTTGTGTGAATCCAGGCCAACAAACCCATTACAGCAATTTCCTGGGAGCAGGTATTATGTAAAGCTAATGGACCTTGACTGCGAATTCAAGGCCAAGCCACCTGAAAATACTTTGAAAGAAAGTCAGATGCTTCACAACAAAAATATGTTGTTTGGAAAATATGCTCTTCCCACAGGATGGCTGCTAAGCTTAGAGGGAACAGAGAAGTCAAAAGGTCTAAAGAGGAAACTGTGGTGACCCTCCCTCCTAATCAAACAACTCCAGGGACTTTGATCTGATGAGGACCGGTTCCCTTACACAGCTTCTGATCTCTTGACAAAAGGAGTAACAGTCTGAGAGTGGATTCTAGTGTCTCATTTGTACTCTGGCTGGAGCAAGATGTCTCTTAGAAGCTCTCCAAGGTTCTGTGTAAATGCAGTGTTCTCGGTTGACTTCATATACCTTTTCTCCCCGCTACTGTAAAACATTTACCAAGAAGGGTAATGCAGATTTCTAACCATTTATGTCTCCATAGATGTAGGGAAGAAGGAAAAGGAAAAGAGGATTGTGTGCCTGTAAGTTTTTTTTAAAAAAAAAACACTGGCTGGTTGATTCACTGCATTCTGTGGATGATGGGTACTGGTACAACAGAGCCAGGGAAAGTTACTTTTGGGGGGGGGGCTCACTGAGCCAGCCTGAGCTCCTGTGATGTGAAAACCCGGGCGTCTTGGGCTGTTGCACAAGGAGAATTTAGGGAGAAAAAATACCTTTCCTGAGCTTTCCCCCCTCAGGAAGTTGAGGTTTTCACGTCAAGGAAGAGGGGTTGCATAGGCCTGAATGGTTTTGATAGGTGGGCGAGGGCTAGAAGCAGGGTCCACCCGAGAATTCAGGTTATCTTCTGAGCAAGACAAACTCAGTGAAAAGCGAAACACAACGCTGTGGTAAATCTTAAACAGAGGGAAGACACCACAGGTTTGTAGGGCTCCATTAAACTGGCAGGAGGCTCAAGAACTTTCAGCTGGGGAATCTCGTGCCCAAAATAAAGCCACTAGTACTCTCACCCCTTGTCTCTCCGTTCCCCACCCCCTCCCACCTCTGCTGCTTCAGCATCGCCTGGAGTTGTTCTCTGAATTAAGCTTGGCAGTATGCACATCAAAATAATAAATAAATAAATAAATTCAACCACATTCTGCAGCTTCTCTTCTGCAGGTGCAGTACTCATCATGAGCCCTTATTTTTATTCTATTCTATAAACCAAGCTGTATTGGAAACGATGTAAACATGCTCACACTGGACATACAGGACCCACAATCCTGTTATATGGGGAAATAACGATAGTTTTAGGGTTTGTGTTCCAGAAATAAATGTTATTTTAGATGTTGTCTCCTCTCTCTCTCTCTCTCTCTCTCTCTCTCTCTCTCTCTCTCTCTCTCTCTCTCTCTCTCTCTCTCTCTCTCTCTTAAGGTGCATGGTTATAGAATGCTTGGCATGTGACCTCTAGTGGCAGAAAATGAAGAGTGCACGGACAATCCAAGGTATACAAATACTGTATCATCCAATCAAGTTTGCAAATCTACATTTTTTTTTACCATTCACCCTGGGAACAACTTGCCCTGTGTGAATTTGTTCTCAGAGGTGGTGGTTCTGGATATATTTGTCTGTATTTGTAAGTTTTTGAATCAGTAGTGGGAGGGAAACAGCTCTGAACGTGGAAAAGGAAAGGCTACGACACAGAATGGTGGGGTGGGGCTACCACACACTACCCTCCCCTTTCAGAATGTGGCAGGCCTTCCGTTTATAGGCTAAGCTTCTATCAGGTGTTTTCTCTCTCCCCCCCCCCACACACACACCATGCTCTTCGGGGAACCTTGCCCGGGGGATGGATTGGTTAGGAGGGATCCCTCAGTGCTTCTCATCCTTCCCCACCTTGCCCCTGTGTACCTCCTCCCTCCTGATCTGAATCAGAGTGCTGCACGTTTGGCATCCATGAAAGAGGGCACCAATGGCAAGATTTTTTTTAAATGGTTCTACAAGTAAAGACCAATAATGGGCATTGAAAGAAAGAAAGAAAGAAAGAAAGAAAGAAAGAAAGAAAGAAAGAATGAACGAACTTGAGGGAAAGAAAAATACTCCCTAATATCCCAAAGGCATTTCAAATGAATTCCTTTACATGTGCCCATGTGGTGAATGTGTAGAGAGATGCTTGCCCATGTGGAATTGGTTTGCTCGTTCTATAGGGAGGCGTGTAAAGACGTAATTCTCTATCTCCCCGCACACACACATTAGTTAATAAGCTGCTTAAGAAGCTTTATCCTTTCTGATTTCTATGTATCTTTTCTCCTTGCAGACCAAGAAAAACAGGCGATGATATAGTCAGCTGAATTTTTAGAAGCAGCAATTAAAAATAGACCAAATATGATTATAAAAATGGGAACCTTTTTTATACATCTACGTGTCAAATTTTACCACAGGTATATGTATCTGATGCTTATGTGTCTATTATCTTGATTTTGATTCTTGAATTTATATCTTTGTAAATTTTGTATCGATTTTGCTAATGTCATGGCAAACTTGAATATATCTCCCTAATCCAAGGGTGCCACTCATCTCTCCCACGTTCATACATGGCATTCAGTCCTAACTGCAATGAAGAATCAAGGTAGTACCTCAAAGAGAAAGGGAAAAAAACCTCTAGTGCACAGTCAATAGAATAAGTGATGTATCTGCCTCTGCTTGGCACGTCTGGGTGCCAAGTGGCTTGGTCACGTAGACAGAGAATAAACGGAGCCTGGTGACAGCAACCTGAGACTTCTCCAGGACTCAGTTACTAGATGACCTTGGCTTTCACTACAGCTTCAGCTGTCATTCTGCTTGGCACTTTCTTCTTTTACTACAGCAAACATGTACCATTTTCGACATTTTAATCCCCTAAACGCTGGAGCAATCTTCACTGATTGGCACGTGTCTCCTAACTGGCCTGAGGATGACTGGGGGCTTTTTGAACTACCCTGGATCTGATCCAGCAGCTTACCTATATACCTGATTTGCCTTGCTTAGTAATTTCCTGTCATCAAGTTGATTCCAAACTATGGAAACTAAGGTTTTCTAGTCAGACTTCCATGTCAGCCAGGATTCCACACCAGGCAAGACGGAATATTAGCCATCAAAGAGCAATCTAAACAGGATCATTGCTCATGAATGAAAATATTTCAGTGGCTTATGAAAGCGCCACTAGGTGCTCACCTCCCCCCCTGCCCAAATAAAGCCATGGGTGCCTTTGTCACTTCCAGGGCTTCCCAGGCTCCTCCAGGAGCAGCAACCCCCATTTCACATGCATTTTTCTGCTGAGCTAAAAGTGGACAACAATTGCAACCGAGAACCTCTCTCTCTGTGTTCTGACTTGAATGGCAGGCGTAAAGACCAGACGCCGTGGCTGGGAGCCCCTCTCCTCTCACTTAATCTTGCTTGACACATTGGGAAGGAATTTTCCTTACAGTCCTAATTGGCGTAAGTGGCTCTGTAGGTTGTGCTGGGGTTGACTGGGTATCATGCAGCTTAACCTAAAGAAGACGCATGTGTTGGCACCTGACGGTCCTTTGTCCTACTGTTTGTGTCAACCTACTTAACTCACACTCTAATTCGGACATTATTCCATCAACTTCATGGCTTAAGAGTTAATCACAATATAAATCTGATGCCCCCCCCCCATCAGAGTGTGTTGTGTTTGGCTCTTCTGGCCAGGGCCGTGTTTATTAGAGATAGGCACGAAACGAACAATTTTTCGTTTCCGTTTTTGTTTTTTCGTTTCGTTACACAACGAAACGACAAACGAATTTTGTCTCTAAAATGAAACGAAACGAACAGAAACACCAGAAATTTTGTCATGCGTTTCGTTTTCGTTATGACAATACATTGAACTGCTTTAAATGCTAAAAAAATCACAAAAAATTGAAATAAATGGTAACGAAATGGTAACGAAACGCACAAAAACGAAAAAGAATTTTTTGCAAAAATTCGCAAAAAACGGAAATGAACCGAAACGGACCCCCTAAATGACAAAAGACAAACAAAATGCCATTTTTTAATTCATGCCCATCTCTAGTGTTTATCTTTATTTTGCCCTGGAAAATGTCTCTGCATGCACACATTTGCCTTCTTTTTGGTGTTATGTGATTGCATCATGCTCTTTTGAGAGGCATGGCTTGGCATATTATGGAGTAGGCAGGGGATGGTCTCACACATACCCTTACTCCTGCCATTGGCTTATACCCCAAGGGTGACCAGTTCTCTGCATATTTTCCACACATTTCTTCCTTTTAATTAAAAAAAAACATTTCTCCTTATTTAGTGCTACATTGGATTGGTAATACAGCACTATCAGTGGGAATTAGGAAAAGCAGTCTCTTCTTCCAGCCTCTTGCATGTAATCTTCCCATGGCAGGTGCTGCAGTTCTAACTGCAGAGCCTCCATTGTTTCTCTCTAGGGGTGAGCACCATATGAAAAATGACATGCTGTTTTTGTCATTTCGTAAGGTTTTGAAACATTTCAAAATGAAATAAAATGGCAGACAGCATGTCATCAAGAACTGAAATGACACTTCCGGTTCAGAGGAACTGAAATGGGGAGCTGCTGCCGGATCTTGCTTCAGGCAAGGGACTGCAGCAAGATCCAGCAGCTGTTTCCCTGCTCACTTCTCACCACCGCCACCGAGCTGGTTTTGAAAGCTTGAGCTGTCAAAACCAGCTTGGTGGTGGTGAGGAAAACCGGAGAGCGGAGAGCGGAGGCTTTTGAATTTCCCACCCCCAAAAGCCTCCCTAGTCCGCTCTCCAGTTCACAGCAGGTCTAAGAGGGTGAGCATTGACATCAGCGCTTGCCCTCTTTGATTGCTGTTGTGTTGGAAGCCTAGGGGATTCCCTGGGCCTCCCCACACAGCAGGGGTCTGAGAAGGCAAGTGCTGACATCAGCGATCACCTTCTGAGACTGCTGCTGCCTTCTGCCATGTTGGTCCTGCCCCCTCCTCCCAGGTGGGTTTTTTTTGACAAGCCACATCCTGGCCTGCCAAAAAGCTCAACATGGGAGGCAGAGAGAGAGGGCGACATAGCAGAAGGGAGCAGGAAGAGGTAAGAAAAACCTGCTCCCTTCTGCTGTGTCACTCCTGCCCCCTCCTCTCCAAACCCCAACCTGTCAAAAAAAAGAAACAGATGAGAGGTGGGGGCAGGAGCAACACAGCAGAAGGGACCAGGATTTTTTTACTGCTGCCTTCTCCCTTCTACCATGGTGCCCCTCCCCCTTCTAGGCTATATGACAGTGACATATGGAGCTCTGCTGGAGCCGGCATAATGTAGGCTTTTTGACAGGTCAGGGTGTCATGAGGGGGTCACGCCTTCCCTCCCCAGAGCCCGACCTATTAAAAAAAAACAGCTGGGAGGTGGGGTTACAAGAGAGAACGGAGGAAGCAGCGGGAAATTCAAACGGAGCACTACTTGCTCCTTTCTACCTTACTGTCCACCTCTCAGATGGGGAAACAATTCAGAATATGTCGCCACCCAGGTGAGATTTTTTGACAGGTAGGCGTGTTGTTACTCATTTCGTTTCGTTGCAAAAATTCTATTAAATAGTCGGTTAGTAACAAAACAAAACAAAACAATGAGTAACGAAACAAAGCAAAACAAAGCACTAATTTTCTGTTTTGTGTCCATCTCTAGTACTCTTGCTTGCTCTTTCCTTTCCTATGTGGTGACTTTTCTGAAAACCAACAAAACAAACAAACAAAAACCAGGCACACTGAATGAAAATCCTCATTTCCTTCCTCCACCATCCTCCCTGTCGATGCTTTCCCTCTGCTGTCAAAAGTTTGGAGAATAAGCCTGAGTTAACTTCAAGCAAACACCCATCTTATGAAACAGGGAGGTCCACAGGAAACTAGGAAGAGAAGGCTAAAACAAAAGAGGAAGGAAGATAGTTGCTGGGATCAGGGCACTGATTCACTCACCACTGGCAAAATGGATAGGAGTAAGCTGAAAGGGACAGGGAAGTTGTTCATGATGCCAGAGGGGAGATGAAAGGGAATAAGTGCGTATGACATTCAGCACTTATTATACAACTGCTGCTGTCCTCTAAACATGGTACTGGGGCATCAGGCAGGATCCTTAGTCAAGACATGTGTAGTGAGCAGTGAGCAGTGAGTACTACTTATGTTGCATCTGTTTCCAAAGGGCTAGACCAGTATTCTAACAATTGGACACCAGTGGTAGTTCCCTGTTCCCTCACACCAAGGAAGGCCCTCTAGATTGGAATTTGGCAGTAAGAATGTGGTGCAGTCCACCTCTGAACTAGGAAATATCTCCACACACTTGGTGTGATAATAGCAACAGGTCAAGCTGTGGATGATTCTTGTCTGCAGGATCTAGATTCCACTGAGAAGGCCAGAAGTTATAGTTAAGCCTTGTCAAACCAGATCTGACTTACAGCAACCCTAATAGAGCATTCAAAGTAAGTGGGATATTTAAGGGGTGACTTTACCAATTCCAAACACCCCCAGTGAGCTTCCATGGATGAGCAGTGATTTGAACCCAGGGCACTCTATCTACTACAACACAGAGAGTATCTCTAGGGTATCTCTAGGGTGCCACAATTTCTCGTAAACATATGGCTGCCAGAAACAGAACTCTTTGCCCATTCGTCTCCCTGCCTTGGTACCTGTAAGGCTTTACTCAGTTCCTCCAGTTCAGCATCCTGTGTTTTTCCTTTCTATCCACCTCCCCACCTGCCTGCAGGCACAGTTCTAGCATATAAAAGGCATTATATCCAATGCAGCTGCTCCAATACACATTTCTTCCCCTCAGGAACACTTGCTTAATCCATGTAACATTTAGTGGGTCCATGCTCACTATCTTGGCTTCTTCTCAATTGTCCTTGATGCCCAGAAAAGTATCATATTAATATTGCACCTATGCTGAATTTTGTAAAAGGCCCCATTTTTTTTTTTTTAACGCCTAAGGGTAACTAGCTATATAACGCTTCTGGTAACAGGTTCACCGTAACCTCAGGGCCTTACTGTGGAACAGTTTCCTTTGTTTTTAGCTGCAAAGTGTTCCCTTTTCCAGGGCGATGAGTGACTAATGGGACAAGTTGAAGGGACATGACTGCTGTTAAGCCCGAACCCCTGTCTGATTCTAGCACAACGGTGGAGAGAACAAAGGAGGTTTCTGCTGAGTGGAAAGTGCTACAGGTTCCCACTCCACTGCCCCTCTGATGGCTGCTGAACTGAGGGTCGCTCGGGAGACCGTCAAGCACAAAGATGGCTGAAGTGATTTGCTCAAGGTCAAGCAAAGAGTGCATGTCAGAGCTGTACATCAGATGGGGATGCCACTCGATGCCCTGAGGTCATTGCTTTAGCACATCCCTTCAGCTTAGCCTCTTTAGAGCCGGGCCTTCTCTTTCTCCAGTTCTAGCTGTCAGAAACAGATTGAGTGAGCGGGTTCAGACATCCCATCATTCTGAGTAGAAAGGGGGAAATTAGGGAAGGCAGAAGGGAATCAGAAAGAGTTGATCAGAGAACAACTGTGCAAACCTTCAGTGCAAAGCCTGCTCCCAGAAATGATGCACCCCTTGGCAAGATGGCTCCTCCTTCCCAGGTGAAACAGAGGCCACAGCACCTGTAGCCAAATGAAGTATGCTTGTCATTTTACAGCTGGGTGCAGCTTGCCATGCCAACCATCTTGCACTCCTGGACTCTTTTGCATTCCCAGTGGAATCAAGAACTCCAGGTTTGTATTGGGTGACACCAGCAGCCTATCAACGATGCTCAGTCATTAACATCTATGATGATACAAATGCTTGCACATTCCCACCTAAACCAGCGTATCATCCAGAGGTCAACATTGGCCAGACCCACCAGATCATCTCAGTCCCTAGTGCTTCAGGTTGCCACCCCCGGGAGGCCCATAAAACCTCTACCCGGAATCGCGTTTTCTCGGTGGTGGGTCCAACAACATGGAACCACCTTCCAAGTGAAATCAGGACTGTGGGGTCCCTCCCGGCATTTAAGAAGCTTTTAAAAACTTGGCTTCATACTGATGCATTTGGTGATCAAGGAGGTTGATTTATTTTATAGTCGGTATTTGAGCTTCTGTTTGTTTGTTTTTCTGCCATCTTGCCTTAGAAATGCTTTTGTACTCTTAGTTTTTCTTTTTAAAAATCTGGTTCTGCTATTGTTTTTGCATTGCTGTATACCTTTTTTTGTTAACCGCCCTGAGTTCCCATCTGGGAAAATCTGGTGGTATATAAATAAATAAATAAATAAATAAATAAATAAATAAATAAATAAATAAATAAATTCCCAAAGAGGTAGCCATGTTTGTCTCTGGCAATAAAAAAACACCAAAGAGCCCAGTGGCACCTGAAAGACTAACACATGTATTTCCTCAGGAACTTAGCTTCATTAGATAAATCTATGGGTGGTCTCCAATCCACAAAGGTTAATGCAAAATAGCATTGTTGTCTTCACTTACCTGTTGTCTTCACTTACTGCAATGCCCTCTACATGGGGTTGCCCTTGACTCTTCTCCGGCGTCTGCAGCGGGTTCAGAATGCGGCAGCCAGGCTGGTGGCGGGTGTGCGTCGGTATGACCACATCTCCCCAGTCCTGGTCCGCTTGCACTGGCTGCCCGTTGCAGCCCGGATTAGATTCAAGGTCTTGGTTTTAGTCTATAAAACCCTCCATGGCTTGGGACCGGACTACCTGGCAGAGCGTATCGCTCAGCGATCCACCTCGGCCCGACCTGTTCAGCAGGTGCGAGCGCACTCGCTCCAGGTTGCCACCCCACGAGAAGCCCGGAAGTCGGTCACCCGGAACCGGGCTTTCTCGGTGGCAGCCCCTTCCTTATGGAACTCCATCCCTAGCGAGGTGCGCTCTGCAGAGTCCGTGCTGGCCTTTCGAAAAGCTGTAAAAACTTATTTATTTCGAGAGGCCTTTGGTGAGCCCTGATTTTTTTCTTTTTTTTAAAGGGTCCCGCCATCTCTAACTTCTAGCGACCATGTTTATGTGTGCTGCAGGCTATGTTGTTAGTTAAGTCGCTTGGTTTGATAGCTATTGTATTGCCGGCTTTTTTGGATGCACCAGGATTTAACTGTCTTAATTATTTCCTTGTTGTACATTATATAGCTATTGTTTTGTGTTTATTGGCGCTTGTTCACCCTGTGTGAGCCGCTTAGAGTTCCGTACGGAAGATAAGCGGGATATAAATATAATAATAAATAAATAAAATAAATAAAACTAATTCATGTTTTTTCTCATCACATGTTTAAAGACATTATATGCAGAAGACCTGCCTCAATGTGATTGACCATGTGGCATTTAAACGAGGTGAGTGACAGAGGTATGTATAGCTGCACATAAAAGTCACCTTATTAGATCCTCCCCAGAAAATTTAAAATATAGTGAAGTACACATAGGCCTTGTATTATATGACAATGACATATGGAGCTCTGCTGGAGCCAGCATAATGTAGTATTTAAGTGCACTGTACCAGGATTGAAGAGACCTGTATTAGCAAAAAAATCACTGGGTGGCCTTAGGCTAGTCGCCCATTCTGTCCACCTGACCTATTCCACCTACCTTTAGTTGTAAAGGTAAAGTGGGGAGGAGGAAAACCATCACCATGTCTTGTGTCAGTTGGAGAAAAGGTGGGCTGTAATTCTAATAATGATATTGAACAAGCCCATGGATTCATCCAACGGTGTCATCTTCAGTGACCAGCAGAAGTTCTCCAATGTTTCTAAAATGATTCCCTCATTACCTTATCTGAAGATGCTAAGGCTGATACTTCACGTCCATCTCATCGCTGTCCATGGTCCCGCTTGGGACCAGTACGAAGTAATCTAACCGCACGTCCATTGTGGGATGTGGGGAGTTCGTCCCGACCACGCCCCCTGAACTGCAATTTAAGCGGGATGAGAGATTCCCCTCCCTGGCCTTGGGAATCTGCTCGTCATGCTTCTCGTTCCGAGACGAGTGCCTGTGAGGTAAGGCTCATCACGCAACGTGCCATTCTCCATCTAGTGGCAGGAGTGTGAAGTGCCATTCGCCAGTACATTCCCTATGGAGTCAACAATGCAGGGCAGAGAGATTAAAAGACAAATGCCTCAAACTTAACTCTGTAACACATTGAAGGCAAGCCTTCGGAGAATCGAAACATCGAAAAATGGAAGGTTGAGCCGGAAAAAAACCCGGAGAACAAAGGCATGGAATTTCACATCTCATCACGGAACGAGGACGTGCGGAAACAGTCATGTCGGTATCATCCATCACATCCGTGTGTACACGGGAACGGGCAAAACCAGAAGACAACGTGACCGTGACTGACATCAACACGCAACGAACTTCCTCCCGGGATGAGAATGGACGTGAAGTAACCGTCTAAGAAGTGAATCTTCACCTGGGACCCCTGCCATGGAGCTACACTGCCTAGCTGAGTACTCTTTTCTCCAGTAGGTGATGATGGCTCTTTGTCTTCTTGGAGGGTGGTCTTCTAAGTTCTGGCAGTTGAGATTCTTTTCACTAGGGGTGCGAAAGAAGAAACTAGGGTGTTTTGTCATGTTCTCTGCTTTGGAGATGATCCTCAACCCCAACTGATAAACAAAGAACTGCTGAGGCAGGAGGACAAAATAAAGAGAAGGTATGAAAACAGCTTGGTGGTGAAACATTGTGCCTTTGGAAGAATAGGAACCCCTGTCTTCAGTGCATATATTCAAGTGACCAGCTTGCTTCTGGTTGTACAGTTCTGAACATTGTTCATACGTAAATCTTGGTAGGTAAAAGCAATGAGAAAGTACTAAGGATGGCCCAGAGCTACATATTATGTCTAGTCAAAGTCAGTCAGCTTCAGCTTGTCCTTATTGTTTCTACCAGTCTTCTCTTCTGACCTCCATTGCCCTATAGAGATACAGAATGATGCCCTCCTTTCTTTTGGCTCTAAGTCTTTTCCTTGTCTGGCTGGGGAAAAGATCATAGTAATGTGTGCTCCAGGGTATGAGGAGGAGAAAATTGGTGCTTAACATGCGAGCAGACAGTGAAACTTAAGGGTCATGGAAAGTCGCAGATCTGTCAGTACTGGTTAATTCATGGAGAAAAATGAGTACGCGCACACATACACACCAACTATGGGATGAAATATGTACCTATTGGAATGGGCGATTGAAAAGAAAATATTTTTATTCTACCCAAGGAAAGGCAGCTCTTATAACTATTGCAGATATTATGGTCTGTCATGATATTTCTTATTTGTAAGCCAAGGGAAGAATGACGGAGGGTAAATGTTAAAAATCATATCTTAACGGGTTGTCAATCTGTGCAGGTACAAAGATAACAAAGGATTGATCAAAATCCTGGAGAGGAGAAGGACCTCAGATAGAATGGTAAGCCAAGGCAAAAGAGAACAGCCTTCTCTGTTGCTGATGCCTGATTCTGGAACTCCTTTCCTCAAGCAGGCAAATATCTTTCTTTTAAAGCAGACACGTCCAAAGTCCGGCCCAGGGACCAAATGCGGCTCAATATAAAATTTTGAGTGGCCCTCAGCCTCTTCTCCCTCCCAGCTTAGCCTCTCATTCATCTCCACAGGTTGGCTCTTCCCTGTGCTGGCTAGAGATGTCAGCTTGCAGTTTTATGTTTTGCCTGCCCTCCCTGCCTCCGTCCATCTCCTCAGCCAACCGTCCTGCCTACCCACTCCTGGCTCTGTTGCTGCAGCGTCTTCCCCGCCTCCTTGCGAGGGAGGGCAGCATATGCAAGCAGTGGTGCATCTTGGGTGCGTGTGGGCCAATTCCCAGGCTGTGCAACAGCCGCCGGGCTCTTGGGCACCTTGAAACCGGAGCATTTGCAGCTGTTGCAGATGCGCACGGACCACGCCCTTTCTCCCCTCTTCAGGCTGAATGGTTGGCCCCCACACATTTTCACCTCACCAAATCTGGCCCTCCTTGCAAAAAGTTTGGACACCCCTGTTTTAAAGCAAGCTTTTCCTGAGTGAGTGACTTCTGAGCAGGTTTTTTAAAAAAACAAAAACAATAGGTTGTCGTACCTTATGGCTTTGAATGTGCTGTTGTTGTTACTTATTTTTTTTTTACTCATTCGACATTCGTTTCATTGTTACTAACTTAAATACTGTACTGTCTTTTAATTGTTGTAAGCCACCTTGGTGCCTTTTTAAGGAGAAAGGCAGTTTAAAAATATTTTGAGTTAAATTTAAACGAAAACAACCAATATTTATACAATGGGAGTAAGGAGTTTGCGGTTCCCCCAATGCAGTTGGAATGGAATATCCACCCTTCTCGCCCACGCTGACCGATGGGAGCTGAAATCCCATTATGTCTGAAATCCCATTATGCTGCTTCTCCTCTAAGATTTTGGTACCATCCCATGCCCCAAACATAGACTTCTCATTGTGACCTTTCCTGTGATGCCTGTGAACAGTTTGCAGTGACCTTTTTCTGAATGCATTATAAAGGAAGCCCAGAGTCAGGGAAATGCATGATCAATATTAGTAGGGGTTGCACACAGGATTTACAATACTTTCCTGATTCTTTTTCTCAGTAGATTTTTGAGTAAACTCTTCTCTTTTTGTCCACTCTGTCTGTTTGTCCTGGAAGAACAAAATAGGACCCATTAAGCTAGTTCTGGCTAGTACTAGTATTTTCTGTACATGCATCCTATGAGATCTGAGATCATGGCCCAACAGCAGGCACAGAGGTGAGCCTTTTAATGGGAATGGGAAATTAACTATTTCGCTGTTCTGCGGATTTTGTGATCTGTTTCGTCTGTCCTTAGCCTTTCTTATTCACTTGTAATTTTATGAATGACGTTGACTTAATTGTGTTTTTATATGCATTACTTTTAGTTCCGTATTATGTTCTTGTATTTTATATTGTAACAGTTTGCTCTATGTTGTGAACCACCCAGAGTGACCTTTGATTACATGGGCATTATATAAATCAAATAAATAGATAAATAAATAAATAAACCCTCATGAACTGTGCATGACCATACAAAAATTGTGAGAACAGAAGTAATGATGAAAGTACAATTTATACCGGGCACAGATTCATGTGATAAGAGAATGAGTGGCTAATGGGTTTTGGTGCCTGCCTGTACATGCATGGTCTACCTGCCCCAAAGGATATGTGTAACTGAGCACTAAAGACACTTTAACAAGGGGGCAGCAAAAAGCAACCAAAAGCCTTATGACATCTTAAGATGAACAGGCTTTGTTTGGCACTAAATCCAAAAGAGTGGGTTATAGTCTATACAGTAGGACCCCTGTATCCACTGATTCATTATCCACTGATTCAGTTATCCACGGTTGGCAGAGGAAAAAATTAAATAATTCAGCAGCCACAAAGCAAACTATTGTCACAAATAGCATCTGTAAAGCAAGCTACTGTAACAAACAGCAGTCATAAAGCAAGCTACTGCCAGGAAACAGCAGTTTGGGGTGGGTGGGCAGGCGTTCTCTCTTATCCACGGTTTTCATTATCCACGGGAAGGCCTGGAACCAATCCCCAGCGAATACCAGGGTCCTGCTGTAACATTTTACTCCCCGTATAACTTATAAGTCTTCAAGGATCCGCAAGACTGGTTGTTGGTCTTTGGCAACTTAGACACTACTCAGGAACCTAGGCAAAAACATTGTTCTTTCTCTTAACTAGAAGTAGAACAGCTGGTGAATATAGGGCCTTCTCTGTGGTGGCTCCCATGATATCAGGCTGCCTCCCATCCTCCTTTTTATACTTCTGCCAACAGCTGAAGACCATCTTTTCAGGCAGGCTTTTGACAAAACTGATAAGAGTTCTTGAATGCCACTTTAAAGTTAAGGTAGTTTTTAATGTTGACTGGCTTTTAGTTATTCCATTGTATTTTAAGAAGGATATAATTTAAATGTTTTTAAAGTTTGACATTATGTTTTCAGTTTTATTCCTTTCAATATTGTGAGCCGCCTTGGGGCCGCTTGTTGGGAGAAAGGCGGGCAATAAAACAAAACTGAATTCTAATGATAAATGGCTGATTTTACTCTGATGCAATTCTCTCCACTGCCATCTAGTGCCTATGCCATGCAATCGCCTTATTCTCACATCCTGAGCAGCACATAAATTATGTAGGGCATATTTGCTGTCTTTTAAATTTTCTACCACACATACTTAAGCAGTTGGTGCTCAGATAGGGAAAATGATTGCAAAAGGTATGTTTGAACTTCCCTGGTGGTTTTCAACTCTGTTTAATGAGGAGATGCTTTCAGAAGTGAAATCAAGGTCAATGTAAATTTTCCATTCACGGTTAGAAACCAAGGAAGCTTGAACCTAATTGCAACATGAATTATGAAAAATGTCCCCTTCCACTAATAAATCAAAGGAAAGAGAAGAAGATTGTGGAGGGGCTGAAATGAAATTTAATTTGGACCTGATGTTGGAGGGGCTTAGTCTAGGACTTGTTTTTAATTCTGGAGCTTGCCCTGGGTCACAGAACTGAAATATAAATGCACCTAACCTTGTATAGGTTGTTTATGATTAATAGTATCCTGAATCCACTCAAGTTTATATCTTAGGAGCCTCGTGGTGCAGTGGTAAATGCCTGTACTGCAGCTAAAACTGTGCTCACAACCTGGGGTCCAATCCGAGGTAGCAGGCTCATGTGGTTGATTCAGCTTTCCATCCTTCCGAGGTCATTAAATTGAGTACCCAGCTTGCTGGGGTGGAGCAATGTGTAGCCTGCATACTGTAATTAAACTGTAAAACCGCCCAGAGACTACTTGAAGTGGTATGGGGCAGTATATAAGCCGAACACTTTGCTTAAAAAACAACAACTAGGCATTAGATGGGGAACTCCTGGTATTTTGATTTTTTACTTACAAAAACTCCATGACATAAGGATCTCTGAACTTTATTTATTTATTTATTTATTTATTTATTTATTTATTTATTTATTGGATCTCTATATACCATCCATCTGACAGCGACGTCACTCTGGGCAGTTTACAACAAATTACACAAACACTGCTAAAAACTAAATAATGCATGCAAAATAAACCTTAAATACAGTAATATAATAAACATAAAAATAAAGTGACATAAAAAGTAGATAAGTGTTGTTATAGTGGGACAAATAAGTTAAAATCATGTTTTAACAGAGAACACTGAAATTACATTATATTTGTGGGAATGCCTGCTTACCAGGTTTTTAATAGTTTTTTAAAGGCAGCCAAGGAGGGGGCCAGGCAGATGTCTGGAGGAAGGTTATTCCACAGGCGAGGGGCAATGGCGGAAAAGGCCCTATTTCTAGTTGCTTCTTTTCGGGCCTCTTAAGGTGTTAGTTGCCTCAAACGCCTAGCCTGGGAAGATCAGGTATTATGGGCAGTATTCAATGGGAGAAGGTGCTCTGACAAGTAGGATTTGAACCAAGACCACTGATGGCAGTGGTTTCAGCCCTTCTGTCATGCTGTGCCTCTTTTGCAAACACTTATTTCCCAGCTAGGAGGGGAACCAATAATAACAGGAGTCATATTGATATCTATTTGGTTCTCTCCAAAGGCCAACTATTCAAGCCAGAGTTTAAACTGGAGAAATCGCATGGGGAGAAACGGGCATGTTATTCCTCCTCCCCCCTTTGCTGCTATAACCTTGATCCAACATGGCCTCCCTCCTTACTGCAACTGGTAAGAAAAACCGCCATCTAGTAAAAGCCGCCCAGAGTAGCTTTCTGCTAGATGGCTTTGGTATATAAATCAAATCAAATCAAATCAAATCAAATCAAATCAAATCAAATAAATAAATAAATAAATAAATAAATAATAAATAAATAAATAAATAAATAAATAAATAAATAAATAAATAAATAAATAAAAGCAGAAATGTTGGAAGACAAGCTCATGGATTTTCCATGAGGTATACTGAATGGTTCTGTTTCTCTCTCTCTCTCTCTCTCTCTCTCTCTCTCTCTCTCTCTCTCTCTCTCTCTCTCTCTCTCTCTCTCTCTCTCTCTCTCTCTCTCTCTCTCTCTGTCTCTCTGTCTCTCTGTCTCTCTCTCTCTCTCTCTCTCTCTCTCTCTCTCACACACACACACACACACACACACACACACACAATTTCCTTTTAGACATGGGCACAACCAGAAAAAATGACGTTTTGAGTTTTCGTTTGTCGGAACAGGTCCGTTTTGGGTCATTTCCGTTTGTTGTGAAATTTTTCAAAAATGTGTCGTTTCGTTTGTCATTTGTCGTTTGTCGTTTCCACCACGATTTAGCGCGATTTGACTTCCCAGAGCATAGGGGCGTCCCGCAATCAGGGCCGGCGCTAGGTGTTTTTGTGCCCTAGGCGGCGGGCGGGGTGGGGGGCGGGGGGCAGCACGGGCCGCAGGCGCGTGGTGGCGCGGGCAGACGGGCGAGTGGACAGTTAGGATATCACTTAGGATAGAGGTTCTGTTCTTGGCTTGCACCCCAAATGTGTGTGTGTGCAAGCAAATTGAAGTTGGGAAAATAGAAAATAAATTGTAATTCCTTTATTTAAGGAGCCGGTTGGAAGTAGCAGATTTTTAAAATAGATCATTGTTGTGGTACATCTGAGAACAGTTAGAAAGTTGGGGTGCCTTCAGATAAAAATGTATACAGCTACTAATTAGCTGCTTCCTCCCCACAAACACACCATTAAGAGAGGCAACCGTGTTGAAAAACACACATTAAACTTGAGCTGAATTCACAATTTGTCGTACGGGAAGCTTCCCATAATTTCAAAACTGGGTTCCGTGATTTCAAACATTCTCTTACAGGGAATCCTCCTAAGGCTGAGCCCTGAACCAAGTCACCGGGATGTAAATTCTACGACTTGCTTTATATATTGCCTCTAGGCATATGCATTCCAGATGTGTGTCGTGTCACCAACTCTGGGCTAGCCTCTGACCTCAGCAAGTGAGAGCACATCTTCCCGAAAGGACAGAGGGAGGGCCATTCTCTACTTGGACCACGAGCCACCTGTGCATAAAGTCTAATTTCCTTGTTTAAGAGGTAGCACAATTAACACAACATACGGTATTCTGTCACCAAATTCTGTAGAGTGCACCTCTGCACATTTATTTTCTTCTTCCATAGTTAACTTTCTTTTCTGGGGAACCAGTTTTTCATATAAAACTATTATTATCTGATACATGGGGTGGAGGGAGGAGAACACACACAGAGAGACTGCATGTGCATCTAAGCAGATTTGGACACAAGAGGGCAGGCGTGTGTCTCTTTTCATTGAATATGCCAGGCTAATAGAAACCACTACAGGTATGTGCGATTAGAGGTTGGTGACTCTTTTAAGCATTATAAATCATAACTTCTGAACAGCTCCTTTTTCATATTTAGGCAATCAAGTGTTTGGCAAGGAAGCATTTATAATTCTGTGTATTATAGCGTTCCTCATCATGGGCTGCCAAGTCAATTCTGACTTATGGCAATCCTTTGCAGGGTTTTCCTGGTAGGGAATATTCAAAGGAGGTTGGCCATTCCCTTCTTGTGGGAGTGTCCTGTGATGGTGCAGCTTGCCCAAGGCCACCCAGGCTGGTTCTACTTGTGGCAGGCCATGTGGGAACTGAATCCCCAAACGGGCTTTGCAGGCAAAGGCAATATCCAGTTTGAAAACAAATACCTATCTACCCCTCTTTCACCAACCAATGAATGGCTCTCATTATTAGAGATGGGCATGAACCGAAAAAATGGCGATTCATTTTGTTTAGTTTTTAATGGCTTTTTCAAAAAAAAAGTTTCCTTGGTTCGTTAATTCGTTATTTGTTTTTACGTGCTCCCCCCCCCAGTGTCCACCACGCCGCCCCTGGGGCACGGTCGGTGCTGTGTTTTTTTGTTTTTTTCCTTTATTTTAGGGTGCCGACCAGGCCACCCTTGGGGCCCGGTCTGCGCTCCTTTTTTGTTTGTTTGTTTGTTTTCACTTCTGGGTTTGCCCCGTGCTACAGCTGTTGTTTTTTGTTTTTTTCTTTCAGCGCCAACCGTGCAGCCCCTGTTAATAAACAGGTAAGCAGCAGGCAGGCAGCAGGGCAGGTTGCAAGCCCTGGGGAGAGATGTGCAGCTTCCGTCGCCTCCTCTGCCATCCAGCAACCGAGCCCATGGGGACCTTGCTGAGCGCAGCCCTGCCCCAGTCATGCCCGGCGGCGCACCAGTCCCCGGAGGAGTCCTTCTCGCCGGCAGGCTCCTGAGGTGCCGCCAAGTGAAACCCTGCACCCCGCGCCCTTCGCTGGTGGTGGTGGGGAGACAGACGGGGCCACTCTGCCTCCAGAGGTGTCTTTGCCCAGGCACCCAGCTCACGAGGAAGCCACCACCACCACCGCCCGCTTTGGGGGAGCCCGCTTTCAACCATGCCACCACTCGCCCACAACTCTCCAGCCTTCCACCATGCACGTGCCTGGCTTTGGGCTGGAGTGGGAAAATCTGCCTCACCTCCATCTCGGCGCACCCTTTGGTCGGTTCCCTCCAAGACTTTTTTTATTTTTTTATTTTTATTTTTGGGTCCCCCCCCCACTTCTGGGTTCAGCCCCGCACTACAGCTGTAGTGCGGGGCTTTTTGTTTTGTTTTGTTTTTTCTTTCAGTGCCAACTGTGTGGCCCCTGGGGCCTGGTTGGCACTGGGTTTTTAAAATTATTTTTATTTTTATTTTAGGGTGCCGACCAGGCCACCCTTGGGCCTGGTCGGTGCTCTTTTTAATTGTTTTTAATTTTTAATTTTTTTTTTTTTACTGCTGACCACATGGCTGCGCTACAGCTGTAGCATGGCCGTCTGTGTTTTTTTTCCTAGTCGCTGTCCCAGAAGCCAGGAAGACCGGACCTCCAGACCAGCACCAGGTAGGAGACATCTCCGCCCCCATTAACAAACCGAACCCAACCGAACCAATTTTTCTCGTTTCGTTTCGTTTCGTTTTAAATGTACCCCCTAGGGTCGTTATTTGTTTCGTTATGTAACAAAACAAATAACGAGATGAACTTTTAGTTCATTTCGTGCCCATCTCTACTCATTATTTCTACATGCAGGGCATGTATCTCAGATTGACTGGGACCCTGTGGAAGTGCCAGAAGGTCTTGTCCTGGTACTTTCTGGCCTCTTTGCCTCCCTTGTCCTCTCTTGGGTAGAGCACACATTCAGTCAGTTTGCCAGTGAAAATGCCTGGCCCATCATGTCGGTTTCTAATCTGTTCTTTCAGTGCAGGAGAGTATTCGAAACAGGGTGGAAGATATCAAGGAAATGTGCCCAGTGCCACAGGCGTTGGCCTTCTGGCCAAAGAAACCCTAACAAAATTTCAGGAAACTATGAGCAGGAAGCCGTTTTAGAAATACTGATGTAGGGAGATCACAAATGTTGCATATTAGTTGCTATCCTTCTACAGATTCATCTGATTATTTGTATATTCCTCCTCCTCCTCCACCACCACCACCACCACCATCATGTGCCATCAAGTTAATTCTGACTTATGATGACCTTTTTCAGGATGTTCTAGGAAGAGTATTCAGAAGTGGCTCTCTAGTTCCCCTCTTCTGTGGGCACCCTGGAGCTGCGCAGCTTCCCGAAGGCTACATAGGTTGGCACTCCCTTATCACCCCCAGAATGC
The DNA here is from genome assembly GCA_037367245.1 of Phrynocephalus guinanensis. Lineage (NCBI taxonomy): Eukaryota > Metazoa > Chordata > Lepidosauria > Squamata > Agamidae > Phrynocephalus > Phrynocephalus guinanensis. The sequence goes on from CM074736.1 coordinate 35,077,808, forward strand.
AGGGCCATACCGGTTGGCAATGATAGGTGTGTGCCAGTCTGACAGAATTAAAGGCAACGACACTGGGGAAAATATATTTATGAAAGAGAGATTTTTTTAAATGGCCCATTTCAGTTCAGATCGAACCATCCTTCAAAGCCAGTAATTGTGATACATGCTGAAAAAAACTATTGAAGGACAACAGAAAGAATACACATCTAATACTTCAGCCTTTTCACTTCTCTTTGGTGGGAAGCACACCCCCATAGTTTCCAGGGTAATTTATCTCTACTGTATCAAGGAGAACAGTTATATGTTGGGAGTTTTATTTACAGCCTTGCATGTTGTCTGTAGTTCGAATGACTGGGGCGGATTCTTCTGGGCCGGGATGGTTGTCTATCTAGCCAGCACTAAATGATAGTTCCTTCCAGCTTTTTAAATTCAAAGACAGCCCCACCTCTCTGCTGAGTGGTCTATCCCTCTCTTTCACTGGTTGGTGGCAGTGGCTTTGTTGCTGTTTCTCTGTTCTGGTGATTTCTAGTATGTGTGCAGTAAAGAAAGCTAGACAAATGAGCCTGTATGTTCAAGCAATGTTCTCCTACAAATACCACAGAGTGAGTTATTTGAGATACAGTGGACCCTCGTATAACAAAGAGTTTGTATAACATAAAATCTGTACAACATAAAAAATTCTGGAGATAGGGGAAATTTGCTTAACATAATCACATATGGGGTGAATCCATACAACATAAAAATGGTCGTGATTAGGGATTATTCCATTTTCAATGCATTCCTATGGGAAATTTGTATAAAGGAAAATTTGCTTAACAGAATCTCATTTGGAACGAATTAATTCCTTTATACAAGTACCACTGTATTAAGTACCAGTTAATGAATGAGGGGTGGATTCTGCAGCTATTCTCCTCTCTGGATCTATATACTTGTGGCAAGGAGGAAAAACAGAATTTTGCCAGAAATTCAAAACTCGGCAACATCTTATGCCCTGAATGGAACTTCGACCCCTATATAATAAATGTGATTGAGATCTAGACCAAAAAGAACAATCTGTTAAATCTCTCTGACCAATAAAAGCCAGCGTAAACAAGAGGATGTTTACTGTGCTAGTAAAAAATGTTCCTTTTTTGCCATATCTGTACGGCACATGTAGTTAGGAGAAACATTTTAAGTGGTGTGAGAAGTTCACATTTTATGGCGTGGAATGGTCTTTAACTGTTGAGGAGTTTCTCGCCGGTATCTAGTTGATCCCTCTTGTTCTGGGCTTTTCTGTCCTGCCCTTCCACGTCTGTTTGGACACCCCAAAATTCACACTGCTCTGTTCATGCATAGCAGGCCATCGGCCTTAGTCACTGGAGCCCACCTGGGTTGCCACAATGCCATATTCTTCTTGATCCCTCCAAATCTGAGCGGACACTAGGCCATCATATTTGTGATCTTCAATGACAGTTCATTCCAATTATATATGAATCCTACTCAGCAATTTTCACTTGCTGGTTCCCACATAAACACATGAAGCGTTTCCTTATTATATGCTAGAGCACAGTAAAACAATACACGGAAGGGCTTGGTATCTAGAAACCCTAACTGACCAACCACCCTCCAGATGTGTTTGAACAACAAGTCCCAACATCCACAATCATTTGTCTGTCTGGAGCTAATGGGAGGTGTCATCCAAAATATTCACAACATGCCAGAATGTAGAATGGTTTGGTGTGGCTGTTACATTGATAGCTGGATGTTGACGGTGTGTGTGTGTGTGCGTGTGTGTGTGTTTACCTCTAACTATGACTTCCCCCTTTCAATTTTCCCATATAAAACAGGGCTAGAACCAGTGCAAATTGAGGGCCAGATAAGGTTATTTTTGAGGCCCTAGCCTACTCAGACCCTCTGGTTCCCCATCATTTTCTGCTCTGGAAGCATGGATTTGCAATGAATCTTCCTTCACCACAAACCACCTCCAAGAGAGAAAACTGGAAAAGGACTTGGTCACTTGCAGTTCTGGTGTGTGTGTGTGTGTGTGTGTGTGTGTGTGTGTGTGTGTGTGTGTGTGTGTGTGTGTGTGTGTGTGTGTGAGAGAGAGAGAGAGAGAGAGAGAGAGAGAGAGAGAGAGAGAGAGAAAGAGAGAGAAAGAGAGAGAGAGAGTACATGCAGCGTGTTTGTATTTGCCCCCCCCCCAATGGGGACTAAGAGCAGATCATCAGGCTTAGACCCCTGAAAGTTTACCTGCCTCCAAGGTAGCATATTTCTGTCTTCCAAAAGTCACCACTTGGACGCTAGTTCAACCTTATCTTTTCTACTTGTTCCTCTCTGTCATACCTATATTTTCTCTCGCCTGAAGCAGGGAAGTTTCCATTGGCGCCAGTAGGAGCTCTCATTACCAGGAAAATAGCAATTTTTTTTTTTTATCTGGCTGACACAAGGAGGCATGTCCAGTCATACTAAAGGGGTGGCTGGCTGCAGATAGCATGGACAGGGTATTAAAACCAGGGAAGCTGAATGGAGTGGTGTGGAAAGAACTGTACAGAATACCTTATGGTTGAAGAGGCTCACAATGGGAAGTTCAGAGGTCCAGAGAACTGTTCCCAGGGTTTGCAACTTCGAGGGCTGGACAGTGATTTTGGACCCCTTGTGTCCACCACCGAATTTCCCATTGCTACCAGAATTCAGTAACTGGCAGTCATTGACCCAGCTGAATTCCACCAACAGCGCGCGCGCGCGCGCGCGCACACACACACACACACACACACACACACACACACACACACACACACACACACACACACACACACACACACACACACACACACACACACACACACACACACACACACACCATAGCTCTGTGGAGCTACATGATGGAGAGCCTTACTGATGTTCCAGAATCTAGAGCAGTGGTTCTCAACCTGTGGGTCCCCAGATGTTCCTGGACTGCAATTCCCAGAAATCCTGGCCAGCTCAGCTAGTGATGAAGACTTCTGGGAGTTGCAGTCTGGGATCCACAGGTTGAGAACCACTGATCTAGAGGGACCCAATTTACATGTCAGCAGCTAGTTCCCAGATAGTGGATGGAAGCAATAGGGTATCATGGGGAAAGAGGGGAAAGGATGCTGGTTGTGTGTTAGCCATTGCCTGCTTTGCTCACTACACTACATTGTTTCTCTTTCCTCTCCTTCTAATTTCTTATTTGTTAAGTGTACAGATATTACTTAACTGCTAAAATATGATGCATGTGTTGCTTTGATTGATTCTGAATACAATAGACCTAACTTCCCAAAATCCTTGCACCACAGACACTTGAATGGCCAAGTAAGCAAAGTTACAGAATAACCACAATTTGTGGAAAGATATTCCATCTTAAATCTTCATTTAGACCTCCTTCCTCTTTTTTAAAAAATCTCATAATGGGAAGTGGTGTGGGCACCATTCAAACAATTCATTAAAGGAATGGATTTCTATCTTGGAAAATATTTTCTTTAAAAATGCTATGAAGATAATTATGAAGCCCTGTTTGTCTTTTGAAGTGCACAGAAAGTTCCAAGTGGCATTTCCTTCCATTCATAAAGATTTGTTCAGACTTGCTAGGAGGGTTTTATTTCCTGCTGCTTGCACATTCCTTGGTTGAAATCCTTTTTTCAAAAAAATCCTTTTAAAGTCTTTTCAGTGTGAACTTCAAGAAGACAAGCATAGCTGGCATTGAAGGAATGAAAATTATTGAAGATTTTCTCTACCTTGGTTCAATCATTACTCCAAATGGAGACAGCAGGCAAGAAATCAGAAGAGCCAATTTATAGACTGAGACTATAAACAGCATTTAATAGTAAGGATGTATTGCTGAAGACCAAGGCTAAAACCATCCAGCTTACAAGATTCCTGACCACTTTTTTATTGAAGTGAACTCTGGACGATTTAAATAAACAAGGAGGTAAAGAATATTATATATATGTGAGTTGACTCAGACACACAGTATTCTATACAGGTGAATGCCAATCTGTACTTGGTCACTTTTCCAGTTCGATTATTCAGATGGAATAAACTGAAGTGCTTTAGGAAATATGGGTTAAATATGTATTCTCTTTTTAATCACATGATGGTGCATTCTTAGATGACATTCAGAAATTGATTCTAGTCTACTGTATTGGAAACATTTAGAGAAATTTTGAAGGACAGCTTTCCTAATAAGGTATTATAGGAGTTTATTTAATTCCTCTATTGAAAACACCAAGTCTTTTAAAATTCTTTGCTATTTCCTTAGCACGTAATTCTTTCTGGGAATTTAAGAAAAAAGAATGAAAAAGGAATTTTTCTGGGAACTTGTTTGTTTTTTAAAAAAGACAGTCTTAATCCAAGTTAAGGTCTTTCGGATTTAGTTTGAACAGAATTCTGGCTTGGAATGTTGCTTTTATAAAAGAAATTCATTATATATTACAGTTCAAGGCCTCTCTTAAAAGTAACGTAGTTAGTTCCAGATATATATTTATAGAAGTACTGTTTGCTCTCCTGTTTTTCAAAACTAACTGAAATGGCAATCTCTTTGGTACTTAAAAAGGCACATCAGAATGCTTCCAGTTTTATCATGATAATTATTTTTAGCTTTTCCATGGATTGATATGCTGTTTAGTTAATTGGTATTATGCTATGAGTTTATGTTATATTTATTTTGTTATTTTTTTGTTTTTTTTGTTGTAAGTCACCCATATGGCCAGATGGGAGGGGTATTTATTTATTTATTTATTTATTTATTTATTTATTTATTTATTTAAATCTAACACCTTGCATTTACAAAGTCTACAATCATCCTGCTGTCCGTGTGGTCTTTGCTTCCACTCCCGCAACAGAACTAGTGGCAGTGGCAATGAACTCAGAACAAGCCAGCACTCGAATTGATGTTCACGTTGGATTTCCAGTTCAGCAGCATATCATTATCGAAGAAATGGGGGCCCAAAACTAAGACCTGTGGGCAACACCACATGATGTCAGATGGGCAAGGCTTTAGAATGCCATAGAGAAAGGCCTTTGCTTACTTGTCCAGTGAGGCCAAAAATGGTACCCATTTCTCTCCTTCTCCTTCCCTGGTTTACCCCCACAGGAATGTGGTGGATATACGATAAAACATGGAGAAGGATGGAAAGGCATGTATATCAGCTTTTTAAATTGGAAGCCCAACTACTTCCAAGCATAATCCAATGCTTTGGTTTTGACCTATAAAGTACTACTAACGAACTTGGTCCAGATGTTCTGTGGGGCCGTTCTGGCCTCATATTCGCCTCTCTTGATCCCATTGCCCTCCCAACAGTTACACTTGGTATAAATAGATCTGAGAGCTATTTCAGTGGGTGTTCCCAAGTGGAGAGGCACCAGGTTGGCCTCCTCCTTGCTCTCCTGTTGTCTAAGTTATTTTGTTTTACACTTTTAATAGGTAGTGTGTTCCTAAGGAAAAGGGATATTAATGGAGAACTCTATCTATCTATCTATCTATCTATCTATCTATCTATCTATCTATCTATCTATCTATCTATCTATCTATCTATCTATCATCTATCTATCTATCTATCTGTCTCACTTTTCTCCTTTAAAAAGGATTAAAAATAAAAAGTAAATAATATAAGCGCTAATTATGTGTTTTTAAATTGTTTTAAAGATATTTTATTCAGGTCTCTTTAATTATTAGTATATCTAATTTTTAAACTTTGTAGTACTTTGTTGCATTTTTAATTGTTTTAATATTTACATTCCAAAAATTCTTTGTGACCTACCATGGGTCCGTCTGCTACGAGCAAGGCAGAGTTGAAACCAATTAGCCAGCTGGCCGGCTGGCCAACCAAGAGCCTAATGTATTGTAGGCACCTAATCTACTTTCTTCACATCCCTCCCTTATTCAGTGCTACAGATGATTTAAAAATGGGGCGAATTTCTGCACACCATTGAAACGTGCTCAAGAGAGTTCCTTGTGGAAGTCGCATTCGGAGAAGTGAATTTCCCTGAGCCATCTATTGACAACTGCAGGAATAGATGGCTAAACCTGAACCACCTCTGGTTTGATGAAGTCTTCTGTTCTTGTACTCGGGTCAGTGGACAGTTATTTCAGACACCTCACAGTATAAGAGGATCATATCATCAGAACAACTGCTATTCCTCGGGTGGATTTATATTTGGAAACTTTGAAAGGGGTTGCATGCCTTACACGGTTCTTCTTTGGGACCCTGGTCATTACCTTGAAGACAATTTGTCAGAAGCAGTTCGTCACCTCTCGAGATGAGTCAGCCTGACACAATCAGGATCAGCAGTGCAGGACATTTTCAGAATTTGCTTTCTGTTTTCTCATTCGGGGAAGGAGAAGGAGGGGCTGGGTGCAAACGCTGCATACGTGAATGCAACACCTCAGACAGCAATGGGCCGTAGCAACCAGGCCTCCTTCCCAAGATTAGGCACATGGTTAAATGCAGGCCCGATAAGAACCATTGCTGCCTGTTGACTTTAAAAGGGCCACTGCTGGCACTGGATGAAAACCAGCTTCCTACTCTACAAAGCAGGGGGCATAAACATGAATTCACTCATACCTAACTGGTGGGTTGCTAAGAGCCACAGGTGTGTCGCTCCCCAGCTGCGCTTGCAACAGCAGCATGCCCATTTTTACCGCCTTTCTATCCATTTTTTTTGTTGGAACAGAGAGAAAGAACAAAGATTCTATATAACAAGGCGAAATTAAAGCTGTTTCCCAGGGTTAGTCCTGGATGTGAAAACTTGAAGATTACTGATTTAACCAACTGGAACATTTTGTTGCCTGAAACGTGGCTCAAATGACAACCTTTTTCCACAAGGGCCAATACCAGGCATGGGATTGTTGGACTTCCTTTTGGACTACAGATCCTATAATTCCCCATTCTGGGAAATCCGCCTGAGAGACCCATGGCAACAGAGACCTAAAAGTGGCTTGCCTGGAGAAAAGGCCTAGCTGCTGGAAAGGCTTTGAGGCCAGTCATCGGTCTAGCTCTGCCCTAATTTCCTGTACACAAAGGAAATTGCACCGGTGCTCACTGGGAGTTGCCTTGCCAATATCTTAATAAATGTATCCCCATGACTGCAACCCGCTTTCGCCTTCATTTATGACCAGTTTTGTCATGGTGCCCCTGGAAATGGGTTGCTTCCAATTGCTGCACAATTAGAACAGCCCTGATCAATAGCACAGCCCTCTGTGGCCTCACACTTGCACTGCCCAAAATGGTTACCCGCGGTAAAAAGCCAATAGGAAGTCTTTAGGAATCCAGATTGATTTTTGAAATGGGCCATGGCACTAAACTCCCCTAAATGCCTATTTTCAAAATTAAAAATAGGCTTACCAACGTCCGATGTTATTCCTCCCCCAAACCCGTTTCACATTCTTGCTCTTCTTTGTGGTATCCTTTGGAAGCCAAGATAAATCAGTAAATAAATCAGGCACTAGACCTGCTGAACTTGCACATCTGGAGGTATAGGTAGGTGAACTGTTGAGGTGAACTGACCACGGCTTTCCATTTGACTGTATGAAAAACAGGCCACAGAACCAGATGTCAGAGGAAGCCTGTGACTGGAAATGGGAAATATTTAACTAACGTGAGAATCTGAGTGTCACGGCAGAAACAGTATCTCACCTCTGGGATCATGCAGATTACAGTAATACCTTGGTTTAAGAGTAACTTGGTTTAAGAGTGTTTTGTAAGACAAGCAAATATTCTAAATTTCACCTTGATCAACAAGCAATGTCTTGATATACAAGCACTGGAACAGGTCACATGATCACAAGTGTGCCAATGTTGTCTCTTTCTCTCTACCTCCTTCCCCCTGCTGGATTGTGGGTGATTGTCTGGAACTTTCCATTTCAGGCAGCATCGAAAGCGTAGAGAGAAGGAATAGAGGTATCCCTTGCACCAGCCAGGAACATTTTCAAAGGGGAGTGCAGGTTAGAGTTTTATTTTTCTTTATATTTATATTTTTATTTAATTTGTTTGCAACATTATTTCTTATTTTTTCAAACCATTTCCAACCATGGGGCAGCTATTCAAGTGCATATAGGGCTACATATTGAATTTTATTATTATCACATAAAAACACGGAGTAAAATCCAGTGGTTAGTCCCATGCAGAACAAATCCCGCAGCCACGTACCTAAACCATGGTGTGGATGTGGACTTCTAACCAACTTCTTTTTTGAGTCTTGGCATTTTGTGTGTACAGTATGTGGTCTACTATGGGACCCCTGAACAAATCATCTGAGTTTCCATTATTTCTTATGGGGAAATTTGCTTTGATATAAGAGTGTTTTGGTTTACAAGCATGTTTCCAGGTATTATTGTAGCTTGTTTTGCTTCATGACTGGTTTTCAGGATTTATGATGGGGATTCTTTGACATCTGGCTCCATCACCTCTCAACCACACTGCTGCGCTTTCAGCTCTATCTGTTTCTGTCTCCCTTGTCACATTGACTGACATGGATCAAAATGTTCAGTGGTGTACAAAGCTTCAGATAAGAACAGGGCACTATATTTCTATCTTAGTGCTTTCTAGGGCAAATATTTTCCTAACCAGGTTCCAAAATAACCTTTGTCTCATCATCCAAATAGCCTCCAAGCAGAAGGCTGAGTTTTCCTTATCTCAAACCAAGAGCCTCTTAGCAAGCCTCTTAGAGGTAGGCAGGGAAACAGAGACCGCGGTCATACCTGGGTGTCCTGCATATATAAATTTCCTGCGTATTTTTTTCTGGCGGTCACAGATGAGCAGTTAGCGTTCTCTCCTCTGTGTCGTAGACCATCTGATGGCCATAGTCAGAAAAGGTTGGCCAGCATCTTGTTGCACGGCGTGATCACGGAAGCATTTACTGTTGAAGTCCACCCATCTCCTCTTATTGTATGGCCAGGTTACGTAGTGCAAGCACTGCTGGAGCAAGGAGACGTTTAGATGATTTTCCTTATGCTCCGAATAGGATGCACACTGTTAATTTTGGTGACTACCGCTCCTGAAATTGCCTGGACTCTAACAGCCATACTTGTTGGGGGATTCTGAGAATTGTAATTCAAAGTAGTACCCTTTCTCAGCTCTGCTCTTGATCTGGCTGATATGTATGCAGAGTCTGCAGATAGTTTGTGGTGATGACATACATTGATTTGAGACATTTGGCACTTCCCCCTGAATACTAAGGGCAAAAACTTTGCAAGAGGCTCCAGATGCACTCTTAGTTTAATTATCCTGATGCACAAAACTGAAGATATACTTTCAGAGTTCTTTTTTTTTTACTTCTATGCAATAGGGAATGAGGAGAAAATGCATGCCTCTGAAACTTCTCATTTAGGAGACTTGTATCATGTTGGAGTTTTATTTACAACTTCCTAGGCTGTCTGTAGTTTGAGTGACTGGAAGGGGACATTTCTGAGTTGGAGTGATTGTTTATCTATTCAGCACTAACCAGTTATTACTTCCAGCTTTTGACATTCAAAGAGTACCCCCTCCTCCTGGCTGAGGCTTCTTTCCCTCTCCTTTGGTTGGTGGCAGTTGTTTGCTCCTTGTTGATCTGTTTGGCTGGTTGTCAGCATGTGTGCAGTAAAGAAAGCAATATACACAAGAGTCTGTAATTTCAAGCAACTATACTTAAGTATGAGGGGTGTGGTGGCTCAGCGGGCTGGAGCACTGAATCTGTTGTCTGCAAAGTCGGCAGCTCAGCGGTTCAAATCCTGAGCACCATGTAGTGGGTTGAGCTCCCGCTGTTAACCCCAGCTCTTGTCAACCTAGCAGTTTGAAAGCATGTAAATGCAAGTAGATAAATAGGTACCACTATAAAAAGTGGGAAGGTAAACCATGTTGTAGTATTGTACTGTGTTTTATTGTTGACTATATGATTCTTATATTTCCTTTTATATAGAGAGAGCATTTTTACCAAAACAAATTCTGGGTGTGTCTAACCACACTTGGCCAATAAAAGTATTCTATTCTATTCTATTCTATTCTATTCTATTCTATTCTATTCTATTCTATTCTATTCCTTGCACAGAAATGCATTCAGCCGTGCTGGCCACATGGCCATGGACTTGCACAACACTGGCTCTTTGGCTTGGAAACAGAGATGAGCATTCCCCTAGAGTCAGACACCACTAGAACACATGTGTGGAGGTGGGAGAAACTACCTTTACCTATACTTAAATACACTTTTTAATACTATTCCTCTCTATGAGTCTCTGTACTTCAGCTGTGTAGCAAAATGGATTTTTCCCTAAAATTCAAAACGCCGATACATTTGATGATGATTTTTCAGGAATCAAAGTTTTCCTTCCCATTCTGCAGTGTCCAATGTCTTCTCCACAACAACGGGTGAGCTTTGAGACTTTCAGGGAAGGTGAAATTCCAGGGGACATTTTGCTCCTGGATTTCAGCCTATGAGTCTTTAGACATACGCTCAATTTCTGAGATGTGTGTGTGTGTGTGTGTGTGTGTGTGAGAGAGAGAGAGAGAGAGAGAGAGAGAGAGAGAGAGAGAGAGAGAGAGAGAGAGAGAGAGAGAGAAGTTCCAATCTGATTGTATCATAATAAATAAGTGCTACTGTGTGCATTGTTCATGTGGAATATTAGTCCAGGCACCAAAACAGGCAAGACTAGAAACAAAATAGTGTTCCTTATGCAGACAATTTAATAACAGCTGGCTTGAAGGCAGAGGATATAATAAATGATTTGTTTTAAATATTCTTTGCTGGGTTTTATCTCCATTCTGGTCACTGGAATGAGAACGCTGGTTTTCATTAGAACCGATGCGTCACTAAAACCACAAGATATCGTGTTTATAGAGCTCTCTTTCCTTTCCCCCAGAGTTACTAACTTACTACTAGTGTCCCTAAATTTCCTTTCAGTGGAGTTTGTAGACTTTCCAAATATTCATCTGGATTTTAAGAAAAGCCATTTTAAAAAAGTTAGGAGATGCTGATATCAGGTTAAAAAATGACCAAATAGGGCCTGGGAGTTACAATATCTCAGTATCTGGAAGATACTGGAAGATCTTTGCTCTGTAAACAGTGTAAGAAATTGCTAGGATTAGGAATTAGCTCTTGCATCAGAAATCATTTTAGCAAAACCCTCCAAGAAATAGACTGATAGGATCTAATTGGAACCATCTGCCTCTTATTTAAATTTGAGACCTTGATAATCACATTCTAGAAAAATGCTGTATGTAGCAAAGAATGTAGGCTTTGGACAGCTATTTCTGGTTCTTGTATGCTTTGCTATGCAGTCAATAGGATCCACAAAATCACTACAGCTTTAAAACAATTCCATTAATCCACTTCACTTCATCTCTTTTTAAGTGTTAGTCTCCTAGTGTGACTAACCATCCAATCTAGTACCTGAACGCTAAATTGATTTGATCAATTTAAACTGATTTTATCTATTTAGTACTCATTAAAAACTGTGATGATCTTTGCTCCTTCGCCTTGATCTTCACTTTCCCTAAAGGCAAAAATTAATACTTCAGAAGACAGAAACAACATTCAAAAAGATCTTGAAAGTCTCAAGCCCTGAAAACAACATAATGAAGTTGAACAGGGATAAGTGCAAAATTCTGTAGTAGGGAAAAACAAACACACAGTGGGGAATATTTGCCTCAGTAATATTATATGCAAGGAGCATCTTGGAATTGTTATAGGTCACAAGCGGAATATGAGCCAATGGTGTGATGTAGCTGCGAAAAAGGAAAATGCTATTTTAGCATGTGTTAGCCGAAGTAACAGTTTCCACTGTCGTATTGCTTTAATAGTCAGGGAGTTTTTTATGATATTCAACTGAAATTTATCTTCCTGTAACTTGAGCCCATTATTACTTGTTCTGAACTCTGGAATGACAAGGAACAAACCCTTCCTCTCTTCTACATGACTATCTTTCAGACATTTGAAGAGTGCTATCATCTCTCCTCTCAGTCTTCTTTTCTTAAGGCTAGACATGCCCAGTTCTTTCAGTTTACCCCCACAAAGCTTGGTTTTTAGTTCCCTCATCATCCTTCCTGCACTCCTCAGAACCGTTTGTTTGCAATCATCCTTCTTAAAGTCTGGTGTCTGGTGTAGTTAAGATAAGACCTAACCAGTGCCAAATGGAGGGGGAACTATTTCTTCACCAGATATGGAAAGTATACTTCACAAGATGGCAAAACACTGGAGGCATTCCAAAAAACAAATGTTAGGTAGACACCTGTCAGATACTGTGTACTCTTTGGATTTCTGTACTGATCACGGAGGTTACCTCAGTGGCCGTATGGTAGTCCCTTCCAACTCCATTATTATATGATTCTGTGTTTCCATCATGATTTTATACACAGCATTCTTTTAGAAAATTCTTCCAACTTCACCATGCATTGTAATTGCTTTCTAGAGCCAGCTATGAGTGAGATGCAAACTTACATTAAAGTGTTGATCTTCCTATACAACTAGAGTGATCTGATGGAAAAGAGGACTGGCTTCCTGTACATTTAATAGTTACTTAGAAAAAAATCTCAGGCGGTTGAGATTTTAGCGCAAACTACACCGGATGAAATGTCTATCTCCAGCACTTTCTGTGTCCTTCTACAGAACCCAACTACAGTCATACCTTGCATAACAAATACCTCGGATAACAAATGTTTCGGAAAACAAACGGAAGTTTCCAGGTATAGGGCTGCCTCAGATAACAAATGTCGGCTGCCTCAGATAACAAATGTTTCAAAATGCCTTGCAAAAAAGTGTACCCAGGATGCATTGCACCCCCCATAGTTTGTGGAGGGGTGGGACGAGTTAGAGTGTTTCTTAATGGTGTTTTAGAGCCATTCTGGACATTTTTTTGCTGATGAATTTGGACCTTTCAAACTTGGAAAGGTAGGAAGCTAGTTCTGGGGGTTTGTGTTCCAGCACTGCATGCCTTTAAAGTGTACTTTATAAAGAGGTCTGGAGAAAAAAACAGCTTTTTGGCCTTTTTCGGACCTCTGGAATGGATTAATTGGTTTCCTGTTCATTTCAATGGGACACCATGTTTCGGATAACAATATTTTTCAGATAACAAATTGCCTCTGGGAATGAATTAAATTCGTTATCACAGGTACCACTGTAAATATTCTGGTTTGAATATTAAAAGTAATCCTAAATCTTGCACAAGACAGAGAAGGGAGTTTGCTCAGCAGAATCCATGTAGTGTATAAAATAATTGACTTGTTAATAGAGATGGGCACGACTTGAAAAAAAAAATTTCGAGTTGTCGTTAGTCGGGCCGGTTCCGTTTCGGGTCGTTTCCGTTTTTCGCGAAAATTCGCAAAAATTAGTCAGTTCGTTTTTTCGTTTTTTCATTTTCGTTAGTACTGGTTTTTTGGGGGGGGAGCGGGCTCCTGGAGGCACCTCTGTGGGGTGGGTGCCTCCTCTGGCCCGCTATAAGGGAAAGTGGGCTCCTGGAGGCACCCGTGGGTGCCTCGTATCCTCACCCACTAGGAAGGGGAAGCAGGCTCCAAGAGACCCCTCAACATGGGGGTCTCCCCTCCTCACCTGCTGCTGCTGCAAAATGCTATGCAATAGCCATATGGATATTGCATAACAGAATGTGCAGACAGTGACTGTGAAGACTAGTGGATGGCACTGAACCCAGAGCCATAGTGAGATGCCTAACTAAGGCTCTCGCACCACCATGTCTCACACAGAAGGGAATTGTACTTGCGTGTAGTGCAATGCAAGTACATCTGGCTTAGGGTTAAGGTGGGTTAGGGTTAGGGCTAGGGTTAGGCTAGTGACGGGTAAGGTTACGGTGGGCTAGTGGGTTGCACCTCTGGGTGCCTCTCTGACCCACTAAGAAGACAGTCTGTGACGTATGGGTACGGACTCGGAGTCAAGGGTTAGGGTTAGGGTTAGGGCTAGGGCAGGTTTTAGGGGGCTTTTTGGCACATCCCAGTAGTCTCCATGGCCAAGTGGCCATGCGATTGGTGGGATGGCTCCAAAAAATTGCATGGTCGTCCACTCCCACATAGCTGGCCACTCAGCCAGCCCATCATTGCGCAGGTGTAAAATAAAATAAAATAAAATAAAATAAATGGAGGACAGAGGAGGAGAGGAGAGACATTTTGTTGCAAGAAAAAACCCACTGCTACTGTGAAAAATCTGGCAGTTTATAAATTTTCGCATGTTTCTGTTGTGCTTGTGTGTTTTTGGACCACGATTTCAAAAACAATATTGCGTTCGCCGCCCCATTTTGGATCCCCCGCCCGCACCGCATGGCATGGTGACTCGAGTCCGGCTGCCCAGGACGGGGGGGAGGCGGGACCCCCCCTCCAGAAACCACCCCTCCGGTAGGTGCCCTGTGCCCTTAGTCAAGCAGGCATTTTTCCGCCTGCTTTTTTGGCCCGGGAATGGGTGGGGGGAGAGTTTAAAAGTTTTTTCCTGTGCCGTCCGTGCTGCTTGCTTGCGCTTTAATTGCGGCAGCCGGCGGCCGGCGAGACTGGGCTTTTTGCTGGCCGGCTGCGAGCCTGCGGCGACTGGCGAGTCCCACCAGAGCAGCCCAGGACGGGGGATGGGGGGGAGGCCGGGGACCTCCAGAAACAACCCCTCTGGTAGGTGCCCTGAGGCACGGCAGGCATTTTTCCGCCTGCTTTTCGGCCGGGAACCGGTTTTTTTTTAACTTTTAAAAACTTTTTTCTGTGCCGCGTGGCATCGCGCGATGCAAGGAACAAGCATGACAAATCAGACCAAAATTGTTCGTTCGTCGGTTCGAGCTTGAAGTCTGGTGGAGTAATTCCCATTACCGTTTCCGTAGAGTAACGGAAACGAGTAACGGAAACGGAAACGGGAATACCGCTAAGTCGTGCCCATCTCTACTTGTTAACTTTAAGTTACTTTGGGCCCCCACTACATGGAAGAGATGTGAAACAAAAATCTGTGTGGATAATGTAATTATATCACTTTGTCACTAGGTGGCAGTAGACTTTGTTGCATCTTATGAGGTAAGAAATTCACTGCCCCTGGTCTGTACGTGTTGGATTTCTTGTCTTGATTTTTGACTACTGAGCTCTGAACATTTTGTGACCAAAATCCAAATAAGGAAGATAAATATCATACCCTGTCATTTTAGACTTGACCGTGTGAGATAGGACATTATTCTAATATGACTGCATATTTCCTTTTCCTTCTGACACTCCTTTACAGTGAATCTGCAACCATGGAACAAAGAGCTGTGCATTGGTCCGCCCCAGGCAGCACCTCCATCTGCCCGAGTGTCTCATAACTGGAAGCAGAACACAAGATGCAGAGCAGAGAAGAGTGTGGTGATTGCAACATTAAGCAGACACCAGAAACCTCACTTTTTTCTCCCCTTGAGACAAAACCATGCATATTTGTAGCAAGACTCACTGAAGGGTCATGTTCCTCACTAGGCATGTGCAGATGATAAAATCATGAATCTCAGGTCAGTTCTGCAGAGTTTCAGTCCTTCCCTTGCTGGAATAAATCCAGAATGTAGAGTTGGAAGGGTGTCAAAAGTCATCTAGTCCAATCTAGTATCTAAGCAGGAAATTCAAAGATTTAGATTTTTCTTTAAGAGTGTCAACCAGAGGCCTCTCACAAGGAAAGCTAATAATGCTGTACAGATGTATTCAAAAATAAATCCTGTCAAGCTTAACTGCATTTAGTTCCAGGAAAGAGGGTGAGGTTGCAGTCTAGTCATACTTACATGGAAGCAATCGTGGTTGAACTCTGTGAGTCTTCTAAGGCCCTTATCCCATGTCCACTAAGAAGCACTAGAAAGTGCTCTCAGTAACGGAACATAAAATCTTTCCCCCACGTCCATCACACTTTAAGAAAAATAAAGTGCGACCATGCACCCCCAAAGCATGACTCAGCACATTTTACAAATACCTGGCTTCAGGGTGGTGGAATCCTTGTTGCAGTTCTGGTGCGGATTTTAAACTAGTACACGTTCCCGTTGGGGATTGTTTAATCCGCAGCTTCCTGCCTGCTGGGGAAGGCGAACGGAGGCCCAACCAGTGGGATCTGGTGGAGGAGGTGCTGCTGCCGCCACCGCTGCCACCAGAACAGAACATTTCTCTCCAGAAAGGGAGATGGGTGGCACATCTTGGTTGGGCTAAGAGGGAAAGAGGAGGGAGGAAAGGGGGAGCACCCGCTCCCCTGAAATACAACCAAAGAAGCCAGAGTAGGGAGTGGGGAGAGAGACAGTGTTTCCTTAACCTCCAGGTCATCAACAGAAAAAGCCCTGCTGCCACCCAGCACTAACGGTCCTTTGTCTCATGCAACTGCGCGGCGGCATCTCCAGAGAGGCACGTCCCCTTCTCCCGCCAGCCCTTTCCCATGTCAAGGGAGACGAAAAACAGCAAGAGAAAAAACATTTTGGTGCAGACCCCGCCTGTGGGGTCACAGATTGTACAGGCCAGTATAATGCATCCATGGGGACCACAACAAAATAAAGTAAACATTTTTCTTGGTTGCGGCACAAACTTGACATGGGGAAGCATCCTAAGTAAGAGACTAGAACCACTTTGATGTCAGGGTGAAAATAGTGGTCTGAGCTCTTTCTTTCTTTCTTTCTTTCTTTCTTTCTTTCTTTCTTTCTTTCTTTCTTTCTTTCTTTCTTTCTTTCTTTCTTTTGCTTGTTCCTTTATTCGTTCTTTCATTATTTCATTCATTTGTTCATTCTTTTTTCTTTTTCTTTTTGTCCCCAGGGAAATATGACACCTTCTAGTTCACTTGGGGCCAGTTATTCTTTTTACCTGATCTACCTTATAGGGTGGTTGGGAGGAGAGAGAGAGAGAAGAAGAATGTACATTGCCTTTAGCTGCTTGAAGGAGAAGAGCAATACTGAAAAAATGAACGAACAAATATCAGTTATTAGGTCACATTTTAACTTTAGGTAGACTTAGCAAGCAAAAGTTTCTTTACTTATTACAAATCATGGAACACTGGATCCCTGGCTATTAGAGATGGGCACGACTTAGCGGTATTCCCGTTTCCGTTTCCGTTACTCGTATCCGTTACTCTACGGAAACGGTAACGGGAATTACTCCACCAGAATTCGAGCTCGAACCGACGAACGAACAATTTGGTCTGATTTGTCATGCTCGTTATTTGCATCGCGGCGATCGCGCAATGCCAAGTGGCACAGAAAAAAAGTTTTTAAAAGTTAAAAAAAAAAACGATTCCCGGCCCTAAAAGTAGGCGAAAACTGTCTGAGGGCACCTACCAGGCCAGAAGGGTGTTTTATTTGGGGGGGGGTTCCCCGCCCCCCTCTCCTTGGCTATTGCTACTGCTGCGCTGCTGGTACCAGGCTGGGAGGGCGCATCCATTTGCCATGCAGTGCGGGGGATCCAAAATGGCGACCGCAATATTTTTTTTGACATCGTTGCCCAAAACCCCACCAAAGCACCACAGAAACATGCGAAAATTAGCTATTTTAAATGCTTGAATTTTTACAGTAGCAGCAGTGGGTTTTTCTTGCAAAAAAAAGTCTCCGTTGATTTTATTTTATTTTATTTTATTTTATTACACCTGCGCATTCACAATGATGGGCTCGCCCATGGGAGTGAACCATACAAAGTTTTGGAGCCATTCCACCAATCGCATGGCCAGGTTTTGCTGACTGTACCAGGCTGGGAGAGCGCATCCATTTGCCATGCAGTGCGGAGGATCCAAAATGGCGACCGCAATATTTTTTTTGACATCGTTGCCCAAAACCCCACCAAAGCACCACAGAAACATGCGAAAATTAGCTATTTTAAATGCTTGAATTTTTACAGTAGCAGCAATGGGTTTTTCTTGCAAAACAAAGTCTCCGTTGATTTTATTTTATTTTATTTTATTTTATTATTTTTTATTTTTTTACACCTGCACATTTGCAATGATGGGCTCGCCCATGGGAGTAGACCATGCAAATTTTCCACCAATCGCATGGCCACTTGGCCAGGTTGACCACAGAGACTTCTGGGATGTGCCAATCGGGCATAAACAGCCCACTAATCGTAGCCCAAACCCGAACCCTAAGCCTAACCCATACGCCAGTACACTGTCCTTCTAAGTGGGTCAGAGAGGCACCCAGAGGTGCACCCCAATACTCACCCTAACCTCACCCGTAACTAGCCTAACCCTAGCCCTTGCGCTAACCCGTCTTAACCCTAAGCCAGATCTACTTGCATTGCACTACATGCAAGTATGTGAGACACAGCGGGTGCAAAGAGTCTGCCAGTCCGTCACTTGTGGCTCTGGCTGACTCCTGCAGCTCCCTCCAGGAGCCCGCTACCCCCCCAAACCAATACTAACGACAATGAAAAAACAAAAAAACGAACCGACTAATTTTTGTGAAATTTTGCGAAAAACGGAAAGGAGCCGAAATGGACTGCCTCCGACACACGACAACTCGAAAACGTCATTTTCCCTAGTCGTGCCCATCTCTACTGGCTATCCTTGCTGTGGATGCTGGGAGTTATAGCCCAACAAGCACTGATGTTATGGCTTCCAAGCATTGATGCCAAATGGAAGGAAAAAGACTAGGAGCAAGAAAGGCTATGTTCAGTGACTGAAAGATATTCCAAGCTCTCATATATAATGCTGATGATTGCATAACTTGCCAGTATTTCAGGCAGAATATTCACAGCTTAGTTTGTGTTGTAGATACACATACAAGAGTTAGCACTGACATTCTACAAAACAGTATAAGACACATGGAGCCATAAACAGAAAAAAGTAAACATCTGTTTCACTACGTTCTAAGCCAGAATAATATCTGATGTGCTCTGAAACTTTTTGCAGTGATCGGGTTATAACTCCTGAAGTTTAGACCTTCAAAGGCATTGTACAATCCATCTTTAGCTCCTTTATTTATGTCTGTGGAGATTCTCAGTCATCCAGGTAAGGTTGTCCAGGATTTGAGTCATGGTGTTCAGACTGAAGAGGCTACTTGGATGAGTAGTGAAATGTTTTGATCCCACATGAAAAGAAGTCCAGTTGCCATGGCACAATTCCAGGACTCATTTATTTGTGTAGTTACCTGTCCAATCCCTTTCTAAAAAGGTAAAGGTTTCCCCCCGCACATGCGTGCTAGTCGTGTCCGACTCTAGGGGCGGTGCTCATCTCCGTATTCAAGCCGAACCACGCCCCTCCTTCCCTTTCTAGATAGGTTCAAATTCTGCTCTCTGACTTATCCAAATTCTACTCTCAGACTTCTTTAAAAGCCAAGAGTTTAATTCAATTACTCCACTGAAGTTTGTCTCTATTTGCGTGATATTTTTAGAATTCCATTTGCATTCTAGAAGGGGGTGGTGTTGCCTGCGTTTCCCAGGTGCCCTACTTGAATCACTGTAAAGTGTGCAACCAGGTATTGGAAAGTGGGTAGGGCAGGGGCAGATTGCTTTCCAATTTTTTTTCTGTATGTTTTTTTTTTTAAAGAGAAAGATTAGTGAAGTGCGAGGAGGCAAGGTTGGTGTGAGGGTTCGATGTAAGGATATCGCAGTTCCAAATACAAATGAGGATGGTCCTTTCCACTTGTACATTTTTCTAATTAACTTTTATTGTCTGACACAAAAGTTTCTTTCTTTAGCACAACAGGTGCAACTGGTCCCGCGCAATTATCAACATTTCTAACTGTTTCTTCAAACACAAACGGGTTTAACCCTGAATGTTCATTAATGAGAACAGGTGGATGCTCCTCTGGAGGACTTAATGTAGATCCGGGGATCCCCTCCTAAAACACTGACTCCCACAACAGGGATGCTGCACCCATTGAGCTACTGTGTTCTCCTGGGGTGGTTGCCTCAGTCTCTCCCGCATCCGGTCCGAATTCGCTGGCCAAATTAATGGTTTGACCTGCACCAACCAAGAAATGGGATCCATTGGCTGCCACTTCCTTCTCTTCCATCTCTCCCCCTCGCATCCACCACCGGTCTGGGTCCCAACGCTCACTCCAAACGTTTTTTTCTCCCTGCCCAACTGCCAATCTTCCCTCGCACGTGACTCCTCCTCCTCCTCCTCCTCCTCCTCCTCCTCCTCCTCCCCGCTATCAGTGACCCAATAGGCCTCCTCAATGTTCTCTGTTCTGTCTCCTTTTATTTTACATTCTTCCTCCTTACCTTTCCCTGATAGATTTTCTTCTCTCTCTGGTTCACTCTCACAGTTGGGCAAAACATTTAGTTATCTGAGGGCATCCAGACATGTCAAGTTGTAGTATACTACTTCAAAGGACAATAGCACAGAAGAAAACAGACACACAAACACTTCTCAGGATCTCCTCCATGCCGTTCTTCCCAACCTTGGGTCCCCAGGTATTTCTGGACTCCAGTCCCCAGAAACCTTCACCACTAGCTGTGCTGGCCAGGATTTGTGGGAGTTGCAGTCCAAAACTATCTGGGGACCCAGGGGTCTTTGGACTATAGAAAGCAAAGGGTGAACAATTGGCAGTCTCTTCATGCCACATCCAATCTGGAGCCCAAGGCAACCGCTTCCCTCTTCATAAGGGTAAGCCAAGGATAGAAGTGGCCTATTCGTATTCTCCTCAGTCATATTTCAGTTTCCTCTAAAGAGTCCAAGCTTCCCTAGCTTGGGGAAGTAAATCATCTCTGAAGGATCTTTAAACAGTATGCAAAGGGCTAACAAAGTTACTTGTTTGGCTCGGAGCTCCCAGAATCCTCTTGCCGGCAGCCATGCAAGTTTGAGAGATCCTGGGAGATGTCCATCCCACTGTTCTTGCTCTGGCTAGTCAAAAGGAGATGAGTGTTGCAGCAAGAATGTTGTTTGCAGATGTGACTGTGTCCCCACTGTTTTCGAATAATTGTAAGAAAGACTGAGGAATTTAGGGCAGGCAGGGGGTGTCTCTTTTTAAGGCTACTTCCAGAGTAGAGCTGAGCCCTGGGAAGCCATCAATGACATTGGCAAAGGGTGTAAGTACAAAAGGGGTGGGCGGTGGGCAGATGGCTATCTCAGTCTATAACACCATGTATTTGTTTATGATGTTGCAAAAAAACAACAACACTATCTTGGCCGGAATCTCTTTGCCCCAAGGGATGTTCTAGCTATATTCAGAAGTTGCCCTTATCCAATGATGCTAGACATACCTTCTGTCTCCTGGCAATTTATTGATTTAAATGAATGTTCCACAAAGGGGAAAATATTTATCTAACACATATTGTGTTCCAAAATAACCAATGGCTGCTGCTGAGAGAGAGAGAGAGAAGAAACAGCTGCAACAGATGGTTTTAATTCTTTTGTTGGTTGTGATGAAGACCTTGGCTTAAATCTGACAGACATTAGCAGGGCAAAACCATGCCAGTGGAAATCCACTGATTTTTCCAGTTGTACCAACAGTAGCATATTTGTCCTTGTGGCTTCGAGGAGCGCAACCACACATTCAGCCATTTACTAACTAGTTTTGCACCCAGTTCTGCTTCTGTGTAGCCTGCATAATCAAACTGTAAACCACCCAGAGAGTACTTGAAGTGCTATGGGGTGGTATATAAGCAGAACACTTTGCTTTTTGGTTCTACAGATGGAAACTGTGTCCAGTTGTCTAGTTTGGAACAACTAATTAAGGACTTCCTTTGGTGATATTGGGGAGTGTGCATTTTCTTTGGATTTTCTGTGAATTGTGTGCACTCTAAGATTGCCAAAAGGGAGCCTTTAATTAGTGGTAATTTGCCACTGCTGGGGATACCATTCCCTCTGTGCATACGGAGTCCCATAAGAGGATTACAGGCAACTCTCTGCATGCACAGTAGCCTTTGCACTACCAGGTAGATGTATTGTTTTGATGAGCTATGAATTGCCTTCTGAATTAGTGACCTCCAAAAAGTCCTGTTGTTATCTTACGAGCTCAAGGCCATGGCTTCCTTTGTCAAGTCAGCATTATTAAAAAAAGAGTGATGTAGAAATTTTAAAAAAAAGTTGTAGAGTGTGGCATTCTATATTTATGGAATTCAGTGTGAATTGGGAGACAACTGGAAAAACTCAATGCATCAGGATTCAGAGTCATATCTGATTATGTATTTTTTCTTTAGTCTGGAGAAGACATCCTCCTCCTGTATACTGGTCAGTGATGCCTTGTGATGAAAGTGGGGATTTGAACCCAAATTTCCTGAGTCCTACTCTCATACTGTAGCCAGCATACCATGCTTGTTCTCAAGACATTAAAAAAAAGGGAGGGGGGCTGTGAACCAGAAGTCTGAAACTGTCTTAAATGTCTAGTATGATTGACTGTGCTGCCTAGATGCCCTAAGCACATCTGATCTCACCTGATTTCGGAAGCTAAGCAGGGTCGGCCCTGGTTAGTACTTGGATGGGAGACCACCAGGGAATACCAGGTGCTGTGGATGCCTGGAGTAGGAACTGGCAAACCACTCCAGTATTCCTGCCAAGAAAACTCCATGGACATGGGGCCACAAAGACTCGGTCACAACTGTAACGATGCCACACACACAACACATGGTTGACTGTATCTTGGTGTGTTCAGAAAGCTGGCTAGATTGTGCAGCTGTTTGGGTATCTGGCTGCCAGATGCTGGGAGTTTGATTCCCCCTCTGTGCATCTTCAAAGAGAAGAGTCAGCCTGGGTTGGCCTTGGGCAAGTTGCACCAGTCCCAGAGAGCCCCAGAAGGAGGGAAGGGTAAACTAATTCTGAGTGAAGCAAAAAGCAAAGTGTACTGCTTATATATTTCTCTGTAGTGCTCAAGGCACTCTCAAGACATTTTATGGTTTAAATTATACAGGCTACACATTGCCACCACCCCAGGAAGCTGGGTACTCTGTTTACCAATTCAGAAGGATGGAAGGCTGAGTGAGCTACCTAGGAATGAACCCCAAGTTGTGAGGAGAGTTTTGGCCACAGTACAGCAGTTTAACCACTGCACTACAAGTACTCTTTACCCAGGATAACTTGAAAATTATTGCCATAATCTGAAACTGACTTGATGGCACATGCTGATTATTATAATTATTATTCAGAAAGCTCCACTCAGATGTTGTTGGCACACAAAGGTCTCAATGGAATGAGTGCTCCCGTTGCAACATGGCCAGCAGTCAAGGATGGTGGAACTCATATTCCAATACAATCAAGCAGGCATCATGTTAGGAAAGACTGGATTTTATCTTGGATTGACATATCCCTGTGAATGCACTTGAGTTTTTGTTTTTTTAAAATCTAAGTTAGCAACCATTTGGTAATATTTCAGAGAAGTGCTGCCATGCTTAATTAAATAAATTGCCTAAAAGCAAGTGAGCGCGTTCCTCCACTCTAATGAAATAAATGTGCTTTGGGTCTTCAAGTGTGTGCAGTCTCATCGGGATCACTTGCATAAATTAATGACAACAAGCGGACGTCAAGTGGAAAATGTGAGCCGATTGCTTGAGTGAAGTTTCCTGACATTTAAACTTTGCTTTGCCGTGTGACCCATTCCCCGCACTCTCACAAGCAACCAATAATTACATGGAAAGCACATTCATAAATGAAAATTGGTCTAGATTAATGAGGGTTTAGACGGATGGATTACAAGGTGAATATAAATATGGACGAAAGGAATTTTTGGATGGGAACTCAGCAGTAGCTTCACAGGCAGGAAGGAATTCTGCCCTGGGCCTGAAAAAGGGAGAACTAGAAGACAGCTGCACGACAGAACATTTATGAATCTTACTGTTTACAGAAAGGGAGCATGCAGGGAGAATAAAATAAAAATGACAAATCAAGGAACATACAAGAGCTGGGCGAACTCTCTCTAAAAATAAAGAAAAGTTAGTTATCATTCATTGAAACAGGCAAATCACTAGTTCATGGAAGTCGAAATTATGTACTTAATTAGCAAATGCATAATCAGCCTGTCAAACCTATTATTGCAAAGGGTTTTGAATTGATTACCACTAATTTCGCCAAATTGCATTTGAAAACATTTTACATGCCAGTGGCTTCAATTCATTATACCAGACCTCTGTGAACATGAATTACAATCACAGAGGGAAGGGGGTCCTATCTGCAGTTGTTCTTTGGGTTTCTGGGAGGTGATTGTATTGATTCAGCTATCGGGACTTCATTATATTTAACAACAGGTGGACTCTGGTCTAAACAGAGCATGTACCTCACCCTGAAATTTTGGGATGAGTCCTCTCTGTGTTCAGACAAGGAATTGCCTTCATCTTGAACCATGAGTTCACAACGCATTTTCATCCAGTTTCTCTAACTCGGTGGCGGTGAATCTTTTAGGGACTGAGTGCCCAAACTGCGATTCAAAACCCACTAATTTTTCGCAAAATGCCAATACAGCAATATAACCTGAATACAGGTGGCTGTGAAGGGACGAGAACTAAGGGACACTCTATGAAACTTTTGGGTGCTAGATCTCCAACAAATAAGAGAAAGTACGTTTTCACCCAGAGGTTCACTGGGCTGTGGAACTCCCTGCCAGAAGAAGCGGTGACAGCTGTCAGCCTTGACAGCTTTAAGAAAGGATTGGACAAGTTTATGGAGAACAAGAGTATCAATGGCGATCATTATGGATGCCTAAGGACAACCTCCGGGTTGGAGAGAGAGGCATGATATCTCTCAATGGCATTTGCAGGGAATTATAAGCAGGTGAAGACATCTACTTGGAAATACTCTGAAGCAAATGGTGAGCTGCTGTGTGAGACAGAATGCTGGACTGGATGGGCTGTGGACTGTTCCAGCAAGGCTGTTCTTATGTTCTTATGAGTGCCACCTTTGGTACCCATGCCATGGGTTCACCAACACTGCTCTAACTAGTCTAATGTAATCAGTTTTGTGTTGGGTCTCTCAGTCTTGCCTCCAACTTTAGCTTGCTTTTTGCTGATGATCTAGAGCTGGACAGGTCAGTGAAAAATTGCCACCTTTAATATTCACTATGTATTAAAGAGCCAATTGAATTATTTTTCATTTAATGAAAAGGAAGTGAAATCGCTTCTCAGAACTGGCGATTCTGGACAGGTGCAGGAGTTCAATTGTAAAGTGGTGCTAGTTTAAAAATCAAAGTGGGTCTTGTGTCATGTAAAATGGCCAGAACCACCGAGAAGTGACTTCAGCCCTTCTTGTTGGCTTGCTTGTTGTATTGGCTGCATTTATCCCAGTTAAGGAAATGCGTTATACCCAGTTTGCCTCCATCGGTTTTATAGAGGTTGGAAAAACTACTTTTCTATCATGCTGGTTGGAGCTTCTGGGAATCTTAGTTCATAATCCCCCAGCTTTTCAAACTTGGCCTTTACCAAGGAATAACGTCTAAATAGGAACAAGAGGCATGGAGGTATAGCACGTACAGGGAAGGTTAAGAAATCACAGATCAACCTCAATTGTAAAAATGAGATGGCTGCAAGATGGGATATACCTGCATGAATAACTAGTAGGAAGATCTGTGGAGGATAAAACATTGAGTGTTATAACTAAAACTAAGATAAAACCACCAAGAGTAACCTAACCGCCCAGAGTGTTCTTGCTGCCAGATGGACAGTGTAGAAATCTAATAACCAACCAACCAACCAATAATAAAAATATGAGCTTGTGAGACACGAGAGAGTAAAGAACAGAAGAATTAAAGATGATGAGCACTTTTTATTATAACTAATAACCCCCTTCATTGATGACTGACTGATGAATAAGAAAAAGTTCTGAGCACTTAAGATGGGATGTTTCCAAAACAATGGAGTATTTAGCCTTCTTCTGTGTTGATTCAACTTGGCCAGCTCTGTCTCCTGATCCCTCAAATACCTATCATGTCTACACCCTCTGCCTTTTAAATCCACAAAACTAGATTAAGGGCTCAGTTGCTTCACAAAAGCTGCTTTTAATCCACTGTGCTCTTCGCTTGGAGTGGTAAAGGAATGACGTCAGATCCCCATGAATATCTCTCCTGAAAGCTTACCTTCTAGATGGTGAATGTGACATTCAACCACTTGGGTCTGATATAATCTTATTGAAGCTACTTATTTCAGATTGTCTTCCTATGACCCAGTCCTGAGGCAACTGGAGCATGTTCAGAGTGAGGTCTCTGAACTTTAACCTGTTGACACAAAGGCCTCATTGGGTTTTATTTTTTCATACATTTCTAGCTTCACCTGGCATTGAAAATATCCCCCGAGCTCCTAATGTTCCTGGTTCAAAATAAACACTAGAGAAGGACAACAAGGGCAACAATGCAACATGACCTCAAAAAAGGCAAATGCTATTTTAGGATGCATTAACAGATGTATAGTCTCCAAATCCTGTGAAGTACACTTTTTGGCACCAGCTAGTCTTCATCAGTACCGGGCACTGTACTTTAAGAAGGATTTAGATAAACTGGAATAAGTTCAGAAGAGGGCAACAAGGACAATCAGGGGGGTGGTGAAAACCAAGCCCTAAGAGGAAAGATTGGAAGAACTTGGCATGTCTAGCCTTGAAAAAAGGAAGACCGAGGGGAGATACAATAGCATGCTTCAAATACTTGAAAGATTTTCTTAGAAAGGAGGGTTGGGATTTCTTCTTAGTCATTCCAGAATACAGGACAAGTAAATAATGGGCTCAAATTACAGGAAGCCAGATTTCAGCTGAAAACCTTCATTAGGACAACAGTGGAACAAATTATCTCAGAAGACAGTAAGTGCCTCAATGCCGTGGGCATTCAAGAGAAATTTGGACAACCACCTGGCAGATATCCTTTGATCTGTATTCCTGCATTGAGCAGGGGTTTAGACTTGATGGCCTTATAGATTCCAACTCCATTATTCCATGAAACGTTCAAATGTTGATACAACAGTCGGCTCACCACCAATATGATCTCTGCCATACTAGGTACATCAATGTATTAAGTGCTTCTAATTTTTTGAGAGATGCTCCAGCCAGATTTGTGTCAGTTGTCTCCATTCCATGGATTTTAAAAAGCATGAGAAGGCCATGTGAAGAACAGATTCACCGTTTATACTCAAAAGACTATGGATGAGAAGTCTTTTGGATTAAAACATTGCCAGGAAAGGACGCAGAGAGACGAAACTCTTAAAATTCTTAACAACAGGCACAAAGCAAAAGTATAAGGTGACGGAGATTGGGTTGGAATTAGGAATATGCCCTATTTTAAGATAAATGCATAAATACAGGCCAAATAAAGGGTCTTTGTTTGTTTCTGGGACAATGGTTGGACTGAGCAAAGAGCCCCACTAGCAGTCACATAATGGAGCAATATGCCTCATATTAAGTCCAGCTTTTGTGGGGTTAAAAATGTTAAATAAATTTCAGAAGTCATTAAAAGTTAGGAAAGGAGGGTTTAAAGTATCAATGCCTCATACAGAAAACCTTGGGTCAACATCAAAGAAGGAGACTGAGAAATTAATCTTCCTCTCAAGCTCTGGACGTTTTCTGCTCAATGCATTTGCTGGAGGGGTGTGTGTGTGTCCCTGAGTAAAGCCTCTGCTGGTACCAGCCACTTTCTCCGTGGGTTTTTTTAAAGCTTCACTGCAAAGTGAGGGACTTCTCTCAGCGTAAGCATGTCCAAATTTCAGCCCTCCTGATGTTTTGGACCACAACTCCCAGAATTCTAAGCTTAAATTGCCAATGATAAAGGACTTGTGGGAGTTGTGGTCCAAAACATCTGGAGGGCTGAAGTTTGGATGTGCCTTTTACTTAGGATGTGCCTTCACATTATCACATTCGTTCTCCTTTCCCCCACTTTTTGCTTTTAAAATGTGGTTACACTAAGAGCAAAAGCAAAGCAAAGTGTTCTGCTTATATACCGCCCCATAGCACTTTAAGTACTCTCTGGGTGGTTTACAGTTTAATTATGCAGACTCCACATTGAGTGTATCTGTTGTGAGCATATTGGCTTGCTGGGTTTTGAGTACTGTAGTTCCATGTAGAACCCATTAGAGTTTGTTTTCCTGCCCATCATCCCCTTGCTTTCTCTTTCTCAGCCAAGATTACCCATGCCTGCTATGCATGCTGGAAAGGACACCAGATCCCAGTGCATGGATGTGAAAACGGAGCAATTAAGAACACTGACAGGGAAGAACTGATTCTCTTCAAGTGTGGTGTTTTGAAGAGAGTTTTATGGATGCAGAGGAATATTGGAAAATCAAGTGGGCTCTAAATGTACCTGAAGTCCCGTTAGAAGCTGTGTGTGTGTTGTGTCATTACAGTCGTGACCGATTCTTTGTGACTCCATGTCCATGGAGTTTTCTTGGCAGGAATACTGGAGTGGTTTGCCAGTTCCTACACCAGGGAAGTTTGGAAACAAGACTTGCAGGAAAACACAGGAATGTAGGAAGTGTGGAAACTGATCAAAAAAGAGGAAGACTGGACATGGAATTGGTTGACTCAGTAAGGGAGGCCACGTTCTTTCGGTTGCAAAACCCTTACCAGGGCTGGTAACAATAGGACCCAGGGAGTGGGGTGGAGCCATTAATTCTTAGGATTTCCATGAGTTCTAAGTAACTTGATGGCACATTAACAACAACAACTATGTATGCATAGATACAAATGTGAGTGTCTCCATAAAAGAAACAAGGGCCCGGTGCTTCCTGGCAGCTTGGTTGCCCTTGTTTCTTTCCTAGAGCTGGACTCCTGTTAACAAACGATTCCTTAAAAGGCTAGCAGTTGCAGAGATGTGGTGGTTCTTATCTCCCTGGACAGCCGCTTCTTTGGAGATACCGTATTTATAGCTCATCTGGCAATTGAACTCTTGACGGCCTAATTGCTAAATACATAGTTTGGGTAATCCAATAAAGCAGTTAGTCTGCCTGTCTGCCCGCCTGCCTTGGTCTCCCTTCATTCCTTGGTTGAAAGACCCAGCTGTCCACCAGCAAGGTAAGAGCGAAGGAAGGTCTGTGGTTGTTGCCAGTCTCTCATTTTCTATCCTGTCGTATTCTTTCAGGGAGAGACTCTGTAGGTCATTGGTCTTGGAGAAATGCTGGGGTTTTCCTCCCATTTTCTCTGCCAGGAACGCCGATATCAAGGATATGCTCCAGCGTGGGTGCTCTCTTTCCCCATGGTGGACCTTTATAGGCTTTTGTGTGGCTGAAAATGCCAACCCAAGGTTCTCTTTTGCTGTACACGCAGCAAGAGAATAGAGCACAGTTTTTCAGTGCAGCCAGTCCCATGCCTGTGCAGCAGTCAGACAAAAGAGGTCACCAGTGTTTGCCATGGAGCAGCTGTGCCTGAAGCAGCAGCCCTAGTTATTTGCCTTGGAAAAACACTCTCTTCTTCTTTATCATCATCACCATCACCACCATCATCTTCTATATCATCATTTTGTCTGTCAAATAGGGTTGTCTGACATAAGACTCAAAATACAGATTCATGAAGTTCCCATGTCTGGGCAGGGGAAAGCTTCGTTGGTGTTTTGTTTTGTTTCAATTGTTGCTACTGTGTTTTTCGGATGGACCTCCTCCCTTCCCCAGCAGCTTACTGAAAGAAACTCTCCTTGTGTTATGTTCTGTAGGGGCAGCCACTTTGCAAACTGAAATGGAATTGCTTATTTTCTTCCTAAGTCCTGAATCGTTTTCCTTGGATAATTTCAACTATAGTTCCACAAATGCTTACTTGGGGGCTCCAACCCCTTGAACATACCATGTGTTTCTTTACACCATTAAACAAGGCCCTTTGTACACGACCCCTAAACTCCGCCGCAAATGGCTCCCAGCTCTGGAGCTTAAAATTGTTTCCCCACCAGCTCCGGAGTTTGCAGGAAATTAAGTGCAACCACGCCCACCTAAGCGCGTCCCAGCGCACTTTTCATGTACCTGCTCTTGGAGGGTGAAAATCACCAAATCCGGATGTAATCTGGTGAGTGTGGGCTCTCCTCGCTTCTTTGTTGTTGTTTTTTGCCTCCCGCCCCTTTAAGAGAAGGAATGCGGCTCAGGGCGGCTTGGACCGGCAAACAGAGGTGAGCCTGCATTCTTTTGTCCCTTTTTTGCTCCCTCCCCTCACGCAGACAGGAGCAAGGAAGTGCGGAGGGGTGGGGACGCAGGAAGAGCAACGAACCCCCAAGATCTCTGGTCCGAATTTAAGTGGCCAGTGGATCTTAGGGGTCTTGTGAAAAGGCCCAAGGAAACATGCCATGGTTCAGGCTGTTGGTTTGGCTTGATAAAATCCCATAATAATATTCCTAGGAGAAATGCTTTTATATAGCTTGAATTTCCCCTTTGGAAAACTGGGAGACTGAAAGCTGACACACACCTATATAGTTTTTTCTCGTTTTTTCCTTGGGATTTAAAGATGATCTTGCTTATATAAAAGTAAATTGATGCTACACTAAAGAGGAGGACCAGAAGAGCAGTGACCTCTGCATGGCGTGTGGCAGGAGAAGACTTGGTCATAATCACTATGCAAAGTAGAATTAGCAGCTGTCAAACACCCATTAGAAAGCATTCATTATGCAGAATTACCTTTTTAAATGATCTCAAGGGAGTGCTGTTTCACTGGCAAAGCATGTTTACGATGGGGAGTTAGAATAATTGTACCCAGAGACTGTACATTAACACAGGGGTTGTTTTCATGCATGGTATATGCTATAGTCATAGGGTCAAGGATTTCTGGATGGGAAAAATGGATTAATTTGAATTTTAGGCATTGATATTGAACCCAATGTTTTCTGAGTCTTCATGCAGGATCAAAGGTTAAGCAATCATCCCTCTAAGGCACACCATTGGGACTGTTCATGTTACTAATCTGAAAAGCAGGCTGTTTTCACCTAATTCTAGCTACTCACTAGATGAGAGGTACAAACGTCAGACAGACAGACAGACAGACAGACAGACAGACAGGTAGATCGATCGATCTTGTCTGATCTTTGTCCCAAATTTCATTCTTTGCACGTGTATAGAAAACTAGCTTTTCAGGAGTACTAGTTACATGCTAGCTTTCTCTTGGAGAACTCCAGTATGCCTCAAGCAAGATAGGGGATGTTTCTTTTTTTTTAATTTAAAAAAAAGATAGGGGATGTTTCTATGATGCACATTTTCTAAGCTAATAGTTTGTTATTGATATTTCTTTTTGTTTTATTTTGCTTTGCTTCTTTGTTTCTTTGTTTGGTTAGATGTAATAGCATTCATCTCAAGTGCTTGGTGCTTCTGCTGGAAAAATGAGTGATCCCGTCTCTAGATGTGTTCTATGCTGAGCTCCGAGAGTATAAATCCAAACTTCACTTCAACCATATCAGTTTGCCAGACACGGCTGATGAGCAGAACGAAACCTGGCTGAGCTGTTTTCACGGTTCACGAGTTTAAGAAATGGAGTATGAATGAAGATCACTGTTTTCCCTTTGATTAGAAAAAAGATGATGACACTGATGTATTTATGGGCTGCACCTCTATTGCAACCCGAGCAGCTAGGATGTGCCTCCTTCTGGGAGAGGTGACAAGATTTAGTTCACAGAGGCCCGCTTTCCTTCCAAACTTAGCACATTTGCTGCTGAGACCACTTTTAAAATAGGAGGGGAATGGACAGAAATACTCCGGGCAGATGCAACTTTGCATTGTAAAGTCAGTTATAATAATAAATTTAGAACCACAGAGCTGGAATGGATCACTGAGTCCAACCTCTGTCAGGGAAATATGTCTTTGGACAAATGCTGGCTCTTTGGCCTATAAACAGAGATGAGTACCTACCCCTAGAGTTGCAAACAATTGGACATAAGTGTCAGGGGAAACCTTTACCTTTATATGCCTCCTCAGCCGAGCTTGCAAATTAAGTCCATGTTTGCCATCATGTGACTAGTTACAAAACAAAGCACACTGAATGCATGATAATGCAAGTGATGGAAAGGATACGCTGTGACAGACTGGTGGGTTTCACCACTTGGGGGAGTGTCTCTTCTAAAAATGTGCTAAACATATCAGCTCAGGAGCACTCAGACTAAAGGAATAAGTTGAACAGTGAAAACTATTTCATTGACTTAATACAGCGGACCCTCGTATAACAAACGGTTTGTATAACATAAAATCTGTACAACATAAAAAATTCCAGAGATAGGAGAAATTTGCTTAACAGAATCGTCTATGGGGCAAATCCGTACAGCATAAAAATGGTTGCGATTAGGGATTACTCTATTTTCAATGCATTCCGATGGGGAATTTGTATAAAGGAAATTTTGCTTAACATAATTTCATTTGGAACGAATTAATTCCTTTATACAAGGTACCACTGTATGTGCTTTTTTCCATGTTGCACGCAATGTGTTTGTTTTGTGATTGCTCACTAGAACATGGGCTTAATTTGTGGATCTAACCAATGAGTCACATGTTCCTGAGGCCTTCCAGTTGGGAAAGGAAAAACAGATAGGAAATCAACCTGCTGCTTAAGATCTCGTTTGCCTGTAAATCTTATCCCAGCACAGCATTCAGTAGCTTGGTGAAGCAAATGCATGTCCAAAAAGTATATTTCAGCTGTAAGCTTTTAGCTCTAAAAGTTATCATCAGGAACTTAAATTATATTTGGAGCCATAAATAAAGCAGCTTGTAGCCTAAAAGAGGCATGTTTGGGCTGTACCACTTCCCTTCGTGTCAACAGCACTTTTCCACGTAACTGGGATTAAATAACAGTGTCTGAAGTCCCACAGTTTCAAAGAGATCTGTGGCCAAGAACCACTGTGTAAGGAAAAGTGGTTGCACTGTGTTGTGGAATGAGGAGCTCTATTTTCTATTGTTTATTCTTAAAATGATTTCTGCTCTAATAATTTACTTCAGTCTTGACACACTGTATTTTTATATTTTTTTAAAATGAATGTTGCTTTTTGGATGTATTTTGTAGATGAGACCAATTATGCTGCATTTTCAAAATGGACTTGAGGTACTTGTTCTCCTCCTTCTTTCTACAGGAGGGAAAGACCATGATGTTTCTTCTCCTCATCTTTCCTCACTTTGCCTCCTCTACCTTGATATGTGGTGTACTTGAGGGAGAAAAAAAAAGGCCATAAAACGGCTGCTCTTGAATAATGTGTAAGATTTCAAGTATTTGTGTTGTTTACAGTTAGTGTTTCCTCCTTGAGTGTTCAAGAAGTTGAATTTGTGTACGTGTTTGCTTCAAGGCTATGATAAACATTTTTCTTTGTACAGCTGTTATCTCAAATGAACAATACTTACTTGAAATTTTGCTGAACTAAACCCAACAAGTCCTGAGCTGGGAGTTTTGAATGCTCTTTATTTAGAAAGCTCTCCACATGCAAAGCTGGAAGGTTCCAAGTGAGAAAAGAAATATTATTGTAAAACGATAGTTTCTAACATTACAAGAAAGGTTATTTTATCAGCTCAGGGATGGGGAAATGTGAAGCCCTTTAAATATTTTTTACTACAGCTCTCATTGAGTTTGAGCCTTGGAGCTGCTGCTTCTCAGAGAGGAACAGAGGGTTAAAAAGGACACTTTTCTCCTTCTGCTGAGATTTCTGTTTGCTGTCGAAATTTTTTTGTGGAAAGTTTGATGGAAATTTTTGGAAGGTTTGTAATTTTTTTTTAATCTGGAGGAAATACCAAGTTGTGACAGATGTTTACAGTTCTTGTGGACAACTACCTTTTTTCGTGTGCAGGATTCACCCAGAAAGGGCAGAAGAAAGGAAAAAGCTGCTTGAAATAATTCCAATTCCTGTGCAGTATTGGCATCTTTCCTGTGTAGGATTTGTGGGGAAAGGCGTCAAACTCCACAGGATGTGGAAGTTTCCTGCACAGAACAGCAGATGGGGAAAATTGGGGGGGGGGTGAATAGCAATAATGGAGGGGAGGGGCAGAGAATAAGATAAAAAGGTCTTGTTTCTACAAGAAGCTAGAAAATCTAGGGGGCATAGAGAAGTCTCATTGGGGACAGAGGATTCTGAGAAGGAGGAAACTTTTCATGACCATCGGACTTTCTGGCTGAGATTTTTTTTTAAGGTCAGCAAGAACAACAACAACATCAAGAGCGTCAAAGACACCAAGCAATAATGGGAGAAGAATGCATATTACACCAAGTTTGGTTAAAACCTGTATCTGTTATATAAAAGCAGTCAGTTGTTTTTATCATTTTGTCTATTTTTGACTGTTTCCTCCTCCTCCTCCTCCTCCTCCTCCTCCTCCTCCTCCTCATCCTCATCCTCATCCTCATCATCATCAAGTTCATTCTCATGTTGGTGTAGAATTCTCAGAAATGGCCTAGCATTCCCTCTGGCTGGAAACCATTTGGGGTCACATGCAGCTTGCTGAAGGCTACATGGACTGGCTTTTCTTCCAGGAAGCACAATGCAGGCTTGTTCTCAGCCCTACAGCCAGATACCCAAATCGCTACCCAGCCATCTTTTGAATGTTGGAAATCTTGCAGCGCCCCAGAGGTGACTCCCCCCTCCCCTTTTGGCAAGTATGAAGTGCAGTCCTCTGTGTACTAAGACCTACTGAGCTCAATATGTTATACTAGAGGTCTCCATAGAAGCTGAGACTTTTTTGGTGCATAAGCAGATAACTGGGAAAGCATCACACAGGCCTTTACTCTCTCATGCCAGATCCAGTTGAGCCTCGCTGGCAGTTTAAAGGTAAGAATATTAGAGGAATGATGGTTTCTCAGCAGGAAAATCTTAGAATATTAAAATATGTTCTGGTTGCTTCCCATGCTTTATCCATACGTAACACACACACGTGTAGGTCCATACAGGCTCACAGACACACTTGTTAAAATGAAGAATAACACTTTGTAAAACCCATTGAAAACTTTGTATTTGAAGAGCAAGGTTTTCACAAAACTTAGGAAAAGGGAGAGCTGGGAACCCTTCTCTTGACCAGTTGCATCTTTGGGTGCTTTTACACGACCCCTAAAATCCGCTGGCAACTTAAATTCAGACCAGAGATCTTGGGGGTTTGCTGCTCTTGTTGTGTTCCCACCCCTCTGCACTCCCTTGCTCCTGTCTGCAGTGAGGGGAGGGAGAAAAAAAGGGAGAAAAGAATGCAGGCTCACCTCCGCTCTGCCATGAGAGCTGCCCCGGGAAGCATTCCAGTCTCTTAAAGGGACGGGGGGAAACAAGGCGAGGAGAGCCCGGCACTCACTGCTTTGCAATCTGCATCAGAAATTTTTCACCTTCGGAGACCAGGTACTTGGAAAATGCCCTGGGACGTGGTTAGGTGGGTGTGGTCATACTTATTTTTTTTTTAAAGTCCGGAGCTGGTGGGAAAACAATTTTAAACTCCGCATCTGGGAGCCCTTTGCCTCGGATTTTAGGGGTCGTGTGAAAGCGCCCTTGGTTGCAAATCTGGGTGCACAGCACAGCTGGCGGCCATGCCAAGGTCAGCCCACTGTAGGAAACACACAAGCAGCTGCCTTTGTGTGTGCAGCTTTTACCAACAGGATTTGGCCATTGCTGTACATTGTTATTATTTTTAATTCCCCGAAACAATCAAAACAAAGGAATATTTTAGCAGTAATGGGTATTATGTGTTACATACAAAAAAGTAATGTTATTTTCCACCTCTATGTTATCTGTGTGTGGGGGGGTCTGTTGCCCCCTTTGTTGCTGCCCCAAAGAGGTAATATTATTAGGGTAAGCCCCTAAAACCTATCCATACCAGAATTAAAAGTCATAGAAATGCAGGCCAGCTTGCCCTTTTGGAGATAGTCTGAGTCAGTCTGCTTCTAGATCTATGACAGTATCTTTGTATTTCTGGATCTATGGATGCTTTTTTCCATTTTTTTAATAGTGTGAAGTGAGGAAATGTCAGTGACTATGACCTTTAGGGGATAAATGAGTGCACTAATTTGATGACGTATCCACTCAAAGCCTATGCAGCCATCATCCTTCCACAATCAGATACATAACACACTCGAAACAACATGACAGTATTTTGGTGAAACTTGGTAAATTGGGCTGAGCAAATGAACAAAGAAACAAGCAGAATGTTCTAGAAGGCCAAAAGGTCATATAAAGCGAATGAAACAGGCCTTCTTCCCCTTTGTCCTTGAGCTCCATGAAATGATGGGCAGAGCAGTTGCAGAGGAGTTATCTACATACCACATGATGATTCAGTCTGAACCTTCCCTAGTGTCCCAGTGGTTTGAAGATCCTGGGATTTATAGGATGGGGGGGGTGTCTTCAGTTGTCACTCACCTCCTTAGTCAACTGTATACTTTCAAGCATCCCCTTTCCTCAATGTATATATTACTGAGCATCATATTAACCCTATGACTGTGAAGAGAATACGGAGTATCCGTTTTCGTGTTGCTCCTGGGTCTGCCCAGTAGTTGCCCCACAATAGCACACATGGGTCTGTGACACGGTCCATTTTTGAAGATATCATAGAATCATAGAGTTGGAAGAGACCTCGAGGGCCATCCAGTCCGACCCCCTGCCATGGAGGAACCCCCATCACCGTATTTCCGACAGGTGGCCATCCAGCCTCTGCTTAAAAACCTCGAAAGAAGGAGACTCCACCACCCTCCGTGGCAGCCTATTCCACTGCCGAACAGCTCTAAATGTCATGAAGTTCTGTGAGGCCCTTTCCAGAAACCTTGGAGAGAGACACCCCCCCCCCCCCCCCCGGCAAACAAGGCAAGCACCACTAAACCATATTGGTGAATGGTCTTTTATTTATTTATTTATTTATTTATTTATTTATTTATTTATTTATTTATTTATTTATTTATATGCCGCCTTTCTCCCCACA
This sequence comes from Phrynocephalus guinanensis, assembly GCA_037367245.1. Classification (NCBI taxonomy): domain Eukaryota; kingdom Metazoa; phylum Chordata; class Lepidosauria; order Squamata; family Agamidae; genus Phrynocephalus; species Phrynocephalus guinanensis. The sequence goes on from CM074736.1 coordinate 35,114,380, forward strand.
GATACAACAGGTAAAATAAGATATTCTAAAATGCTATACACTGTAAATATCACATATATTAAAAAAAACACTACTGAACATACATTAACGCATTAAGAAAAACGAATTACTGAAGCCATTTCCACTGTGGACCAAAGAGCAGAATTTATGCCCATCTAATTGCACCCTGAGTCTTGCTTGAGGTGGCAATGTAGCCTATCAAGGTTGTTGTTGTTGTTGTTGTTGTTGTTGTTGTTGTTGTTGTTGTTGTTGTTGTTGTTGTTGTTGTTGATGATGATGATGATGATGATGATGATGATGATTTGCACCATTTTCACAAAATTGTCTATAGGATCTTTTCCCTTTGCAAAGAAGAGTACATGCAGCAAACAAAAGGGCAGAATGATTGCCCAGAAAGATGCCAACATCTGCCATGCCTGCTTCTAACAGTCCAGATAGCAAGGCAGCAGTTATCATTTTAAATTTTGCTCATCTACAGAAAGGTGCAGGCATCTGTCTCCAACCACCTGCAAATTCTCTTGAAGGTCAACCCACTTGCTGCCTGGCAGTGAGGGAAAACATCTTTTCTCCCCATTCACTTGAGAGAATAAATCAGCTTAAACGCTATGACCTCGTTTCCTGCAACCCCCCCCCAACCCTTATAACCTTTGATCAACCTTGCGGATCAAAGTAGGCAGTGGAGGCAATACAAAGAGAGAAAGTCATAATCCTCTTGGTTATGACTTGTATGAGGGGAGGACGCCACAGGGGGAGTAGGGGAGAGCTGCACATGGGGGGGGGGGCTGTATATGGAAGCCAATACTCCAGTGCTAATCCAGGGTTCCCAGTGTCAGGCATGGAATGAATGACACTACTTAGGGAAGCAATACAGAATATCAAGCTACAGCAATTACACAGACAGACAGACAGACAGACAGACAGACAGACAGACAGACAGATAGATAGATAGATAGATAGATAGATAGATAGATAGATAGATAGATAGATAGATAGATAGATAGATAGATAGATAGATAGATGTAAAATATGCAAAGGTGGGACCCATTAAGGTCCATGGTGGTTTGGAAGAGGTAGGTCAAGAGAGGCTCTGTTCCCTTATAGGATAAGGTTGGGTGCCAGCTATAAACGAGCCTCCAAGAGTGAGTGTCTCTTGGTGCTTTTGTCTCCTTATATGGTAAAATGATACACAGGGGTTTTTCACTAGCCTGTGAAGGCAGACGCCTCTTTCCACACAACACACAGCCGGCTGAAGCGAGCGCGCTAGAAGCGCTGCCTCCACAACAGACGAGAGGATTGCCCCAGCTGGGCACCTCCTCTTCTCTATCCCGCACGCAGGTCGGTTGCCTCTCTCCTTTATCCGCGGATGTGAATTCCCCATCCCAACTCAAGAGGGTACACCCTTCGCTACCTGCCTGTAAGTAGACCTTCCTTCTTGTCCCTTCCGCCCCCCCCATCCCCTCCCTTCCCTTCCCGAGAACCAACAGTAAACCCTTGGAGGAAGGTTTTCTTGGGAATGACAAAGGAAAGGAAATGCGTGGAGAACGTGGTGGGCAGGGACAATGGCATGTGTAGAATAAATCAACAGCTCCGATTGCCCAGAAAATATTCGGCATCGGCACACTGAGGCAATAGAGCTGCACCCAGCCACCCATCCCCTCTTTCTCGCAGCAAATGTGGATTAGAGAAAGGGGGGTTGCCTTGAGGAAACAAACCGGTTCTGTGTCTCTGTTGTGTGACGTTTGAACAAGAGGACCGGGCATTGTGTCAGTTCACACAGAGGCAATTTTCGGGGCATTGTGTCAGTCCAGGTGGAGACCATTTTCGCTCCCCCAGTGCCATGCTGGATAAGCCCCAGGCAAGGACACAAATGAGTGAGAGTTCAAATCTTTGCTTTTTTTTTTTTAAAAAAAAAACACCTCTGAACACTTCCCGCTTCCCTCGACCAACAAAGGACCTCATTAATTCTTCCAGGAACAGAAGCTCGGAAGACAAAAAGGTAGCTTTGCCCCCTTCTTTCCACTGCCCCGCAGCACAAAGCAGCTAAAAGAAAGTGACTGCTCCAAATGGCATATGGAATTTGATTTCAAGATATTTAATGTACTGGCACAGCACAGCAGGGATATCCTCTTCGCTCCCTGGCTCTTTTGTTCAATATCTGTAACGCTTCTTCTATATGATATACAGATGCAGGATCTGTTTCAAGGGGGGAACGCATCTAATCAACACCAGCTTCCATAAATAAGTTTCATCGGTTTATGGATATTTATATTGCCCTCTTCTGCATAAGGAGGCATGGGCATGGCTTATTGTGTTACTGGGTCATCCCCTCACCCTTCCCCCTTTTGCCTATGCTGCCTTTGCTTTTTTTTGTTCATGAAGCCTTGGACTGCTGCACACTCCCAGTTAAAATATTGTCAAGAGGGTGTTAAAACTATTGTGGTTTTTTAAAGAGAATGAATAGTTCCTACATTAACCACGGAGCGCATCTGTGAAATTAGATTTTATCCCTATCCAGGGGGACATGAAGGTTTGGGATACAATCTAGCAAACAGGATACAAACAGTATGATCCCATATATAGCTTCACAAAGGTAAGCCCCACTGATTTCAGTGTGCCTTACTTCCAGGTAAGCAGGCGCAGGACTGCTGCCTTGCAGTCTCAGTAACAATTAATCGTCCATATCATTCATGTCTAGAGCTGCCTAGATGCCCTAAGCACATCTGATCTCACCTGATTTCAGAAGCTAAGCAGGGTCGGCCCTGGTTAGTACTTGGATGGGAGACCACCAGGAAATACCAGGTGCTGTAGGCGCCTGGAGTAGGAACTGGCAAGCCACTCCAGTATTCCTGCCAAGAAAACTTCATGGACATGGGGTCACGAAGGGCCGGTCATGACTGTAATGACGCAACACACACACACACATCTTTCATGTCTATAGATCTCTTTGAGATGCTGTTATGATTAACTGTTGCTGAGTTATCTTCTGGGAGCAGAGTGTCACCCAGACATGCATCACCCCCAACCCACATATCGTAGCAGCAAGCTGAGTGAGGATGGTATATAATGACTTAAGATATAATAATCTCTCCACCCCCACCCCCACCCAAATTATTTCTTCTTATAACCTTTAAAAGCAGCAGGTGCACCTACACAGTCTGCTTCATGCCAAGAACTTCTTACCCTGAGATCTGGAAATAACTTACAGTGAGTCTGGGAAAATTACTCTCTGCAGATTAATAAGGAAGTCAGGTTCCTTCCCCGTGCTTTATTGACTTTTAAAGTTGCTGGTGGAAGGTCTCAAGACAAAGAAACAACATGGCAAAACTTGTCAGCTTCAGCATCGGGAGATGCCTGCACCCCCGTGTCCATTCATCTGATCAAAGTTATGAGTTTAAAGTTCATGGTGTTGCAAGAAGCATGGAAGACACCTTCTGGACATGCCCAAGGTCAAATTTCCCAATATGGTCCAGCATAGCCAGTGAAGGTGAAACCAAGCATTGTAGGGCTTCCAGAACCACCAACACTTCTCATGGAGGAAATAGGAGAGGTAATCTAGGCAATGGTCGCATTTAACATGCCTCTTTCCTGCCTATTTCCTAGATGTATTTTCCCCGAATCTTGTGTATGTGTGCGTGTTTGCAAATACAGTATATCTAAATGAACGCACATCATTACCACTGATGTGATTGTGCCATATCTGTCAGAATGTCTGTTTTCCACGTCATGCTTGCTTTGTACTATATATTTTAGACAATGAATCACTATAGAATTCCATGCTGATCTAAGGACCAGTTGTTGGTCATATGCAGCAAACGACCGCTGCACTTCTTGGTGTGTAGATTCTTTCTCTCTCAATAGCAGTAGCACTGTCACTGCCAAAGCTGATGGTGGCAGTCTGAGTTCTGACGCCATCCTTGACCTCCTCGGGCACACCGGCTCTTTGGAAGAAGGAAAAAAAATGCCTACTTTGCTACCCTTTTTTCTTTTTGGCCCTTTGCCCTGGCTGGATTGCACGCAGACATCACTGGGACTCACCTTGAACCAGAGGCTTCTATGCCCCTTCCTTGGTCACGAGAACCCCCACCCACCCACCCTGTACTGTTGCTTGCTGCTCTTTCACTGTGTTGGTGCTGAACAAGGCAGCCGAGTGACAGATTTTGTTTGCGCGCGTGCGCGCGCACGCACACACACACACACACACACACACACACACACACAAGCAGTTTATGTGACTTTGTGGCAAACCCAGAGCAGAGCAAAAAAATAACCCAGAAGACGGCACTTGGCCCGTTCCAAAAGAGCCAGTGTAAATGAGTCCTTTGTCCCAACGGATCACCCTTTAGAAGATTAGAGAGATGCTCATTTTAAAATCGATGCTGCTTGCTTTCTTCTTGACAGGCGGGCGAGATCCTACAGGTCAACATGACGGAACGCTTTGACTGCCACTATTGCAAGGAGACCCTGTACGGCAAGAAGTACATCCTGCGGGAGGAGAACCCCTACTGCATCAAGTGCTACGAGAGCCTCTACTCCAACACCTGTGAGGAGTGCAAGAAGCCCATCGGTTGCGATAGCAAGGTACCTCGGCTGTTCCACCCCTTGGCCGGCTTCTTGGCTCAGATAAGGTCCATGAAACCCTGGGTTCTGGGGGATGAAGGTAGCTGGCTGAGATGAGTCAGAACCACTGGGCACTTTTGCCGCTCCAAAAATAGAGGTCCCTTAGAGCAGCTGGTCCACATTTTGCATTTCCCCTGCTTTGAGATCATCTTTTGCGTCCAGCTCTTCATCACATTTCATTTCATCTTTCCTGTCTCTAGATGGGGTATAGTGTCCTCTTCCCCCTCCCTTCTTTCCCCTCATAACACTCCTGTGAGGCACGTCATGTGTGTCTGACTGGCCTAAGTTCACCCAATTAGCTTTATGGCCAGGCTTTGTTGATTTTTAGACTTTCTTCTTTTCTGTTGAAGCTATGTTGGTGTTTGTGGATTTCAATGGCTTCCCTGTATTGACTGGCATAGTGATTGCTGGAGTTGTCCAGTAGCTCTGTGTCTTGGAAGAGATTTTCATGTCCGGTTTGTTTCAGGGTGTGCTAGTCTACTGCTGATTTTCCTGGCTCCCAGTACTGAAAACTACAGCCTGCAAAAGATCAATGAACCTCCACCCAGCCACAAGCACCAGTGATCACTTCACACAATAATGAGACCCATCAACCACAGAGACAGATCAACCCTCCCTTATTATAGTGAAACTTTTAATCCCTTCACATCACAATCAATGATCAACACCTATTCTCTTGAATAGGACCAGTTCCCCCTTTCCCACAACTATAAACCCCCCATAATCTCACTCTCTATCTCTGAAGACAGAGAGAACTCCTAGTTCCCTGAGCTCCTACCCTCTGAAGATGACTGGTTAAATGTCAGGAAGAAAAACTTCCAGAACATGGCTAAACAGCCCGAAAAAAACACAACAGCCATCAGATCCCAGCCATGAAAGCCTTTGAGAATACAAAGCAAATGAAATTTAAAACTGGATTAGGAATGTTGAAGGATCAACAGGAAAACACAATATCTGACCAGGAGAAAATAACGGGTGAACACCATTCTGAAGACTATACAGAAGACAGTAAAGGATGGCAGTTTCCTTTGAAGAGAAATCTGATAATAAAGAATCTGAAATTTTAGAAAATGAAGTGAAAGCTGTTCTGAAAGTGCTTGAAAAAATAAATCACAAAGGGTAGATGGAATGGTGATAGAATTATTCTAGGCTGCAGGGACTGAATATGTGAAAGTTTAAAAGGAATATGTCAAAAATGTGCAAAGGAAAACAATAGCTCACAGACTGGAAATGTTCAATATACATCAAACTCCCCAGGACAGAAGATGTCATGAAATGCAATAATAATAGGACTATTGCATACATTTCATATGCAAGCAAAGAGATCCTTAAGGAGTTGCAAAAAGGGACTTTTGCTCTTTGCTTTATATGCAGTAAGGAATCACTGATGTTTAAGCTGGATTCCAAAAAGGACGGAATACCATAGAGCATACGGGAAATATATTCTGGCTATTCAAACCCACCAAAGAAATTAAGAAAAAACTCAGTTTATGCTTTATAGACTATGGCACAGCCTTCAACTGTGTAGATGATGAGAGACTAAGGGTTGTTCTGAAAGAAATGGGTAGGCCTCAACATTTGACCATCCTGATGCGTAACCTGTACAAACTGCTATGAGGTAAGAATATAAAGAAAGAGAAGGGTTCCCTATGGGCAAAAGTGTCAGACAAGGGTATCTTTTATTCCCATACCTCTTCAGTTTGTACAGAGAACATGTTATACGGAAAACAGGATTAGATTCAGATGGAGAAGAAGCAGAAATTAGTGGAACACGCATCAATAGTCTCAGATACACAGATGGCACCACCTTATTGGCAGAAATCAGCAATGACTGGAAAAAATGAAAGCGAAAGAAGAATGCTGGACTACATTAGAACAATAGGATGACAAAAACCGTAACTACAGAAGAGCTGCATAAATCAAGTTGATTTTGCTGAATGCAAAAAACAGAATGACCATCACAAGCTCAGAGGGAACCCACCCCTTTCCTCTGTCTTCTCCCCAGTTATGCCAAATGCATAAGATCCAATAAGCCAGTTGCTGGTTATATCTCTGGCAAGGCAATCTGACCACAGATTTGTCACATCTCCTCACAGCTTCTAACAAATCCATGAAAATCCTCCATCAGTGCTTTCTCTGCTGGGTCCGGAACTGCAGGTTGTTACCCTGCTTCTCATGTGCACTTGTCTCAGCGGGAAGAATCACAGATACAAGGGAGAGGGGAAAATAAATAAGCTGCAAGCCCACGTCTCTTGAACAAATTTAAAAGAAGCAGGGTGCAGTAGCAATATCTTTCCATTTCTTCATCTGAGATCTTTTCAGTTACTTGGGCACTTTGCATGTGTTGACATCGGAGAATCCGAAACCTGTGATCCCACTTCCACCAAATCTCAGATGACTGAATTAATCCGCAGAGCTTTTAGACAGATGAATTAGGAGATGCTAGCTGCCATCTGATTTCTCAGATTTTTTTAAAAAAACAAGACTTCCTGTAATTACAGATAAAATAGGTGGTAGCATTTCATATGCCTGAATGTTCTTGGCGTTTCTTTTTTTCTTTTTGAAACAATTATTTGCAAGTGGAAGGGAATACCGCGTACACAATGCACCTTTGCTTGCAGGTCAACACATTCATGGACGCACATGCATCAAAGGTAATAGATATTCCTTAAGGATAAGTAACAGAGCAGGTGTGCTCTGGCCTAATATTGCCTGGATAATATTCTGTTTTGGCCTCTGCACATGAGGTGACTGCCAAAACAACCCACATTCTCAAAGGGGTAGTTTCCCCTAATTAGTGGGCAATATGTAACCCGGTGCCAAAAGTGGATCCTTCTCCCATTTTGTGGCTCTTCATGTCCCTCCTGATGAATGTGAAAACAAAAAAAAATCTTTATTTTCTTTATTTGTTTAAATATATCCCCTCCCCACCCCATTTAGCAGAGACACCACAACTCAGGGCAGCTTCCAGAAAATAACAAAAATACACATTTAAAAAAATAATAATATAAAAACTAAAAACCCTTCGGCAAATCATGGGCCAGCATAGACAAAAATAATCCTGCATTCTTCTCTTGAAACAACAGGCACATATAGTGTACACCACACTGTCAAGAAGAAAATCATACACTCAGAAATCTTCTGGAAACAAGGCTCTTCTTAAAGCGAGATGGAGTCCTTTTAGCACCTTGTTTTAAAACTGGAAGTGGATTTTTTGGGGGGGGTGTTTCTACTATTGAATATCAATAGCATGTGGTGGCTGGAGGGCTATGAGGGGATGCTTAGCTGTCCCAGAAATCCTCAGCCTTCCCACTTGGTGTAACCATGTTAGTTTCTCAAGTCCTTCACTAGCCAGCCTCTCTAAAATTTGTCAAACTGCATTTACACCTTTCCAAGGCCATGTCACTGGCACGAAACAAAAAAAACAAAATGCTGGTTCATCATTTCGTTAAAGTAACAAATTGCTTTGTTACTTAACAAAATGATAGGAGGTGGGGTTTTTTTGTCTTGTCACAATACAACATTTCCCCCTCTAGAACGAAACAATTTGTCTTAGAGGAATCAGTGGCAGGGGAGCTCAAGCTCTTCCCTGAAAGCCCATGGAACTTGGAAAGGTTTGGGGGTCAGGGAGCTGAGTTATGAAACTCCAAAGGGGGTGCCCCTAGGAAAAAAAATCTTTCTAATGGGAATCGGAACTTCGGAAGCCAAGCCACAGGTGAGCCATGTAGTTTGGCTTCCGATTCCAATAGAAATGTTTTTCTCCTAGGGGCATCCCCTTCAGAGCTTCATAACTCAGCTCCTTGACTCCCAAACCTTTCCAAATTTCAGGGGGTTACCTAGAATCGCTTGAGGAAGGTCCCCTGCCATTTTGGTCCTTTAGGACCTAGGGGAGCATAGTGTTTCGCTTCATTTGGTTTCATAATGAAACTACATTATGAACTTCAGTATTCCCTGTCCCAGAGAGTCAACATATTTGTGAAGGATTAAAACCCCTTTGCGCTTACAACTCAGTTATCAGAACCACTGAATGAACAGTAACCATAAAGTCAACACTTTTAAGAGCCACTGAGAGTGTGACTACAAGGGCAGTTTAGTCCACTCAGGAGACAGGCTGCTTTGCTCCTTTCTGTGGCAACCACACGACATAAGCATGAACTAGCCTTTCCTTGGAGCATTCCTCCCTGTACCTTTTTGGCACTCTGTCAGGGGCTACTGTATTGTACATGCGGGTGGGATTGCTACATTTCAGTTCAATTCCAGTGTGTATGATTGCTGAGATTGAACCAAAGCAGGTAGCTGGCTGCGCTGAAGCCAGCTTAATGCTTTTGAGAAATGGGAAGCTTCCTTGCCACATGCCTTTGGAGGCAAGGAAGAGGAAGTTTTGCATTTCTTTTTAACTGTAATAGAACACCACAGCAGTGCTTTGAAGGCACTGCTGATGGGCTGTTTCAGCCTGCAACATTTAAAGCCAAATGCAAACTATCCCCTCCTAAGGTCATCAGCATAGAAGACTTAAAGGGAAAGCGTTCCATTTTCTCGAGATTATTAAACAGCTTCCTTCTTTGCACTTTGCTTAAGCCTCTTAAAGAGCTTGAGAAACAGGAAGCTTTCACTATAAAGAGAAAGAAGCCTCATGCTAGACAGGGTCACTTAAGGTTAGGTGCAGACACAAAGAACACCCCAAATAACATAATCGCACCTCCATGTTTCCCTATTTAGCTAGACTGATTATCTGACATCATGGGGGCCCATGCTATTGCATTGCTCTTGAAGGTGACCACCACCAGCAGCACCACCATCATTGTGTGCCATCAAGTCAGTTCTGACATATGGTGTCCCTTTCCATGGTTTTCTAGGTAGAAAATATGCAGTACATTAAAACACTGTACAGTGGTCCCCCGCCCTTTCGCGGTTCATATATTGCGGTCCCGCTATATCGCGGAATCGCAGTATATGAAAAAAGGCCCCCTAGGGTAAAGGGGGGGGAGTCCTGTTTCAAGCCTCCCATAGTTACCATAGGACTGGAGCTGCTCTGAACAGGCCTGTGAGGGCCTTCCCAGGCCTTCTGGAGGCCCCAAAAGGGCCTCCCTGCGAACCGGAAGTGACTTCCAGATTGCTGAAAATCATTTCTGAGGCCTCTGAGAGCCTTTCTAGGCCTGTTGGAGGCCTCAGAAATTATTTCCAGTTTACCAGAAAGTACAAGAGCCCTCAGCTAGGCTCCACCAGGCCTGACTCGACCTGCATCCGCATATCGCGGATTTTCAATTATCGCGGGTCAGGTCAGGTCCCTAACCCCAGCGATAGGCGGGGGGGGGTTACTGTACATAAAAAAGCAGAGCTTGGTGAAATTATTTTCCTTAACTACAGCTGCCAGAATCTTTAAATAACACAGGGAGAGGGAATTGTAGATCAGAAAAGTGAAAATTCACAGCTCTACAAAGAAAAGTCACTTCCTCGGGATTCAGTCATGAGATCTCTTGGCTTGCGTGGCACTCTGAGCAAAGGGTGGTCTCTGGCAAGGCCACCAAATAGCAATGATGAATGCAAATATTAATTTATTTAAAATCTTTGCATCCCACCTTTCTCCTTGAAAAAGACCCATGGTGGCTTACAACAACTGAAGCTCACTACTTAAAGACTGGAGAAAAGAGTATACAACCGTCGTTAGCAACATGTTGTTGACATCTTGTTAACAAGATAATAGCTAAGAACAATGAGTATGAGGAGGCATCTTACATCATGAAAAAGGCAATATGAAAGCTAAGAACAATAACTAAGTAAATATAGGGGGGGGAATGCCCCTCCGAGAAATGGAAAACACAAAAAATGGAAAACAAAAGTACAGTACTGTAGTACTACGAATGCAGTCCAAGCAGTAATGCATAACAGTCCATCTAAAAATCACACAACCAGTAGCTAGTTACTGAGGGAAGGCTTGCCTGAAGAGGAAGATCAACAATTGGGGCAAGCCTGTCCTCCAGTGGAAGAGAGTCCCAAAATCTGGGAGCAGGAAAGGAGAAGGCCCCCTCTTGTGTCTTCATCAGATGCACCTGTGAAGAGGTGGTGAGACTGAGGGAAAGGCCTCTCCTAATGATCTTAACACCCAAGCAGGCTCATAAGGGGAGACACAGTTTTTAAGATAGTTTAGACCAGTGGTTCTCAACCTGTGGGTCCCCAGATGTTCCTGGACTGTAACTCCCAGAAATCCTGACCAGCTCAGCTAGTGGTGCAGGCTTCTGGGAGTTGCAGTCCAGGAACATCTGGGGACCTACAAGTTGAGAACCACTGGTTTAGACCAAAACAATTTCCAGCAGGGAATATTGGGAGATAGGTGGCATTCAACAAACTGGAACTGTGTTTTCCTCTAGTGTGCTGGTCCTGAGATTGGGCTCAGGGCTGGGAGTCCTAAGGAAGTAGAGCAACACCCGGGTCTTAAGTCAGCACCCGGAGGCCTGGCAAACCTAGTTACAGTACTTGTAAAGAGAATGCTTTGAGTATTGTTCTTTTCACTATCTAGTTTGTAGACATTCCCTTCATGTTGCCATCTTCTAACTGAGCACCTTTTGTGACTTCGGATTTCTACAGGATCTGTCCTACAAGGACCAGCACTGGCACGAAACCTGCTTCCACTGCTTCCAGTGCAAGAACTCACTGGTGGACAAGCCTTTTGCTGCAAAAGAAGACCATCTTCTCTGCACGGAATGTTACTCGAATGAATACTCCTCCAAGTGTAGTGAGTGTAAGAAGACCATCATGCCAGGTCAGGACTTGTCCACTCGGGGGAGGGGGCTTTAGACCATGTAATCCAGAGCTTTTGAAAAACAATGGGGCAGGAGGGACTGCCTTTCTCAGATTTACACACGGCCCTCCTGATATCTTGAAGTACAGTAATGCCCCGCAAGACCAAGCCTTGCATGATGAAAAAGCTACATAATGAGAAGAAAAAAAATCTGGGAATAGGGATGCGTCACAAGATGAAAATTTCCTATGGGATGCTTCGCTAGACGAAAATCCTTTCAAAATTCAAAAAAGAAAAAAGAAAGAAAGAAAGAAAGAAAGAAAGTTTTCCTAGGGGAAGCTACACTTCACAAGACCACATTTTCGTGAAACAAAGCAAAACGTAGAACGAATTAATTTCCTCTTGCAGGGCACTACTGTACATACGTAAATTTACCAACAATTGCCACAAACATCTTGTATCATTTAAATAGGAATGACATTTAATCTAGCCTCTTCTTCCTGCCCTGGTCTCTTCAAGAGTTCCCTTGCATTGCTTGCCACAGCTCTGCCATAAGTGCTAAGATGGCCAACACTGGTGAATTGGTCCTTCCAATCCCTGCTTTCAGAGCTTGGGAATCTTACTCTTAGGACTACAGCTCCCATAATGCTCCTACCAGCCGGTATGTTAACAAAGAAGAAGATTCTGCAAGTCCTGGTCTGAAAATGCAACTTTCCCAAACTCTGACTGTTTCCTTCTTTCCCGCTTCTGCTACCTCTGCTTCCCCATGCCCCCTTCTCCTGTGGCTGTGGGTTGGTGGCAAGGCAGGTAACTCCATCAGCCCCAAAGCATAGTGGGTGAAACCGGGTGGCTCCTCTCTCATAGTGTGGATTTGTACTCCCATAAGAAGATCTAGCCTTCTGCTCATTCATTTGGGATATATCAACAGTACAAGCATACAGTATGACCTCCAGGTTCAGTATCAGAGTTTCACTTATCTGTGGTCTGAAAATATTATACATAGCATGGCATCTGCTACCTTTTAGTGGCCAGTTCTGGTAATGCAAATTAAAATATTTTTTCTGGGTCCCTCCCTGCTTTACTATACTGCATATTTAGCATTCATTACCATCTGTGGATATCAGTATCCCCAGGGAGGCCCCAGAACCAATCCCCCACAGATACAGGAATCTGACCGTATGTTGATGGTGGTATGCCAATACTTGAAATGCTTATGAATGTGCTGCTGATAGAGCTCTTTGGCCACTTCCACAGGGTGGTGCTTCCCAGGATGCTGAAAGAAAGCAGTGATGGGAAATTTAGTAGACCTATCGTAACAGTTAGGTAGTAGTTCATATTGAGACAGATCACATGCTTGCTAAATATGAAAGTTTTAAGCCTCTTCTATAAATTGGCTGTTGTGGGTTTTTTCGGGCTGTTTGACTATGTACTGTTGTTTTTAAAATCAACAGTACTAAAAGCAAGGCTTTGTTGATTTTAAAAATCAATAAAGTCTGGCTTCCAGTACTGAAAACCACAGCCTGCAAATGATCCCCACCAAGCTACAAGGAACAGTGATCACTTCACACAATAGAACAGCTAACATCAACCACAGAAACAGATCAACGCTCCCTTATTACAGTGAAACGTCTTAATCCCTCCACATCACAATACAATGACTAACACCTATCGTCTTGAATAGAACAAGTTCCCCCTTTCCCACAACTTAAAAAAACCACAATCTCACTCATTCTATACCCCTGAGCACAGAGAGAACTCCTAGCTCCCCTGAGCTCCTTGCCTTCTGAAGATGCTGGCCACAGATACTGGTGAAATGTCAGGAAGAAAAACTTCCAGAACACAACTAAACAGCCCAAAATATCCACAACAGCCATCTGATCCCGGTCGTGAAAGCCTTCAAGAATACTCTTCTGTAAACTTTCCCATCTTTGTTAGGGACTTGGTTTCAGCCTACAAGATAAGAACGATTCATGGGTTGTTTTGCTTGCTTGCTTGCTTTATATACTGTATATGCTCCTTCTCAACTTAGATTGGGGCCATGATGAAGAGGGAGGGAGGGAGGGAGGGAGAGAAAACATTTTAACACATCCTCTATGCCTTTTGTACACCATGGAAATTGCTATAATACATGTACATAGATTTAGGGCTACCAGGCTTCACAGTCCAGCTGAATGTTCAGGAAATTGTGCTCCTGCTGCCTTTCAGATGGGGAGACAAAGCATAGAATGAACATCTGGGTGCTTCAGCACCAATCTCTGCCCCATTGCCAGCAGCTACCAAGACAGACTGGCTCGGTGGCAAGTTGCTTGTGTCTGTGTTCTGCTCACTTCCTTCTCGTCCCTCTCTCTGTCCTTCCACCGTGAAATCAACCAGACTCACCCTCTCATCTCAGCTTCTGCTGTAGTAGTAGCAGTAGCAGTAGCAGTAATAGTAAGAGCAGCAGCAGCGACAGCAACTGCTTACCACCACATCAGTTCTGACTTACGGTGATCTTCTCTGTCTTCCAGATAGAGAATACTCAGAAGTGGTGGAGCTGTGTGTGTGTGTGTGTGCCCTGGCTGCCGTGGTTTAACTGCTAGACCGCAGCCAAAACTCTGCTCACAACCCAGGGTTCAAACCCAGGTAGCCAGCTCAAGGTTCACCTCAGCCTTCCAGTTTGCTGTGGAGGTGCAATGTGTAGCCTGCATAATTAAACTATAAACCACCCAGAGAGTGCTTATGTGCTATGGGGTGATATAGAAGCAGAACACTTTGCTTTCCTTTTGCTCAAGACCACCATACTCCCAGGAAGGCACAGAGGGGAATCAAACTCCCAGCCTCTAGATCCACAGCCGGATACCTAAACCCCTGAGCTATTCAGCCAGCTGAAATGGTAATAAGCCCCATCCAGTTTATAAGCTGTTCAGCAGTGAAGCCGAACCTTAGGCACTCTGGATGTTTTGTAGTACAACTCCCACGGCCCTTTGTCATTGGCTGTACAGGCTTGGAATTCTGGGAGTTGTGGTCCAAAACATCTGGAGTGCCAAAGGTTCAGCACCACTATGCCTCCGTTGGATTTATTTGAGCCATTCATAGATGAGGCTCCATCATGTTTCTTTTGCTTCCTGATAGTTGCTTCTACTCACTGCCATACTTTTGTTTTCTTTTTCTTTCCTCCTCCCCCCAAACCTTTCTGTCTTAACTAGATGGTTTTCAAAGGGCACACAGTTGATCCAATTTTAATAGTAAAACCAGCAAACTTGTCTTGGAAACTTTGGAAGCTTATCATTGGTATAGTTGCTTCATGCCCTGGTTTGTCCTCCCAAAAGCTAGCAATCTCTCAAAACCCCAAATCCTGGGTTCAAAAGCTTGCTTTGATCTCCATTGTTCAATGGAACGAACTCACCAGGGGGGCCCATGAGTGTTGATATTGGCAAGCAGGAAAGGTAAAGATGACAATTAAAAACAAAGTGAAAAAGGTTGGGTTTTTTTCCCCTCCCTCTTACAAGTCAGGAAGTCAGTATGTAATCAGCTGATGATCACGGGTAAGGCAAAATCTTTTATTATTATTATTTTTTAAAAATTGCACTCGTGTCACTTATCCTCAAATTAATTTTTATGCTTGATGAGCTGTGACATTAAAATGAGGGAGGTTTTCGTTACAAGACAGGAAAGTATAAGCTGTAATTAGGGAAAGGATGTTCAAAGCAAGGGGGCCACAGTCTGTCACTGCTTGTTCTGCAGCTGCTGCTGGATCCTTTCTTTGTGTCTACCTCCTTCCAGAGCAAGGCTGTGTATGTGTGTGGGGGGAGGGAGGGGGGAACACAACATGCCCCAAATAGTGCCATTTAGAAGGCAAGTACATCCGGTCTTGCCTGATTTCGGAAGGTAAGCAGGGTTGGCCGTGGTTAGTACTTGGATGGGAGACCACCAGGGAATACCAGGCGCTGTAGGCGCCTGGAGAAGGAACTGGCAAACCACTCCAGTATTCCTGCCAAGAAAACTCCATGGACGTGGAGTCACAAAGGGTCGGTCACGACTGTAACGACACAACACACACAACCAAACAGAGCTCTGGTTTCGTGTTCTGCCTGGTCCCATATCAAGGGAAAGCTTATTCAATTGACGAGGAGCCTGCAGAGGTTTATAAAGCATGAGATCAGGCAGGCAGAACTGGAGTGTCCTGCACAGGTGAGCAGGAGAGCACCTGCATTCTCCCAAACTGTAGCACTGATCTGAGCTCGCTAGAATTTCAAAGGAGGAGTGTTGGTCATGAGCCCCAGCCTTAGCAATAACCCTGGGTTATTATGGAGCAGCCAGCCAGTTGAGGTGACCCGGCTCCATTGCAGGGACCAGCTCTTTCTCCACTGTGTGCTCCCTCTTTAGAGGTTCGCCATGTGTTTTACTCGGTGTTGTAGCAGGGCCACTGCTCACAGGGCTGAAGCCCTGAAATGTTCTGAGTATTAAGGACTATGGCATCATCTGCCACCCTACTCCAGCTTCTCTGTTTCCCCTGAACTTGCCTGCATTTGAAGAAAAAAATAGATTTTGCCACAAACGCTGCACAGTCACAAGGTTCTTTTTTTTTGTTATGTTGTAAGATATTTGAGCATGGATTGATCTCATAGCAACAATTAGAAGCCATTAACTTCACAAAAGACTTGCTCCTTGTTTATGGATATAGTCTCGTGCAGCTGCCTGCTTATTTTTTGGACTCTTGGGTACTGGGTGGCTATGTGAGCTGTAATAAGGCATGCCCGCCCTTCTATATTTACCATTAAACCACTGGCACATGTAGCAACACATCTCTTCAGCTCATTTTGTTGAGTGTCAACCCCGGGCTCCTGCCCCAAAGCCCTGGAAAGGGCTATAAGAAAACCACTATAAGTGGAAGAAAAATCAGAACCGCTAGCAACCGGTGATGTCATCGGTTCTTAGCCTGCCTCAGTGAAAAACTACTCAAGAAGTAAACTACTCCATGCAAGTCTGGACGGAGCTGTTTTGTGCACATCAGGTATCACAACCGCCTAAGCCAGCCATTCCTAACCTTGGGTCCCCAGATGTTCCTGGACTACTGTACAACTCCCAGAAATCCTGGCCAGCACAGGTACTAGAGCAGGCTGTTGGGAGTTTTAGTGCAAGAACCTTTGAGGATCCAAGACTGAGAAACACTGGCCTAAGATGTGAGGAGAGTAATCGTGACAGCAATGGTGTAGCTGTGCGGGGCAAGGGGGGGACATCTGTCCCTGGGTGCAGCATCTGGGGTGCCAAATTGGGTGCCAAACGGGTCCCACCCAGGAGCCACAGGAAGGTGCATTGTGGGCAACCTGCCAGGGCCATCGTGGAGGGTTCCCCGGCTGCCGACACCACTGTCTTCTCTGTGGTGCTGTAGCCCCTCCACGTCCCTGGGGGGGGGCATGAAAACTGACTTTGTTCCTGGGTGCTAAAAACCCTTGCTACGTCTCTGAATGGCAGGCCCCAATCCTCTCCCACCTACAATTCTACGCTGACCAAACCTTCTGCTAAGTCCGTCCAGCTTGTCCTTTGATGTTAAGTGGAAAGCAGAACACTGATTTTCACTCTCTCTCTCTCTCTCTCTCTCTCTCTCTCTCTCTCTCTCTCTCTCTCTCTCTGTGTGTGTGTGTGTGTTTGTGTGGTGTGTGTGTGTGTGTGAGAGAGAGAGAGAGAGAGAGAGAGAGTGAGAGAGAGAGAGAGAGAGAGAGAGAGAGAGAGAGAGAGAGAGAGAGAGAGAGAGTAGCTTGGAAGTGAAGTCCAAGTGTCACGCTATGATTTCTCTTAACAGGCACTCGCAAGATGGAATATAAAGGGAGCAGCTGGCATGAGACGTGCTTTATCTGCCATCGCTGCCAACAGCCGATTGGAACCAAGAGCTTCATCCCCAAAGACAATCAGAACTTCTGTGTGCCCTGCTACGAAAAGCAATTTGCTATGCAGTGTGTTCAGTGCAAGAAGGTAATGCTCATGAAGTGGATACACCTGTTTCCACAGGCCCCAGCTATGCTGCTTGTTAAAACTGGAGTGGTTTTTTTTTAAAGAAAGCAACCAGGCTGAAGAGGGAGATTCATTTAGGTTTCCCATGTGAGTCCGAACACGAGGAGATTGAGTTTCTGACTTACACCAAAGGAAGCCAAGGTTCCTTCTTTAGACCTGCCAGTTTCACACAAGTGAGTGACAATGCAAAGGGTGATGAGCCTTGCAGTCCCTTTCATATGTTGAATAAACTCTGCCACCCATCTGGGACCAGCCTCTCTCCCCACAGTCTAATCAGTACCAGAGAAAACCTTTGTATCTAGCGGTAAATTCCCCTGCCCCTTGCTGATATCTGAAACAGCGCTGAGGAGATCCAAGACGCAGCACCTGTGCTCACACATAAGATGCCGTGATATGTAATTTTGCCTATAGGATAGTCATATCACTCTGCACGATTCTTTACATCAAGAGCTCATTATTTTTAAAGGCATGGCTTTCAGGGGCATTAGGAGGAACACAACAGTTAGTCTATTTCATTGCTAACATTAATGCAATTGAACTATACGTTGGCTGACAAGTGATAGTTCTTCAATAAGTGGAATCTTATTAGGGTTTGCATAACCCTAACCCTAACCCTAATCCTGTTACTAACAAGTTGCAACAAGTCCTAGTAGTAACTTTTTTGAAAGGTAAAGCAACAACTAAGGCAGTTACTTCACGCCCTTCTTTGTTCTGCGACTAGTTTTGTACCATGATAGCGTTGGTCGTGATCACATAGTTTTGTCCCTGTTTCAGTGTTCCCATGGTCGTGATAACTTGTCTTGTGACAAGTGTTACCTCACGGTCTTGTACCATGACATTGAAGTTGTCTAGCTTCCTTTTTCCTTTTTTTTTTGGGGGGGGGAGGGGCTTAAAAATTCTTTTTCGATATTTTGCTTCTGAAAAGTCAAAATCTTTGCGGGCAGGGGAGGAGTTTGCAGCTCGTCTAGCTAGCTTTCACTTTCTCCACGTGGCCGCATTGGAATGCTCCGGGTGATAGCCTTCGGGCTTTCTTTGTTCTTTATTCCTTTTGCTTGTTAATTGTCTGTCTGGTGTCCCTCCTGCCTGGCTATGAAGTTTGTTTTGTTTTATTGGTATCTAATGGAGGAGGACAAGGGGGTGGTGATCATCTGAGGTGGGTGGGCACTTTGAACATAACACCCAAACCAGTACCTGGGACAGTTTTCTGAGAGAAACGAATGTTTTGTTGCGTGACAGTTGTTACCTCCCAATGTCTTGTCTCGGAACAGAAACCAGGAGCAAACCATGACAAGGAAATACTCTACCCCAGGGCCAGGTATAGATTTGTCTCGCTTAGCACCAGTTCCGGGGGCGTGGTCGAGACAAATTTCAGCTGTTGCACAACGGATGTGAAGTAAGATTTTTTTGTACCGCTCTGAAGTGCAACACTTAGATAAAACGGACGTGAAGTAAGCACCTAACTAGCTGGATAGTCGTTCAGTGAGATAGGCTTCTCGTTGCAGAGCAGAGGTTCAGTCCCCAGTGTGTATCCCTGGACAGCTAGCCTGTGTAACCTTGGGGAAACTGCTCAATCCCACAATGTGCCCAGAAGAAGGGAATGTCCAACCATTTCTAATTACCCTCTACCTAGAAAATTTTGAAAGGCATTGCCATAAGTCAGAATTGACTTGACAGCAGTCAATTGTTATATTAAAATTAACAACTGATGCACCAGCTGCTTTGCATGAGAGTTCCAATTTAAGTGATCCTGCCAAGAAGATTGCTATCTAAAATTCAGTGCAGGAGAAACAATCAGAGGAAAGGGAAAGAGGTAATGAGAAGTGTAAACAGGAAAAGAATGTGTGATACAGTCACGCAGATACCTGGGCTGAATAGCCAAATTCCTAGGAGGGCATCAGAATCACGGGAATCTGACAAAGGCTTCCAGGGAAAGTGAAAAATTAATGCTTTTTTAAAAAGGTAAGGGAGTGTGTCCAGATTAAACTTTTATAATGCAATCACCCTGCCTCATCCACAGAAGACTGACTGTTGGAGGGTAGTATCACTCATTTGCAATACCTTCTCTCTCACACAAAAATGTTTTAAAGAGAAGAAGTGGGGGATAATGTTTGATGGATTGTGTTTGAAAAATGTTAGTCTGGAAGAATCTTTCAAAATCTCAACATTTGTTTAATATTTTATTTGTGAAATGTTTTGAGGTGACAGAAAATGGAAGGCACACAACCAATAAGCCCCCTTCCTTCCTTCCTTCCTTCCTAACAGCCAATCACAACAGGAGGAATTACTTACCGGGAGCAGCCATGGCACAAAGAATGTTTTGTGTGCACAGGGTGCAAAAAGCAGCTGTCTGGACAACGTTTTACTTCCCGGGATGAGTTTGCCTATTGCCTGAATTGCTTTTGTAGCCTCTATGCTAAGAAGTGTGCCGGGTGCACTAACCCAATAAGTGGTAAGCACCTCATTGTTGCCCCCTTTTTAGTTTCTGGACAAAAGCCAAGTATCCCGAGTATTGCAAGAAATGGCAATACACCCGATCAAGTCAGAAGGCAGGACACACAACTGAAGGTCAAAGCTGGGTTGGATGGAAGGGTCAAACCAAGCCGCTGGCTCTGGGGCTCTGATAACATTAGTTGGGGGAAACAGCACACTCACAGAAGCCTGTTGGTTTTTCCAGCTGTAAAAATAACACAAGGTTCCTCAGCAACGTGTGCATTGGCTTTCTTCTCATATTCAGAATCTAGAACCAAGTGTCCATTGGTGTACTTATCATTTGTGCAACTGGAAGGACACTTATTTCAGTTGTGGAAACATGCAACCACATCACGACAATATGGAAGAAAGATACATGAATTCAGAATTGCAAAACCGATTGTGATTATTTTTATTACTTTAAAAATCTCATGCATAGGAATTTTGAATTTACCCTAGCGAGAACCTGAGCAGGGCCATTTGATTCAATACCGAGTCTACAGTGTCTCTGGGACATCAAGAGGAGCTAAAAACATGGCTGGATCCAACACAGCTTTGAGTAGTGGTGCCCATGGGCAGATCAACCACCAGGGGTCAATGAACAGAGGACCAGAAAGCAGTTGAGGACATTTTGTGTTCCAAAACAACTGTCTAAGGGAAACTACAGCTTTAAAAAGTTAGGTTTTTTGGACTACAACTCCCAGAATTCCTTAGATAGCTTGTGGAGAACTTGTCTGTGAATAAAAGAACATCCTTGGGTCGACCATTTCAGAGAAATCTTTGACTTTCATGAACACACATACACACACACAGAGAGAGAGAGAGAGAGAGAGAGAGAGAGAGAGAGAGAGAGAGAGAGAGAGAGAGAGAGAGAGAGAGAGAGAGAGAGAGAGAGAGAGAGAGAAATCATTAACCAAACCGAGAGAAATCATTATACAGTACAGTGGTACCTTGTATAAAGGAATTAATTCATTCCAAATGAAATTATGTTAAGCAAATTTTCCTTTATACAAATTCCCATATGAATACATTGAAAATGGAGTAATCCAATTTTTATGTTGTACAGATTTTCCCCATAGGCGATTATGTTAAGCAAATTTCCCCTATCTCCGGAATTTTTTATGTTGTACAGATTTTATGTTATACAAGCTGTTTGTTATACAAGGGTCCACTGTATTTAATCTAGCAATCCAAATACTGTATGTATTTTGCAGGGGAAGCATATGAACATGAATATTCTATTTTTTAAAAATAATAAATTGGAAAAGTAGCAGTATGATCCATTCCTAGAAAAGTAAGTTCGGGTGTAATACCAAAAATTACAAAAAGTTGCAGACAAGGAAAAAATCAGGTTTAAATGTCAGCAGTTGTGATTTTATTATGTGTATTAGATTGAGTTTATTTTTATATTTGTGGGGGATGTTCAATTGGTTTTGATTATGCTGTAAACCACCCTTGGCTAGATTGGTTGTACCTAAATTAAACTAATAAATAAATAATATAGGGATAAATTAAACAGTCGAAAGACTGGGCCAGTTGTGAAATCCTTGGCTCTTGAAACCAGACAGCGACCTGGCAAGAAGCAGCCTGCAGATTCCGCAGGAAGCACTGGGGCCAAATTTATCAATGTACAGAAACTCGTATGTTGTCTTTACAAACAAAAGCCAGGTATGCACCCTTCTAGTTACATACCTGGCATTTCCATCCTGGAGCTCTGCCGTAAAGCAAGGGTCAGAACTAGAGGTGTACAAACTAGGCGTTTGCTTGCAAAAAAGACTTTAAATTATTGGCTCAAATAGTGTTGCTTAGCACAGTAAATTGCACGGAAGTAGGACCACTGAGTTGGTGAGTCACCTATTCCATAAGTTTCATTGATTCAAATGGGCCTGCTCTAGTTATGACTTAGTCTGCTAAAGCAAGGTGCAACTTGTTACTGTGCTAACCAACAGGGTATCAGCTAGTCTGTTTGATATCCTGGTTCCATGCATAACTGCCAAACCTCACCAAACCTTGCTTACAGTTTTGGTTCAACAGCCGTGGGCCTTTACACCTGGCTCATTTTTGAACTATCTACCCTTCTATAGATGACTAAGCAAAGATCAAACTTGGCATTACAGATAGAAGAAGGTAGAAGTCATAAGTGACCTAGAGACATCATTCTGGCAAATCTTCATGACTGAGCAGCCATACAGTATTTGCAAATGTAGCCCATGTTTGCTTTCCCACCACTGATTACAAATCTAAGCAAGCTGGTTTGCAAACTTGAGAGGAAAGATGTTTAGATCCATAGAGTCTGTTACAACAAAAATCATGGTGGGAATTTGTTCAACACGATTTCAAGTGGGGGGAAATGGATGTTCCATGGCTTCTTCTGAAAAGTTATTTTGCTTTTTCCAGGACTTGGGGGGACCAAGTATATCTCCTTTGAGGAACGTCAATGGCACAACGATTGCTTCAACTGCAAGAAATGCTCCCTGTCGTTAGTGGGACGTGGTTTCCTCACCGAAAGGGATGACATTCTCTGTCCTGAATGTGGGAAGGACATTTAACATTGGAAAACAGGCAGAAAACAACATATCTGAAGTTGTTGTGGCAAAGTGCATATATTTTCTAAAGTGACTAAAAACGTGTATGGTTTTTTAAAACCATAAACAAAAGACACTTTCTTGTTTTTTCCCAGCAGTATATATATATATATATAAATATATATACATACATATTCATCAGCTAACTTTTCCTTTTCTTGTTTGTAAAAACACACTGGAAAAGATAAAAGCAAAAAAGGGAGGGAAGACGATTTTGACATTAGACAGGAAAATTAAAAGATGCACCAAGACCAGCCCTAACGCCAAGTTTTGAGTTGTTTGGAAATTACCTATCTGCATTTATTAGTCTAACACTAATATGGTTTTCAGAGCATCCTACAAGAGTCCAGTGGCTGCTATTTTTGAGTGTTGATAGATCAAGAATCAATAGGTATGGTGTCCGAGATAGCAAACGTATAGATGAAAATATGTAGGTTATTGTAGACTCAACATGTGCTATGCCTTAAAAAAAAAGGGATGATGGTTGCAATTCTGTGCACTGTGCTTCCGAAATAACTCCCTTTCCTGTCTGAGGGATTTATTTCCAAGTAAAAGTACACGGGATCAGACTGCATGGATTTTAAATGGAACACATTATTGCATGAGTTTCCGTTTCTCAGATTTGCTTTGAAACTTCATTTCACCTTGTATTTTATGCAGTACGAAAATGCATTTCTCACGAGTTGGCGGTATTTTGATGAATTTTGACATTGGAAAATTTACATCTAATAAATGTTGGCATTTAAGGAAAAGCTTGGATGGAGTTATTTGGCTTTAAAACAATGCATTCATATAAACAGCAAAGAAAATATTAAACTGTTCAATATATATAAGGGCTGATATGCTCATTTCCTTCTGGAAGCCAGAATTCCATGGAGTCAATTGCAAAACCATAGCAAAACAAAATACCTGGAAAGACTCAGGGAAGTGATTACCTGCCTCATATGTATAAACAGAAAATTGCTTACCTTCTGAAACACTGCCTCCCACCTTCTACATATACAGTACAGTATATATCAGGCACCAATGCAGAACATTACAATCCAGTCCTAATTCCTGGTCTATGTATTTGCAGTGCCTGTTCAACATCTTTGCAGCATCTGCTTGTCATGTTTGCATGATCAATAATCTCACACTGTAAATGTT
Organism: Phrynocephalus guinanensis; assembly: GCA_037367245.1. Lineage (NCBI taxonomy): Eukaryota > Metazoa > Chordata > Lepidosauria > Squamata > Agamidae > Phrynocephalus > Phrynocephalus guinanensis. Next base: position 35,137,927 of record CM074736.1, read on the forward strand.
ATTGGCTATTCAAAAGGCAGATTAGATTCATTATGCTTAGATTGAATGGAGTCAGGGATTTTTTCCTTTCTTTCTGGCAAAGATATTGTAGGTTTGAGTTACTGTCTTATGCTCAGTGCTTACCTTTCATTTTTTTTCCAAGGGGAAAACAAACTACTCCTGTCAAGCAACCACTAGTTTCTTTCCCAGCTCTCCTTCACTTAGGTTTAGTGAATAGCTGTTTATACTATCAAACACGGCAATCAAAATGGAGACCAGGTGACTGTGTCGAGAAACCTGTACATCAAAGTCTACAAATCTATGAAGGTGCTGGGCTTGGAGGTCTTGAAATGCAGGGGATAAAACCAATGTTAGCTCTACCTCAAGTGTACACATTGAAATCACAGCAAGAACAAAGGAGAGGCTGTGTGATCCTTAAGATCATGCCAATGTAAGCAGGGCATGATATCTTTTTGAACCACTGAAAAATATCAGACAAATTGTAAGGTTACATGGAGGAAATCCACTCCATCAGTCAAAGCACTGTCACTTCAGGGATACTGAATGGATAGTGTTGCTTTTTCCACAGCCAAAAAGAAACGTTGTGTTCAAGGTATTCAAGGTGAGAGCATGGAGGGGGGGAGGTCAATTACAGAGTATTGGGTAACTTTTTGATCTTTTAAGTGGGGTGTAAAAATTCCAATCATGCTGCAAGGAATGGTGTTTAAGATTGTACCCAGCCCCAGACGACTTTGGAAATATACTCTAAGATCACCTCACAAACATCTACCAGTCCAATTGTAGACTCTTGCCTACAATTTTTCTGCATGCTCCATGAAACGGTGGCGCTTGGTTTGTTGACATGGAATTTCTCTAGGAAGCTTGCAGTTTGTTTGATTTTTCTTTACTTTTTTAGAGACCCAATAAAAGGTAATAAAATGGTACTACCCAATATCAACTAGATGTGGCAACAATAACACAGATCAGAGAAACTAGCTCTGCTAATATGGACATGTCCTCAGAGCAGCACCTTCCACTGTTGCCCAAACTTTGTACCACCTGGAAACTGATGGCCAGTGGCCACAGGTGATCATAAAAGAGATGGCAGGACACTGTCATTAAGGACATATAAATTGTTGGCTTGTGCCCTGAAGATGCAGTCCATCAGGCAAGGTGTTGTTCGCTCTCTTTGGCCTCTCATCCGCCTTTGATATTGTTGACCAAGATATCCTCCTGGATGGTCTATCAGGGTTGGGGATTGCTGTTCTTGCAATAAACTGGCTCCAGTTCTTCCTTGATGGCCAACTCCAGAGGCTGCAGCTTGGGGAGTTTGTTTCAACCCTATGGGTTCTTTATTGTGGGGTCCTGCAGGGGATGATCATTTCTTTAAGACTGCTGGGAAAGGCAATCAGGAGCTTTGGAGCCTCATATCATCAGTATGCAGATGTACAGTTCACTCTCTGTGTGAAGATTCGCAGTCATCCAGGTGCGTTTTTTTTATCTGGAAGTTGAGTCATGGCAACTGGACTTCTTTTCTTGAGAGTTTGAAACGTTTCGCTGCTCATCCAAACAGCTTCGTCACAAGGCTGTTTGGATGAGCAGTGAAACATTTCAATCTCTCAAGAAAAGAAGTCCATTTGCCATGACTCAACTTCCAGTTCTCTCTCTCCTTTAATGCATCTATAGTGGATGCCGTCAAGTGCCTAGATGGCTAATTGCCCCCAGTTCTGGACTGGAAGAACAGGGGGAAGCTGAACCCAGACAAGATCAGAGTAGGGATTTGCTGGATGGGCAGTATAGGAACCAAATAAATAAACAAATGGAATAAAAACACCAGCATCAATTTGGACACATAATTTCAATTACAAAACACTTATAAGGCTTCAGAACTTGTTATCTTCTGAAGTCACTCCCCGTGTTGGCCTTCTTATTCATAGAAAATCATTTTTTCCACCTTCATTACAAAGTTCATATTTTGTAAGAGAGAAAAAAATTAATAATGTATTAAAATATAACAGGTCAGGAGGAAAAGTCCTGTTTATGTGGAAAGTGTGTTCCGAACCCTAAAAAGAGAGTAGATCATAACTAAAACCAATTCTGTAGATTGACAGACATACCTATCACAGATGCTGTGAGACGAGCGAGAAGGTTAAAGTTTAAGACTTTTCTGAAATTTGGCTTGTAGACACTTGCATATGGAAATGTGTAAGATTAGGCATAGGATTTCAGAAAGGAAGCTTCCTGTTAGCACTGGAGCAAGAACAGGAAGCTTCGGTGGAGCTAGGCCCAAACTGGTCTCAAGTTTGGAATTATGGGATTTGTAGTCCAAGAAGTAAAATAATCCCATTCCTACTCTAGATAGTAAATCTGATATACTTGGTATACTCTTGTTCAGAATTAGTTTATGCATTTAAACATTTTAAATAGGTCAATAAATAAATGCTGCCTTTCTGCCAAAATTAGCTTTCACAACTGCTAACATTAAAATACAAATACAATTAATGCAAAACAGATTTAAAACATAACAGTAAAAAGCTGTAACACAGTTGCTTTAACAATATCTCAATTTAAATGATGAAGGTGGAAGGACAAGGGGAAGGAGTTAGTCAAAATAAGAAAGGAGTTCCAAAACTAAGAAACACATCCTTGCATCCCCATCACAATGTCCTTGAGAGACTGATGGGACTGTGATAGCTACCCATCTAAATTCAGTATCTAGGCAGCCTTGTACTGGAGAGTACAGACCTTCATATAACCTGGATCCAAGCCACACAGGGCTTTATAGGCCACAATTAGCACTTCAGATTGTCTCTGGAAACAGACTCGTCGCCAGTGAAGCTGATGTAACAAGCTGCCTAAGATCAACCCTGATCATACGTCCTGGACTGGGTGTGGTTTCCAAACCCTTTGCAAAGCAGCCCACTAAGAAGCATATTTTTGTACATTAAATAGAATATAACTAAGGCATGTGTCATCATGGCCATATCAGACATCTCTGGTGCACTAGCTTTAGAAGTGCATTGTACTCCTTGCCACAAGTGAAACGTAGCTATCCAGGCTGAGGGCTGGAGCCATGAAGATATCCAAACAGGGAGCCTGAGTTACATAGATGCTGAACTTTTACATACATATTCTCCCACTGAGTCAGTCACACAAAAAAAGACAGAACTATTGCATAGAGCAAGTTCACATCATACAATATATTGTTTCTGATTCAATTTATTTAATCAGATAAGGCTAATAAAAACACAGCTGTTCAGATACAAAACACATAAAATTAAACTGTGCTGTACTAAAGTACAAAACTTGCACAAGTTTTCAGGAAGAGGCAAACACTGCAAACACATCATATTTATTGTCTTATGATTTAGTGAAAGTTATACACCAACAGTGCAATCCTACACATGTTTACTCATAAGTCCTATTAACTTCAAGAGCACTACTCTGATAGAGAGCACTGTAGCCTCTGCGTCTCATTTTAGTGAGAAAGAGGTATGTGCATACTTAGCAGTTCTACTAAAATCAAAGTCGCAATGTACTTTTAAAAAATTGGCTGGACCATGCCCGTTGTTTGTCAACAGTTAAGTAATTACAAGCAGTTACATTTCATTTTACACTGGTTTCATAGTAATCACGTTCTTTTTTCAGAGATGGTGCCACCATTTTCGGAGCTCTTGAGTAAAAAAAAAATCCTTTATGCATAGGATACAATATTATTTTATGAATGGGAATATGATCCAAACTAGAGCAAATTTAACACAATCCAGAAGAAATCTGCTATATCCACTCACAGAAAGAAAGAAAAAACATTTTGTGGTTTTTGTTTATTTTTTTCAGGGGTTTTTCCCTTCACAAACTTTCATTGTTTATTTTTAGTATTCATTAACACCTTTTCAAACTGCTCAATAAGTGTTAGTTTTCTTGTAGGATTTTAGCAGGCATTTTATAAGCAGGCAAGGTCTTCCAGAAATATACAAGTATTTTTTTGTGCAAAATACTAATGCATGTACTTAAAGCACAACATAGGATCATGTGCTGTTTTTCCTCAAATACTTTCAGTTCACAGCCCATTAGTGTGCCTCTGTGCATCTTCAATGAAAAGCAAAGTGTTCTGCATTCACCTTCAATTATAATAAAGAAATGCATTCACCTCCAATTATAATAAAATCTTCAATCTGAAGCAAAGACATTGTACAGTTCAGCTCCCCTTGTCCCCATTCCATTTGTGATAGTTAATCAGTTCCACAGCAAGGCTAGAAAAGTACAGATGATTTCTAAACTCTTGGTACTGGCACTCAAGGATTTGAAGCATTTTCTAGCCCTGCTAACAGAAATCTGTTTTGTGCAAAATCTATTTTTTCTATTACCATGGGAAGTTCAGCAGAAGGGGGAAGCAACCTTCTGCTGCACCTGAACACACCTGTAAAAGGATCTGTATTTATTTCAGTCCAATTGAACATGAATAGCTGTAAACTCACGTGAATCTCCTCCATCAAGTCATGCAATGACTGAACAACCAGACAGCTGAACATTTCAAAAGAAGGCTGGAGAATTTATCTTAAACTAGAACGGCAAAAAAAACAACTCATAATAATGCAATACAGGAAATGCTCTTCAGGTGATAAGTGAGAGTGTGGAGCTTGCTTTATATTGTAGGACATGAACATTATAAAGGATCCACTGCAATCTGCAACTCTGTTTAATACAACTTGCCTGTTTCAAAATGACGATTTCATATTATTTGCATTTCCAACATCCTGTATGTTCATGGCCATGTTACATGCTGGATCTTCTTTTTTGATTCAGTAGGTTTTAAGTCATTCTGAGGAGAAAATAATTAAATGTCATATATCCTCATCTAAATAATGAACACCAGCAAGACATACTGTACCTGGAGCATATCTTATGCTGCCATCTTGTGGCTGAAGTGAAAATACAGTCTGAGCGGCCCTGCCCGCCTTCCAAAAAGGCTCTGAAAACCATGTTTTTTAAGGAGGCATATAGTGACCTTTAATTTAGTTTCCTTTTTATTTTAACTTATTTTATTTTTTTATTTTTTCTTCCTTTCTTCCCCATACGTCCTTGCTTCATCTTGCTGAGGGTATTTCCCCTCTTTTTTTGATTATATTGCTTCTCTCCTTGATGTTTTTATCTTGTAAACTGCCTAGAGTTCCAGTAGGAAGATGGTGCGGTATATAAATGAAACAAATAAATAATAAATATAACAGAAAGACAGCAGGAAAAACACCCAGGCAGTTTCTAATCTGAAACTTGAATACTAACATCTTTACTATTACTAAGTAATGTACTGGAAAAAACTAGCCTGTAACCCAATTTAAGTTAATTAAAGGAAATTCACAGGAATTTCCCTAATGATTCTACATTCAATTATGTGGGCCTTAAAAACAAACAAACAAATAAAAAACTGCAGAGGTTTAGGAGAGCTCTCTGGAATAATGCTGGGCAACTGAGAGTGCAGAAAGCATCACTTCAACAGAGAAGTCTCCCTCCTCCACATGCCAGACCACACAGGGATATCCAGGGAAGATGTTTTGGTTTCTGCTTTTGCAGGTGCCGGCACGATGGAGAAGTAGTAGGACGCTCTTTCCTTCCATCAACAGCCTTGGACTATTTTAGGGTAACTTGTTGGATATCTCAGGATCCAAGCCAAAGATAACAGGCATGGAAATTTATTTTATTTATTTATTTATTTATTTATTTATTTATTTATTTATTTGTTAGTTTTAGTTAGTTAGTTAGTTAGTTAGTTAATTAGTTAGTTAGTTAGTTAGTTAGTTTAGTTACTCTTATACCCCGCCCATCTTCCCAAAGGGAACTCTGGGTGGCTTACAATAAAAATAGAAATACAAAAAAGCAAATAACAAACAAGTTGAAACAAAAAAGAAGCAGGGAGCAAGATGGCGGGCCAAAAACAAAACAAAACAAAACCTAACTGAAAAGGTCGCCAAACGCCTCCGTGAAGAGGTAAGTCTTCAGGGCTTTTTTAAAGGCAGGCAGGGAATCAATCAATGCCCAAAAAACAGAAATTACACCATTTACCATGCTTCTAAATAATCCCTCTGACATTGCCTGGTGCACACACAAAGCATATTAACTGTAAGGTGCCCATCTTGGTCACTTTTCAATACACTTATTTTACAGCGGTCCCCCACCCTTTCGCGGTTCATATACTGCGGTCTCGCTATATTGCGGGACCACAGTATCTGAAAAAGCCTCCCTGGGGTAAGGGGGGAAAAGTCCTTCGGAGGCCTCAGAAATGATTTTTGGTGATCCGGAAGTCACTTCCGGTTCACAGGGAGGTGCTTTTGGGGCCTCCAGAAGGCCCAGGAAGACCCTTGCAGGTCCATTTGGGGCAGCGCCAGGCTGGGGGTAAGGACAAGAGCCCCCAGCTAGAACCCCCAGGCCTGACCCGAGCTGCATCCACATATCGCGGATTTTCAGTTATCACGGGTTGGCTCAGGTCCCTAACCCCAGCAATAGGTGGTGGTGGTGGGGTCACTGTACCATGATACCAACAATATCCAAACAATTAACATACAGAATTATCATGCCATCTTGGAAAGTATCAGAGATAATCATGTGCTGGTAGAATGTTAATATGTACGGTACTAGAGAGGGTGGTTATTTATGAAATCGGTTAAAAAGAAATAGCAGCAGAATGCTGAAAATATACTTACTGATGAATCTGACTCTTCTCTTGGGGCAGTTCTCTTTAATTTTACAATAGTAGTTCCTGTTACAGCCACCAACGGTGACAACGTCTGAGTTGATGTTATACTGTTACTGACTAAAATATTGTTCCGTTTAACTTCATTAATCCCAGATTCCACTTTAGAGTCTGGTGAAAGATTGAAGGCAGATTTACATGCTGAAGAATTTGAAGGAATAGACAGTCTCCCACAAGTACTACCAGTACTTCCTGCTGTAGAGAGTTTTATGCCTTCAACAGCTCCATTCTCTGTCTTCCTTACTTTTATGCTTGTACTTGTTGAGCTGCCATCAAACACAATGAGAGGTCGCTTCCTTAGATTTTCCACAGTAGCAGGGCTGCAGGAAAAAATCGTAACACAATGTTGACAGAACACACTGCAACTGAAAATGAAACTACAGGGAATAGTTCCCCTATCTTAAACACAACTCAAGGAAGCAAACTCCCAATCCCACACCCCTTATTTAGGTTTGTTTCTTAGGTAAGGATATAGAGCAAGAAGACAACACACAATTCATCTTAGAGAATATGCTATGGCTCACAGAATTCCCAAGTTGTGGCTATTATAGATCTATCGGTTCAATTTCACAGAAATTGTGAAAATATTGCACCAGGTGTGTGTGTGTATATATACACACACACTTGAACACACACTTGAACATTTCTGAAGAAGCAGATAAAAATCAATATAAAATAAATGTATTTCTGTTTTTAGGGTCACAACAACTTTAAGAAACATAAAATGCAAAAAAACAGAGACCTGGAATGAGGCACAAGAACTCTCAACATCAAAGGTAATATAACTTTAATTCAATCTGGTTCCAATTGGCAAACCTAGTGGAGTTACCAAAAACATTTTTTAAAAAAAAACCAAACCCAGAATGAAGTGCATGGGCCCTTTGTATCACCCCCCCCCCCCCCGCAAGGCCAAAAGGGATTTGTATGGCTCGTAGTTCCAAATGGAGCTGGGTAAGAGAGAGAGAGAGAGAGGTGGTATATGACCCATGTTACTTTGTTTGAAGAACGTGTGTGTGTGTGTGTGTGTGTGTGTGTGTGTGTGTGTGTGTGTGTGTGTGTGTGTGTGTGTGTGTGTGTGTGTGTGTGTGTGTGTGTGTGTGTGTGTGTGTGTGTGTGTGTGTGTGTGTGTGTGTGTGTGTGTGTGTGTGTGTGTGTGACTTAAGAAACAGCTTTTTACAACTGCCCTGCTTGCCTCCAATAAGAATCCTGTCCTGGCTACAACAACATCTAGCCATGGATTTTAAGAACATCATCTAAATAAGGACTTTAAAAGTAACCTCGTGGTGAAGAACATCCTTCACCATGTCTGAACTTCTGGGACCTGCTTTGAAGAAGGGTGATTGAATGCACTCGAAAGCTTGCAATGTTTTTTTTTATTTTTAATAGTGGCCTATGAAGGTATTCGCCTGTAACCTATTTTTAAAATGTCTTTGTGTTTTTTAATCACAACATTCTTCTTGCTCCTACAAAGCAGTCTTAATTTACACAGGCATTTTCCTTACTGTTATTGAGACAATAAAACCATAGTTGAAATGGGGAAAACATTTTGGAGAACTTAGTGGTTTAGGTCTCTGGTTCCAAAGCCAGAGGTTGGCCGTTCGATTCCCCACTGTGCCTCCTTGAGAGGGGGTGGACTTGATGACGCACGGGGTCCTTTCCAGCTCAGCAATTCTATGATTCTAAGATTATAAAACATCACTATTTCTAGGTGAGAGAACAAGACATAATTATGCCTATTTAGGCATATTTATTCAACATCATAAGGAATAACACCAGAAAAGAAGACAGAGGAGGCCCCACCTCAGACATAGCCAGCCCCATAATGTTTTACAGATTTAAACTTCAGTTTTAAAAGGGGGCTTCTCTCTTTCTCAGTCTACTGCAGTGGTTCTCAACCTGTGAGTCCCCAGATGTTCCTGGACTGCAACTCACAGAAGCCTCCATCACACACTGTGCTGGAAGGGGTTTGTGGGAGTTGCAGTCCAGGAACATCTGGGGACCCACAGGTTGAGAACCACTGGTCTACAGCATGACTCTATTGAGAAGTAATATGTGTGTGTGTTGTGTTATGTTGTTATAGTCGTGACCGACTCTTCGTGACCCCATGTCCGTAGAGTTTTCTTGGCAGGAATGCTGGAGTGGCTTGCCAGTTCCTACTCCAGGCGCCTACAGCACCTGGTATTCCCTGGTGGTCTCCCATCCAAGTACTAACCGGGGCCGACCCTGCTTAGCTTCTGAAATCAGGTGGGATCAGATGAGCTTAGGGCATCTAGGCAGCTGAGAAGTTATATACTGTACATAATAGCTAAGGTGTGGTTCAGCACTGAGCAGCATATTATAGCCATGTGCTAAAGGACCAAGAGCTTTCAAAGCTGGAACTCTTATTTCATAACTAGGGCTAGGCTAGCCCCAACACTAACTATATTTGCATACTAAAGAAATGGCACTGGCTGCCTTAGAAGTTTTCTGGGAAGAATTTTTCAGTGAACAGCCACTTTGAACTAATCACTACCATACCAAGCTCAAAGCAGATCATAGACACTGGCACTTCAGTTTCTCTTGCCTCAGGCATGTTGCAAGTGGGAAGATAACAACTTCTTTATAAGATACAACATTACACAGTATGCCAGACTTTTTTCAATGGATTTATAAGGGCTATTCAGCAGTAGCTACATTCTAAGCCAGTGTTGGCGAACCTATGGCAAGGGTGCCAAAGGTGGCACTCAGAGCCTTTTCTGTGGGCACCCAACATCGCCCTTTCACAGCCACCTGTATTCAGGTTCAATTCCTGCATTGGTAGTTTTCAAAAAATTAGTGGGTTTTGAATCGCAGTTTGCACACTCGGTCTCTAAAAGTTTCGCCATCACTGTTCTAAGCTCTCTGAGAAACAGGATGGGGGAGTCAATTTTTTCTCTGACCCCCCCCCCAAATGATTTAAATCACAATTTAACCCTAACCCTAACCCTAACCCTAACCCCCCCCCCCAAATGATTTAAATCACAATTTAAATCAATCATTTATTCATTTAAATTATCAAAAAAATCCAAATTTTATTTAAATATTGATTTAAATCAAATCCACCTTGAAAAGTAATAAAGAAGCAGTTCAATGCCCTTTAAAAACATTTCTTCTTCATAGGATTTGTTCTCACAGTAATTCCTATGTCTCCCAGTGGATGAGTTCGCTGTATTGCACCCACCATCTACAGTGGTCTCCCCAATGAGATTAGGTAAGCAGGTAGTGCAGAGCTGCATGCATGTTTTTACTATCAACAACATATTTGCTCAGGTATTTTATTGATTATTTTCATGCTTGCTAAAATTGTTAACCATTCCTGTTTTTTTTTAATGTTGCTTTACTGTTTTAGCAATTCATTTTATTATGGGGAGGAGTTAGTATACATCCAAGTGGCTATTTCAAATTGAGGAAGTATAAAAATGCTTATTAACAGACAAATGAATAAATAAATAAATAAAATTAATAGGCATTGACTTGTCACCTCTTGTAACTCCTCAGAGTAAAATGATGTTGAAAAATTCACCTAGAAATAGATCTACTGGGTAGGCATTCTATGACACTGTCACCCAAAAAGCTGTAAACAATGTGGCCAAGTTTCAGGCACTGTACAGGTACTTTTTTTTGAAAAGACAGAAAATAGCTCAAAAACAAACAAACAAAGCATCTCAACAAATCTATTGTATCTGGGTATAGTTTTATCCCATTTTTTGCCATATTTGAAAACAAAAAATGTTCCATGATGTTTCTGGGGGAACCTTGAAGCTAATAAGCAAAAGTCATGTATTCTAGTTACCAGCAGGTTGGGCTCATTTATAAGAATGGCATTCTCAGTCAGTTCAGGAATATGAGAGATCTACACAAAACCACAACCCTACTGTGAAACCTCAATAATTTGGGTCAAACCCACGCCCCTCCAATAAGTTACTCAATGCATTGTTTTCTAATCCTGATGGGTGAACGTTAAGCATTCGCTACTTGAACATACAAATCACAAACTGGATTCTGGACACAATTTCGATATCGCCATAGAAAATGGCTATATAAAATGTTCTTTGCATCCACCTACTGTATCTTGAAAATTGACTTCCGTCTGATATCTAGGAAATATTTGTGCAAATTATTTTAATCAGTGTTGAGGCAGGTAAGTCAGTGGTCTGACCCGGAATAAGGCATAAGGTTATGGAAGGATTTCTGGATCTAATCACTGAAGGGAGAAAGTTACCTTTTGATGCCATGTTTTACCATCTGCTGACCTCTTTTCTTCTCAATCAATTTTCCCCATCTACTTTTTGGCAAATCACGTTGTGGCAATGGTATCACATGTTGAACGTAGAGATCAGTAAGTCCGTCTTTACTGATCCTCACTTCATCTTCAACTGGAATATTTTTCTGCAGAAAAACAATGACAATGATAGTGAGAAGTATGTATGTTTCAACAATACATTATTTGTCTTTATCAAGACAAGGGGGGAAATATAATCAATTAATCAATCAATCAATGTTGGCACACTTTCTGCATCCAATGTTGTCTCCTCCATACACAATCCACCCTATTTCCTCCAAAAGACAGGCCTGTGGTAATGACGGTGGGATTATCTTCAACGTAATAGCTTAACATCCAAGATGGCTGACACTTAACACTAAGTGTCTAACTGCTCCTCCCTTTCATTTTTTTCCTTTGCTTTTTTAAAGTGCATTTAACATCTGAAGACATTTACCTCTGTTTTACATCGGTTTAACATCAACTGTCTGTCTATTGTTGGCTCTTATAACCACCAACGTTTTTGTTCTCAACTGCCACCTGGCACTGACTGCTGCAGTGTTCTATTACAACTGCCACTGGAAGCTGACTACTGTTGAGTTTCATCACATCACCATTTTGCTTAACTTGCTGCTAGTTTTACTTACTGCCTCATCACTGTCAGTGTTGGAGGAGTAATGCCTCCTTAAAAACCTTGGCCTAGCTGGTAGTCTCTCGTAAGGGTCCCTTCCCAGGGTTACAGGAGAAGATGGTCAATGGTTTTGAACGCCAAAAAGGGCTTTATGTCCCAACAGCAGATAAAACGGAAGAACCATCTTCTAGAAGGAAAACTCTGATTTTAAGCCTCCACTGCCTTGTGGCTATATCAAGCTCTGAAAAAGTCTTCAGAAGTTAACCTCGAGGCAAAATCCAGAGCTAGACAGTACATGACTGTACAATCATGTTCTGGTAACTCCTGTGATGCAGCTGGAACTAACTGTATCAGTATGGAGGCTAGGAATTAATAAAAACTAATAGATTCAAGTGAACCAAAGTGATGCCATGTTGATTCTTCTGTATGCCTGTATCTGTACCTTATTGTGCTTTGTAAGCTATCTGAAAACTGTTTCAACTTCACTGGAATGTCTGTGCCTTGGCAAGAGAGACAGAACAGCCTGTGTTTAAATCAATGGAGGGGGGCAAGGAGAATGGTTTAGGATGTTTCTAACAAAGAGTTACAGCTTGCCTGGATATCTCATGCTTTTCTGTACTTAAATGTGTACCCTGCCTCTGTAGTTGCGACTTTTCCCTTCCGCTCCAGGGGGAAAGGTCGACCCCTTCCTTTATCCAGCTGAATAAATGAATGGTGATTTGGATCTCTGCTTGTCTCAAGAATTTTTGGCTACATTATTCTGATACAAGGAAAAGTCTGGGATTAGCCTGGACTCAACATCGGCTCTGCCATTCCATTATTCCAGTGACGTGGAGAGGAGGTTTTGCTGCTTGGGTAAGAGTTTTAACCTCCATATTAATCTACCCAGGTCTTGTGCTCTGAACTTCAAATGCAGTGTTGAAACCACATTCTATACAGAGCACAATACCATAGTCTCTGGAGACTGAAGGATGCCTATACAAATAGCTTTATACTATACTGTACTATGAAAAATCTTGACTCACTTGCTCAATAAAATTGACAATAAACCCTCCTATTTGTTCAAATACAATAGGTTCACTAAAGGTGAACGCAAGGGAAATGCAATGTTCTTTATGTTCTATATATGCTAGTTCCACAGTAATTTAAAATCCACCCAAATCATAGACAAACATGTTCTACCTTCTCCAATAATAGCATATTCTGAATGATGGGCACCTTTTCAAGGTGATCTGCAAACTAATATTCACAGTACTAGAATCATAGAGTTGGAAGAGGACTCAAGGGCCATCCAGTCCAACCCCCTGCCATGCAGGAATCCCATACTACTTTTAGGAGATGCAGACCCACTAGCCTTAACCACTTCTTTTGAATGAGGTTTGCAGCAGCCCCCACCCTTTTTTTTACTGGTCTCATTCTTTAGGTCCAACACCACTTCATCAGCATGAACCAATAGGCAGACTTCTCCCCCCCCCAAACACCATGAAGAACAGGGGGACCACTTTCCGCTTCTTAACCCATGTCAAGCTTTTGTCACAGATGCACCAGTAGGGCCAAGGGGGGGGGGGGGGGAGAGAAGGGAGTTTGAAGCTCATGGATCTTCTACTGCAACCATGTCCAAATTTCGGCCCTCCTGATGTTTTGGACCACACACAACTCCCAGAATTCCAAGCTTAGGCGGCCAATGACAAAAGACTGGGAGTTGTGGTCCAAAACATCTGGAGGGCCAAAGTTTGGACATGCCTGTCCTACCGCCTTGACCTGTATCTCTGGCTTCTCCAGGGCGCAAGAGGAAGGGAGTGAAAAGGGAATTTTGTTCAAGGCAAGGAGCCTGAAGAGGCACCTGTGAGGGAACTAGGATGGCATAACACACGCTGGCCCACGGCCACTCCTATCTAGTGATGAAGCAAGAAAAACGACCGTTTCTACACCCCCATTCTGCAGATAAAATAATAAAATAAAATAATAAGAAGGGAGTGAGAGTGAGTGATATATATCTATATCTATCTATCTATCGATTATATATATCTATATATATATATCTATCTATATATTATATATATATATATATATATATATATATATATATATATATATATATATAGAGAGAGAGAGAGAGAGAGAGAGAGAGAGAGAGAGAGAGAGAGAGAGAGAGAGAGAATCTTCTCCAATAGGGTTTTTATCACGCCCACCTGGGCCTAGTGCCCGTTAACGGTAGGAAAACGGTCGTTTCTGAACTCCGGAGGAGCAGCTGCTCCCCCACCACCACCACGCAGACCCCGCCCCTTTCGGGACCACCCCCCCCCGGCCCCGGCCCCCGGCCCCCGGCCCCGCCTACCTGCTCGAGCGTCAGGAGCAGGAACTCCTGCGAGAGGAGTTCCGGGTGCAGCAGCAGCAGCGGGGGGTCTGCGTCCCCCCGCGCGCCCCCTGGGCTGCCTCCCTCCCCTCCGGAGCGCTCGCGGGCCCCGATCGCCGCCATTTTTCTGACTGCGATCCTGATTGGCCCGCTGAGCCGCACACCCCGCCCACTTCGCCGGGTTCCTTCCGGTTCCCATCATTCCCACTGTGGGGGGGGGGGCAGGTGGGGAAAGACACCGGCCTCCTAGAGATAAGAAAACGTTAAAGGGGAGTCTTTCCGTCGGGAGCGAGCATTTCCGGGATCACGTTGGGTTGAAATCGTTCCCTTCCCCGCTAGGACGGGGAAGGGGGTGCAAACCGAAGGAAGGCGTTGGCCGGGCAAGAGTTGACGCGCTTTCCAATTTTTGGTGTGGACATTCACGCGCAAACGCACAGAAAACAGACCTGCTGATATGGACATTAGTACATATGCTTTAGGCCTGCGGGAGATGCAGCTAACGACAGCCCTGCAGTGTAGATACAAAAGGCACAAAACATGTGGCACTTTAAAGACTTTCATATTTCAATGTACCGTTTCATGGACATTTCCACTTCTTCGGACATATAGCACATGTCACTATAGGAATTTACAACCAGGCTTGCATGCAAATACGCCTACATACAACAGCCACTGAATATTTGGTATGAAACATATATTCAATTACTCATTACAGTATATCGCACACCTCATTCTGCTGCTATATGTCTGAAGAAGTGGACGTGTCCACGAAATGTGGCATTAAAATATGAAAGTTAGTCTTTAAAGTGCCACGGATTGCATCTTTTGTATTTTTTGTTTTGTTTTATTTTTCTTTGATTTTTGCCTGGAATTCTTGAAAAGACTACCCTCTCCGAAATGTCTAATGTATTTGAGGAACTAATGGGACTGAGGTCTTGACTGACAATATTTTTCAATAAAATTACCAAGACGTGGTTATGCAGGAAAGTATGGTAGTAAAGACAAGTATGCAGGCAGATATAGGGCCTTTTCACACGAGCATTACAATCCTCTACTGGATAGCTCAGGGAATTAGGCATCTAATTCCACAGTTGGGGGTTGGGGGTTCAGTTCCCCACTGTGCATCCAAGAAGAGCCAACCTGTTTGTCGTTGGGCAAGCGGCACAGTCCCAGGGTGCCCCAAGAAGAAGAGAACAGGAAACTGTCTACCCAGAAAATCTCTGAAAAAGTAAGTTAGAATTGAATTGAAGGCACACAATTATAACTTTTTGCCTGCCTAAGTTATTCCTTGTCTGTGTGGATATATATACGGTAAATCTTAGGGGTGGGAAATGGTGTACATCTGAAATCTTTTATCATTCATGGAGAAATCCTTGTATAAATGAAACAGAAACATGTCAGGAGCAAGTGAGGAGCCCATTTCCGTTCTCTATTCTGTCTTCTGGTTCATGAACTATGTTACATACAGTTTACAGATAAGTTTTTTTTCTCACACAACTTCCTGTATACTGTATACAGGAAAGATTTGTTGCAACAAAATAAAACTTTCCCAATTTGGCTCTTTATCTCTTTTCCTCATATACAGGATTTCTTCGCCAGTATAAGACAAATATATTTGTTATGTTGGAATACACTTTTTACTCTTTTTTAAGGGGGCTTACTTCCAGGTAAATAGGTATAGG
This sequence comes from Phrynocephalus guinanensis, assembly GCA_037367245.1. NCBI lineage: Eukaryota > Metazoa > Chordata > Lepidosauria > Squamata > Agamidae > Phrynocephalus > Phrynocephalus guinanensis. The sequence continues at coordinate 35,153,602 of CM074736.1, forward strand.
ATTTCAGCTTAATTTATCAGACAATTCCTTTTTAATGTTTTATTCAGATTAATTTCCTAGTTAGAACAGTTATCTGTAAGAACAAGGCTGAGCACAAGGCCGATCTATTCGGTCATGAATGCTTTTAGAGTTCATAGTACAAGCTCTGTATACATAACTATTTGATGCACCAACACAAAGAAAATGATTAACCTAGAAACTTGCTGTACTGGTTAGTAATGCGGTTATGCTTTCTGATCTTGTTTAACCCAGTCAAAAAACTGGAGTTGAATTAAATTAGTAAAACATTTGTTAGTGTGACTGTTAGTAAAAGCAACAGAATTTCAAACAATTTCAAGTTTTATAAGATGTTGTAATAGCAATGATACATTAGAACATTTACAGTTGAATCTTCTTTGCTTCTTTTTAAAAAGCTTTTTACTAGTCATCTCCCATCTTGGTTCCTCAGATGTAGTTGGATTAAAGCCCACACTGTGCTTTCTGAGAGAGGAAATAGAACAATATAACCAGAAAATGACAACCATCACCCAAAAGGCCAAAAGACAGCATATAATTTGAAATTTCAGTTTACATGGGCAAAAACAGAATCTCTTTATAATTTAATCAGCACCAGAATAGATTTAACTAGAGAGTGCCACCCATCACCAAAAAACAAAATGTGTCTCAAATAAAATAAGATAAAATCAAAATAAAATTAAGAGACAGTGCCAATCTATGTATAATTCCATCTGCTAATTTATATGTACAGATGCAAAATTACAAATTTACATTTTTGAGTTCTCATTTGAAAGAGAAACGTCAAGGTCTCTGCTCTTTTCCGAGTTATTTGAATGACTCAACACCTGTTCAGGTAAGGAACAGGTTGCCAAAGATGGCAAGGTTTAAACAGAGGCAAGTCCTCAGTAAAAGAGGTACATGCAACATGACAGCCTGTAGGAAAATTGCCTAGTGGTATGGTAGCATTGTTCTGGAATGCAATGTATGCTGAGTATTTCTTCTATCGAAAGTAACTAATGCAGAAGTATAAAAGCAAGCAGATAAAGACCCAAGAAATAACATTTAGCACAAAATCCCTCTTTTCCATGCAGCCAGAATCATACTTTTTAGATAGGTTTTGGGGGGGCAGTGAAGAATTTTAATTTTGGGTGTTGCATATTATTATTTTATGCAAGTTTAAGTATGTTGTTATGGTGCCTTTTAACAGTTTTTAATGGATTATTTCAATTGTAACCCATTTTAATGTTCAAAAAATACAATCATTTTCATGTTTTTCAGGTTTGGGTTTTAAAAAAATAATTTATCAGCTGCCTGGGTTCCCGTAATTGGAAGAAAGGCGGCACAAAAATAAAATAAAATGCAGAAAGCAAAACTCTCAGGTCACCGAAGGTAGATATTATAGGGGAACAGCCGATCGTCCAAGGTCAAACAAACGGGGAAAGAGGGGCAGGGAGGAGAAGACCTGGCAGCGCTGTGAAGCTGAAAAGCTGGTTTCAACGCAACACAAACATCTGTCCTGAGAGGAGCCGGATCCAAAAGGAAGAGCAACCGGAGGAAGCGTATGTCGCCGCCACACGGTGTGTTTGTTTGGAGACGTGAAAAATATTCACTAAAAACAATACACTGAGAGGGTCGGGGACCTATGGGGTGCCCTACCTGGGGACCCAGGTTGGGGGGACCTCTCCAGGGGCGCATCGGTTCAGGATGCAACCCTACGGGGGGAACTCCCAGTCACCCTAACCCTACCGACCTCGGCCCCGGCTCCCTTACACTCAGAGGGGAGGAGGAGGAGGAGGAAGCACGGGCGAGCCCGTCCCGGGAGAGAGATCGTGGGTGGCCGGGCAGGCGGCCGGCGGGCTCAGCCCTCTTTCTCTCCCGCCTCTCTCGGCCCCCGGGAGGAGCCGGCCTGCCAGCGCGCCTTGTGACCGGAAGCGCCGGGGAGCCGCCCCCGGCGGGAGGAGGAAGGAGACTCCGCGGCGGGGGCCTCGCCAGGCTCGCACCGGTGGCGGCGGAGGCGCCCGGGCCTGGCGGGACGGGAGGGGAGAGGGGCAGCCGCGGCTGGAGCAAGGCAGAGGGGAAGAGAAGGGAAGCCCCGCGGAGGCCTCGGCTCGGGCGGGACCCGGTAAGGAGAGTGGGGAGGTGGCGGCGGCGGCGGCGGCGGCTTCATCGGCTCGCTCTTTTCCCTGCCCGTCCGCTTTCCCCCCCCCCCCCCCCCCCCCCGGTCCCCATCATCATCATCATCATCATCATCATCATCATCATCCTCCGCTGGCCCGGCCGGACATCCTCTTGTCGGGTTCTTGCCCATCTCCGGCGCCCACCTTTCTCCCAGGGATAGGCGTGGCGCCCTGGCTTCCCGGAGCAGGGCGCAGGTGCCCAGACGCGCATCAGCCCGGCCTTGCTCGCCGGTGATGCAGAGCATCCAAGGCGCCCCATCGGTTATGATGGGATGTTAGCAAGTGGCAGGGATGATCTCGAGGTTCCTTAATGGGGGAGGGGGGGCGCATGACGGGGCTTGTTGGTGGTGGAGAGTGGGTAGGGCTGTAGGACTACAACCCCCCCCCCTCACGCCCGCCCGCCCCCAGATCATTGGGTGCATGCTGCACAGAGGGGCGCACGGGTCTCCTCCTTGGGACGAAAAGGCAGGTCGACGTTGAGATGGTCGGATCCTGTTCGGATCGTCAACGGTTAGGTGGGCTTACTCTGTTGATTGCCCACGCACAGAGACCTTCAGATCCGTTATGTTGGAAGCGAGAGAAAAGCAGAGTGGCCCCTGCACAGGCTTCTTGTCTCCTCCCTTTCCAGAAGCGGGAAGGAAGAGACTCGCCAAAGGTTTTCCGTGGTCGCGCGGTGTTCTTGACAGTGCTGGAACTCCAGCTGTCTGCAAAAATAGTGGCTCCTTCGGGTCCTTATGCATTAAAGGAAGAGTGATGTCCTGAATCCCTGGTGGGTCCCGCTTAACTTTCATCGGGCCAGTAACAACATTTTAAAATCTCCAAACCAAAGGACGTTCAGGAGTTTGATTCTGGTTAAAAATTCTGACTGCAGAAACAGATGCCTAGAATTTCACAATGGCAGTATCCCTATTGTGTCATTGCAGTATGTGTGGGTTGTAACAGTTTGCTATGGTTTCCTATGCCTTATTCCGCTCGTTTTGTTTTTATTGGGGCTCCGCCTTACACTCAAGATGACATAAATCGCCACTTGATCAGCAGTAATGTGAAGAGGGTACACACAAGTGCTCAAGGCACTGCATGTTCTCAGCATTCCTTGTGAAAATATGTAAAATTATTACATCTGTATTGCAGATGGGGCTGAGACTGGAAGATGGCACCTTTGTGGCTGGGTTGAAATTTAAATGATACATTTCTTGAATCCCACTTCCTGCATCCGTGATACATCAGCTTGATTATCTCTGTTTAAGAAGTAGGTAAAGGCCCAGTCCTGTAACTACCTGGGATATTTGAGAATAAACCCCACCAAAGTCAGTGGGATTCCACATGTATAGAGTGACCTTTGTACCAGATGGACAGTACGGTATATCAGTTGAATTCCCCAGAAATAAATAAGCAAATACTGTAGGTGGCACTGAAATAATCTTCCTTCTCTCTCTTTCCATACATTGTGGCTAATGAGACAGTCTAGAGGTGTTATTTACATATATAAAATTAATAAGAATATAATAAGGAGGTAGCCATGTTTGTTTCACCAAAACCAAGTCTTGTAGCTCTTTAAAGATGCAGTTTTTAAAAAGTCATACTAGTTTTCAAGCTGCCTCAAGACTCTTTGTTATTTTTGGAACAAGTGCAGTTTGGCAGAACTGACATGAAAACAAAGTTATTAAAGATAATAGCAGTTATAATAATTCACATTGTAATAATTCACATTATAACATAATGTTATAAATTACTAGTTCTTAAAAATCTTGTCTTAATGGAAGTGATGAAAAGTGTCATCTGATTGTCTGATAATATAAAGTGACATGGAAGCAAATAACTGGAGTGCTGGCTTCTTCCCAGTAAAAAGAAGTAGGAGTATAAAAGAATTCTGTGCATGTCACCGAATACATTAGAAGGTTTAATATTCTCTAAAATCTAAATTAAATGAAAAAGTATTACCACTTTCAAAGTATTATGATGTTTCAAGTTGCATAATAACTTTGTACGTTAACAGTGCAACCCCCAACTAGCCAAGGTAGTCCAGTTGACAGTGGACTAGCTAAGGTTGTGTTGAATCCAAATTCTTCCTGTTCTAGGGATGCTGAAAATTCCTTACACACAGTATGGATTTGGTTTTAATAAATAAATTTAAATTATGATTTAATTTTTTTTAAATCTGATTTTTTGACAATTTAAATTTGAACATTGTTTTTTGATTTAAATCAATTAAAACATGATGATAATTGATTTAAATCAGGCACGTCCAAACTTCGGCCCTCCAGATGTTCTGGACCGCAACTCCCACAGTCCTTTGCCATTGGCAATCTAAGTTTGAATTCTGGGAGTTGTGGTCCAAAACATCAGGAGGGCCGAAGTTTGGACATGCCTGATTTAAATAATTGTTTAGAAATACAATGACCCCCCCCCCCCCGCTTATTGCAGGGGTTAGGGACCTGACCCGACCTGTGATAATTGAAAATCTGTGATATGTGGATGCAGGTCAGGTCGGGCCTTGGGGGCCTAACTGGGGGCTCTTGTACTTACCCCCAGCCTGGTGCTGCCTTGAACGGGCCTGCGAGGGCCTTCCCAGGCCTTCTGGAGGCCCCAAAAGGGCATCCCTGTGAACCGGAAGTGACTTCCAGATCACCGAAAAATCATTTCTGAAGCCTCTGACGGGCCTAGAAAGGCCTTCGGAGGCCACATAAATGATTTTCGGTGACCAGGAAGTCACTTCTGGTTTGCTGCAAGGCCCTTTGGGGGCCTCCAGAAGGCCTGGGAAGGCCCTCGCAGGCCCGTTCGGGGCAGCCCCAGTCCTGGGGTAAGTATGGGAGGCCTGAAACAGACCTTCCCCCCTTACCCCAGGGAGCCTTTTTTCATATACTGTGGTCCTGTGATATAGCGGGACTGCAGTATATGAACTGCGAAAGGTCGGGGGACCACTGTATCCTCTTCTTGGTCCAACACTGTAGCTGCATCCTTTGGTAAGAGAAGGTTTGGATCAGGCATCAATCAGTTCCTCCTCTTTTTTTGGTAGCTGTTCTAACAGCAGGATTTCGCCCATTACTCTGTGGCAGATTTCTGAGATGCAGTGGCAGAAGATCATTTCTGCCCATAAAAGAGGCTGCAACCAGTGTGTCATTGGGTTAGCAGTGCACCATCCAGTTGCATGTGTACTACAGGTTCTTGAATATAGTGGGACATCTGAACAAATAAAAACACAATTTTTGTGACAGCAAATTATTGAGTCACTGTAGCTTTTGATTATTGTGCACACATAATAAGTGAAAAATTCCAGTTTCTTAAAATTTGTAAGTTGTAGAATGAAGCCTTCTTGATCAGGTTCTCTGTTGGTGCATAATGGTTAAACCTGTCTTTACCCCAAGCTCTGTGTAGACATGTTCCGGAGGCATAGGATGCACCTGAAGCTTACATTTGGGGCCTGCCAGGGTCTGGACAGAAGAGCACCTGGGGATACGTTATCTTGAGTTTCATATTGGAAGAAAGGCATAAGATTGAAGTACTGTACTAAGTAAAAATGGAATTAAAATAAATATGCCAGTCGGGTATATTACATGCATCTTCCTGGTATACTTATTTGAAATGGTGCTGCCCTGGACAAAGTGACAGGCAGCATGGTCGTTCTGCACAACATTATGGAGAGGATCTCATTTACTGTCACTGCTGTTGTCATCACTGCAAGTTATACAAAGCCTTGGCCATCTAAAGGCAAAACTAACAGAGTCCCTTACATAGTTGTTGTGAGTTTTTCAGACTGTTTGGCCGTGTTCTGGAAGTTTTTCTTTCTGACTTTTTCCCAGACTCTGCGGCTGGCATCTTCAGAAGGCAAGGAGCTCAGGGAACTAGGAGTTCTCTCTGTGCTCCCTTGCTTTTGTGTGTGTTGTGTCGTTACAGTCGTGACCGACTCTTCGTAACTCCATATCCATGGAGTTTTCTTGGCAGGAATACTGGAGTGGTTTGCCAGTTCCTACTCCAGGCACCTACAGCACCTGGTATTCCTTGGAGGTCTCCCATCCAAGTACTAACCAGGGCCGACCCTGCTTAGCTTCTGAAATCAGGCGAGATTGGATGTGCTTAGGGCATCTAGGCAGCTCCCTTGCCTTTAGACATGCCCAATTGACTCCAGATAGCTTTACCTGAGGGTCGATTGTCCCTTTGTTAAAAGAATGCTGTCAATTACTAGCACAGAGGCAGGCCTTGTAAGTAGTAGCATCCTCCCATTGGAATGCTTTTCCTCGCATAGCTTGAGAGGAAGAAACAGTTTTAACTTTTACAATCCTGTTAAAAACTTACTTCAGATGCCTGCCCTTTGTGACTCTTTCTCTCATTGTTTGATTGCCCATTACTTTAAATTGTGTTATATTGGCATTCATGTTACCTTCCATGTTTTTAGCGTAAGCCATTTAGAGACTTGGTTGTGCCAAAGGTACATAAATGTCAAACTGCTTCACTATTAGTGATATGTTAGATGGCGTTTGCTCTGACCTGCTTGTCCTGTATTATGCCCTTCCTGTTACAAATTGAGAGATGTGTCATTTCTTGTTTTGCTGTGGAAGGTGCACACATTTTAAGAACATATTGATGACTTAGGAACCTAAACTAGTTGATATCCACTGTCCTATTTCTTCTCTATTACTTGGACGGGAATAAAAATAGAGTCTGCCTTTTTTTTTTTTTTTTTGCCCACCAGCCTGCCGGGAAAACACAATGAGTGTCAAGGCCTTCAAGCTTGTTCCCGCAGTTGAGCGGGAAATGTTGATGAGTGACAAAGTTCGGATCACCATTGAATGCATTGAGTGCTGCGGACGGAATCTCTACGTTGGCACCAACGACGGCTCTATCTGCCACTTCCTCCTGGAAGAGAAAAATTCCCCAGCTGAAAAGACAACTTTTTCTGTCACCAAGCAGCTCCATAAATACTTAAGTTTCCGGAAGGCTGTGGGGGAGTTGAAAGCGGCGTCGGCCCTCAACCGTCTTCTCGTGCTGTGTGACAATACCATCATGTTGATGAATATGAGGAACTTGGAACCTATCCCCACAGGGGCGAGAATCAAGGGAGCGGTGACCTTCACTTTGAATGAAAACCCTGTGAGCGGGGACCCATTCTGCGTGGAGGTGTGTATCGTTTCCGTCAAACGGAGGACCATTCAGCTGTTCCTGGTCTATGAGGATAGAGTCCAGATCGTGAAGGAGGTTTCCACTCAGGAACAGCCCTGTGCTGTGGCTGTGGACGGCCATTATTTATGCCTTGCTCTAACCACTCAGTACATTATCCTGAATTACAATACCGGAGTCTCCCAGGATCTGTTTCCTTACTCGAGTGAAGAGAGACGGCCCATTGTGAAAAGAATAGGTAGAGAAGAGTTCCTGTTGGCTGGACCTGGTGGATTAGGTAAGGTTGTGTGGGTCGTTGCATCCCCATGGGAAGGATTTTTGCCTTCTCTCTCCTAAAGAGCGATCTAAGTGTGTGTTTGTTTGTGCTTGTACAAAGCCTGCTTCATTAGATTCAACCCATTGTGCAATTATATTCATTTATTACACTGTTTTTTAAAAAAAATTATACTGCTTTATGGGAAAAACACTACAAAGGTGTACAGTAGGACCCCCATATCCACTGATTCATTAACCACTGATTCAGTTATCCACGGTTGGCAGAGGAAAAAATAAAATAAATAATTCAGCTGCCGCAAAGCAAGCTGCTGTCACAAACAGCAGCTGTAAAGAAAGCTACTGTCACAAAACAGCAGGTTTTTTTGGGCGGGTTTGGCGTTCTCTCTTATCCACAGTTTTCATTATCCACGGGAAGTCCGGTAATAAAAACATTGCAATCAAAATGAAAGGAAAAGTAGAACATTGAAAATAACAGCACTATTTAAATTAGTGCTAAATCGAAAGCCCATTACTTTGTGAAATCCTTATATTGCACCAGAAAATGAAGGTGCAATTATTGGTGTGTTTGCTTATCATTGAGAAGTCGGGGTAGCAGCAAAGCTTGTGATTGGAATGGGGAACTCTTGCATAATTAGACTCTAGTCTAATATAATAATAAAAATTGTCCCACCATGTTGATTATGACTTTTGACTACTTTGTTAGAGTTTTCTAGGTATAGAATACTCAGAAGTGGTGGATTATTCTCTTCCTCTGGGAGAGTGCAGCTAACACAGGCTGGCAGCAGAATAGGGAGTTGAATTCACAACCTCCTAACTCACTGAGCTGCCCAGCCAGCTGTAGTTTGATGCAGAGTAATTTCTAATATGGAGTAATGTCAATTGTATCTATCTTGTAGTCTTGGAAAACACACACACACACACACACACACACACACACACACACACACACACACACACACACACACACACACACACACGGGTGGATGTGATTTAAATCACAATTTAAATCACTAGTCTCTAAGGCTCGATTTAAATCATGATTTTCTACATAAAGGCTCATTTTTGCTGGAGTTGTTTTAACCTTCAAATGAAGGTTTCATTTTTGGAATAATAAGTTTTCAGATTAGTTTTACAGAAAATTACTGATTTGGTGGTTATAGACCATTAGAAATAAATAGATAATTATGAAGTCATTGCAAGGTGAACTATCTCCAGTTTAATAGGTTAATCGTGCATATTTGGACAACTGTTCTGTTGTACTTTATTGGAAAGAGAAAAATAATCATTACCATAATAATAATAATTTAAATAGTTTCATTTAACCAAAACAATAACATTATATGGCATTATGTATGCTTGTATTTGCTTAAACACTCATGCTTATTAACTGATATGGTTAAAATATCTTTAAAAACTTAGACTGACAGTCTAGATCAGTGGTTCTCAACCTGTGGGTCCCCAGATGTTCCTGGACTGTAACTCCCAGAAATCCCTTCTAGCACAACAAGGGGTAGAGGCTTCTGGGAGTTGCAGTCCAGGAACATCTGGGGACCCACAGGTTTAGAACCACTGGTCTAGATATTCCTAAAATGGGTTGCTTTTAAGGCCTGCTGCCATTACAGGTTTTTCTCCTCAAGAGAGTGAGTGAGAATAATCTGATAACCCCTCAGGCCACTACTATACACATAGAGATCTCAAGATGTGGAGTACGGTACTGTGCTCAAAAAGTTTCACTTTCATTTTACTGTGTGCAGTCCCTCCTCAAACTTTGCTCCTTGTGCAGATCTATTCCATTCCAGACAACCTTCTATTCATTGAACTTCTTGAAACATAGCACTTAAGAGGTAAGGGGGTTGATTCTATGTACATAGATTTGCAGAGGAACAATGGGATTAAGGACTTTTTCCTCAATTCTGATGTTTATTTAGAACATTTTTTGCTATGAAGGAGGCATGTTTTCGTTGCAGACCCAAATGCACAGTTTTGAAATTAGCAAAACCAAGCATCTTTGAGAATATCTTCTAGATCGAAAAATTGCCCCAAATAATCAGAAACCTCTGGGAGATCATGGCATTTTGAATGGATTAATACAGCCTAATGCTATATAATTAAAAACTAGTTTCATGATGAATTGCCTTAAAAGTATTTCTGAGGCCTCCGAGCAGAGGCTTCAGAAATGCTTGTTGGCAACCCAGGGGTCATTTCCGGTTCATGCAGAAGCCCTTTTGGGGCCTCTGACAGGCCTGGGAAGGCCCTTGCAGGCCCGTTCAGGGCAGCACCAGGCTGGGAGTAAGTACAAGAGTCCCCAGCCAGGCCCACCAGGCCCGACCCAACCTGCACCCACATATCACAGATTTTCAATTATCACGGGTCAGGTTGGGTCCCTAACCCCTGCGATAGGCAGGGGGGGTCACTGTGTACACACATATAAAATAGTCATTTAAATCAATTTGATTTTAAATTAATCATGGATTTCTATCTATCCTGCTGATTTCATCAATATGTGCTGTTCCTCCACCCGTAGCAACCCACAATTTGAGCAAAACATAAAACTTGTGTCTTTCTTTTTGTGAAGTAAAATACAGACATAGCAATCACAGAGGGATAGTTGATTGGTCAAAAATATGTCATTGACCCATCTGGTGTTTTTGTGGTTCGTAATGGTCTATGCACTAAGATGTCGTCAGTTTTGTGCAGTTTTTACAAACTGCACTAAATCCAATCTCAGAATTGCAAATATCTTTTATGGATACTGCTAGAATATATCTTCCCACTTTGCAAGGCAAGGAGATAATTGCGTTTTCTGGTTCTCATACATGAGAAGAAGATACGTGGGCGGTTTTACAGGTACATCCCGAGCAACTCTGTTTTAGAGTGTAATTTAATACTGTTTCCCTTTCAGCTGTAAAAATGAGGGGCAAATGAAGTGTAGAAGGTGGACTGATATCATGGCCCATGTATTTATTATCTGTTCTGTATTCTTGCACAATAATGATAGACTTCAATATTTGAACCGCTAGGAGGAAGTTCCAGGGTATCCTTAGCACTGAAAATGCATGGGTATGGAATAAGAAAGCAAAAGAGGGAGCGGAGGAAAGCTGTTATCATGCACCTGTTTTGTTTGATCTATGCCGGGGCTGTCCAAACTTTTTGCAAGGAGGGCCAGATTTGTCGAGGTGAAAATGTGTGGGGGCCGACCATTCAGCAGCATTTGGCCCCTGGGCCAGACTTTGGAAATTCTCTATAACATGCAAGGAGGCAGGGAGGACGCTGAAGCAACGGAGCCGGGGGTGGGTAGGTTGGGCAGGTGGCTGGTTGGGTGGGCAGAGGCAGGGAGGGCAGGCAAACCGTAAAACTGCAAGCTGATGTCTCCATCCAGTATGGGGAAGGGCCAGCTGGCAGGGATGCGTGACAGGCTGAGCCGGTGGGGGAAAGAAGCTGCAGGTGACTCAAAATTTGAAAACGGGCCACATTTGGCCCCCGGGCCTGACTTTGGGCATGCCTGATCTAAACTGTATGCTGACCTTCCTTTCAGTCTTAGAAGGACACACTTGGGATTGCTAGTTTTCTTCCTTCCTTCCCCACTCTTGGATCTTTTTCCTTGAAGAGATTCTCTAATCCCCCCCCCCCCCCCCGAGAGGCAAGGGCAGACATAGCCCCATGGTATGCATCTGTTTCATCTACTTCAGTCCATGTTTGCTACGAACGGTAGCTTTCTAATTTTGCCAACTCCCGAGTCTCAAGAGTGGCTGTCCGACAGCGTGAAACATGATTCTTCAGCCATTTTGACATTTCATAGGGTTGAATCTAGGCACCACTATTGCACATTTATATTCTGTGAAAACTCTACTTGTGATGAGAGGAGTTGCATTAATTGTGATTTAGTACTTCCAAACATCTAGTGTATTCATGTAAAAAAAGAGAAAGCAACATCTTTGAAATACGGGTGCACGGGATCTGCTGATTGCCTACAAACTTTGGTGCCCTTCACATTCTTTTTTTAAAAAACGCCAGGTATGTTTGCAACGGTGGATGGCATTTCCCAGCGTGCTCCTGTCCACTGGTCTGAGAATGTAATTGGTGCTGCCCTCTGCTTTCCTTATGTAATTGCTCTGGATGAAGAGTTCATTACAGTGCACAGTATGTTGGACCAGCAGCAAAAACAGACACTACCCTTTAAAGATGGTCACATCCTGCAAGACTTTGAAGGTACATTCTGGTTAATCTTGTGTGGGTGCATGGCTTTTTAAAAAAATTTGGTCAGTTTATATCCTGTCTAGAGATGGGCATCAACAGGTGTTCAGTGCTTACTAGCCATGTCTTCTTTGGTGGGCACCTGCCAGAGAAGGCAGGACTTGGAAGCACCAAACACCTGTTCCTCTAAAGCATGGACTGCCATTTGGGTTTGTGAAGATTCTCAGTCATCCAGGTGCGTTTAACTGGGAGTTGAGTCATGGCTACTGGACTTCTTTTTTTGAGAGATAGAAACGTTTCGCTGTTCATCCAAACAGCTTCATCGGTCTGAATACAGCTAGTGCAAGTAGTCCTTCTTATAGTCAGCTTGACCTCTTGTCCCCTGGTCTGATTGGCTCATAAGATGAACAATAGCCTGAATAGGCTCGTTAGGGAGACATTAGTGTCCATGGCCTTAAGGTAAACAATGGCTTAAGGTGCTGAAACCCATCAAGAATGGGTCGTTAGCTGTGACCTTGGTGGTGAAGGCTCTTTGATTTGCCTGGGTACTTTGGAAAGTACAGCCTGATGCGTAGCAGATAGACTATGCCGGAGCCCACCACCTCTGTTGAGGGAGGGATTTTCAATGCTAACATGAATGGCTTCCCTTACTCCTCTCTCAAACCACCTCTCTTCTTTGTCTAATATGTGTACATCCTCATCTTTGAAAGAGTGGCCTTTGTCCTTCAAATGCTCCTGGACCTGTGTCTGAACACCACATATTTCATGTACAGAGGGGACTTCTACAGGCAGAAGCATGGCTGTGTCATGGGTTCCCCAGTGTCACCAATTGTAGCAAACCTATACATGGAAGAAGTGGAGAAGAAGGCACTCAACACCTTCCCAGGGACAACACCATCCCACTGGTTCAGGTATGTAGATGATACCTGGGTGAAAATAAAGACTCAGGAAGTACAGGCCTTTACAGACCACATCAGCGCAGTGGATCCTAATATTAAGTTCACTAGGGAAGACACCCAAGACAACAGGCTGGCTTTCCTGGATTGTGCAGTCATCATCAGACCTGACCGTGGCCTGGGAGTAGAAGTTTACAGGAAACCCACCCACACAGATCAATACTTACTGTTTGACTCCCACCATCCATTACAACACAAACTAGGAGTCATCAGGACCCTAAGCCACAGAGCAGAGAGCATCCCCACCTCCACAGAAGCCAAGAAGAAGGAAGATGGGCACCTGAAGACAGCACTTAAGGCCTGTGGATATCCAAAGTGGGCCTTCAACAAAGCAGTGGGCCATCCCAGAAGAACAAGGGATCAGTCTGAGACCCAGACCCGACGGAAGAACCTGGTCATTCCTTACATGGCGGGAGTGTCGGAGAAGCTTAAAAGGATTTTTGGCAAACACCACATTCCTGTTTATTTCAAACCCAGGAACACACTAAGGCAGAGACTTGTCCACCCAAAGGATCCGATACCAAACCATAAAAGGAGCAATATAGTATATGCAGTCCAATGCAGTGAAGAGTGTTCAGACCTCTACATCGGAGAAACTAAGCAGCCATTAAACAGAAGAATGGCCCAACATAGGAGGGGTAACAGCTCAGGACCAGAATCAGCAGTACACCTCCATTTGAAGGACAAAAGCCACTCTTTCAAAGATGAGGATGTACACATATTAGACAAAGAAGAGAGGTGGTTTGAGAGAGGAGTAAGGGAAGCCATTCATGTTTGCATTGAAAATCCCTCCCTCAACAGAGGTGGTGGGCTCCGGCATAGTCTATCTGCTACGTATCAGGCTGTACTTTCCAAAGTACCCAGGCAAATCAAAGAGCCTTCACCACCAAGGTCACAGCTAACGACCCATTCTTGATGGGTTTCAGCACCTTAAGCCATTGTTTACCTTAAGGCCATGGACACTAATGTCTCCCTAACGAGCCTATTCAGGCTATTGTTCATCTTATGAGCCAATCAGACCAGGGGACAAGAGGTCAAGCTGACTATAAGAAGGACTACTTGCACTAGCTGTATTCAGACCAATGAAGCTGTTTGGATGAACAGCGAAACATTTCTATCTCTCAAAAAAAGAAGTCCAGTAGCCATGACTCAACTCCCAGTTTGCCAGTTGGGTTGTTTGTGCACATCTCTAATCCTGTCTCTCTTCCCTGCCCCCAGTAATCCCAAGGGATTGTATGTATGATTAATTCTTGAAATAATTTATTTTAGGAAAATCTGTGGCTATAATTTGTGCAAAAGCAAAACTTGAGGACATGCCAAGCGGTGTTAGCTAACAAATTCTGGGCATGTGCATTTGGAAGGAAGACACGGGGTTCTACCTTAGAAACTCATTTGTGCCATAAAAAGAGCATGGGCAGGCAGAAGGCTTCATCGCCATTTGGTGTCACGTAAATTGCACAGTGGTGGATCTGTTGGGCTTCGCCCTTCCCTGGGTGGAAGAAGTTGTCTCTTAGCAGAAGAGGTCCCTTTTTGCTGTCCACAAGAAAATCCAGAAGAAAATACTGATTGCATTTGGAGACAGGCGAGAGTGAAATCTCAACAAGGGTATTTCTCTCTTGGTACTAGGTTAGAGTTAGGGTGTAAACATTTTGTTTAGCAGACTCTTCTGCGGAAAGTCGGTGTAAACATTATGTTTAGCAGACTTCTGTGGAAAGACAACGGATAAGTTGAACACATAACTGGGAATCACCCATCATTCTGAAGTTTCATTTCCTCAAACTTTCCTCAAACAGCAGGGGAGGAAATGTGTACATCAAACTTTAAGCAAGTGGATGTTTAAAAGATTGTCAAATTTCCATAGCATATGTTCTGCTTTACATTTCTATTTACTGTGTTTATACTGTATCTTGTTCTCTAAGGAACTCACGGTGGCAATACGTGATTTTCCCCATTCCTCCAAATTTATCCTCCCGACAGCTTTTATTAAATGTTACCAAAGGTATTGGGTGTGTTTGAATGTCACACCAAACCAGAATTTTGGCTCTGGGTGAATGAGGCAGGGTGATGGTACATGCAAGTTGATTGCTTCAGTTGCATGGAAGAGCAGCGAAAAAACCCGAGACCTTCCCTCCACAGTTCATAATCAGCATACTGGCTTGACTCTGTGCCAGCAAGCCAGAGAAATAACCTATGGTTTATTTTTTGGATTGTTTACCTGGCCTGGTGGAGGGAAGCTTGATGCTAGAGAGGCCAGCCCTGTTCCATTCGAATGTTACAGAGGTTCTGTGGTTTGCCATGAGCCAGGCTGAGGGTGCCTGTTGAGCAGTGGATCTCAACCTTCCTAATGCCGTGACCCTTTAATACAGTTCCTCGTGTTGTGGTGACCCCCTTGCCCTGCTTGGAAGAGGCCACAAGCCCCCTTTGGCAGGCCACTGCTGCAGGTGCCATAGACAACTGCCCTCTACAGCAGGGGTGTCCAAACTGTTTGCAAGGAGAGCCAGATTTGTTGAGGTGGAAATGTGTGGGGGACGACCATTCAGCCACAATTGGCACCCCGGGCCAAACCTTGGACAAGTCTCTATAACATGCAAGGAGGCGGGGAGGATGCTGGGGGTGGGTAGGCTGGGAAGGTGGCTGGGGGGGATGGACAGAGGCAGGGAGGGCATGCAAACCATAAAACTGCAAGCTAACGCCTTCATCCGGTATGGGGAGGGGCCAGCTGGTGGGCATGTGTGACAGGCTGAGCCAGTGGGGAGAAGAAGCCGCGGGCCACTGAGAATTTGAAAACGGGCTGCATTTGGCCCCTGGGCCTGACTTTGGACATGCCTGCTCTACAGGCACCCTCAATCAATCGCAGCCTCCGGTGCCATTGACTGACATCCCCTCCAACCTATCAAGCTGAAACTCACCCCCTTCCTCCCCCTCCTCCTCCTCCAGACCCAAGCCGTTTGTGCCTTTTTCTTCACTGGCTCATGGTGATCCCTGTGAAATGGTCGTTCGACCCCCAGGTTGCAAACCACTTCTGTAGAGGGAAGTTCTCTATGCCACTTGAGGCAGTGGCCTGCCAAACGGGGCTTGTGGCCTCTTCCAAGCTGGGGAAGGGGTCACCGCAGCTTGAGGAACTGTATTAAAGGGTCGCGGCATTAGGAAGGTTGGGAACCACTGACGTAGTGTGATGTTGAACTGGGCCATTCAGTCACACTGGCAAAGCTAGATGTTGTAGTCCTACTGTGTGATGAATGATCACGAGGTGATAGAAACTATCATATTGTACTGTATCTGAACAGGTGCATTTTCCTTATTAGAAACTCTTATCGAGTTTACAGCTCTTGCTGACTGTACCTTTAGAGTCTCCTGCTGTGACGTAAAGTGAAAAAACCGTGCATTTTGTTTTCATTTTGTTTTCAGGCAAAGTAATTGTAGCGACCACCAAAGGGGTGTACATCTTAGTGCCGCTACCTCTGGAAAGACAGATTCAAGATCTTTTGGCAAGCCGGAGAGTTGAAGAAGCCCTTGTGTTAGCAAAGGGGGCCCGGAGAAATATTCCAAAGGAGAAATTTCAGGTCTGTTTTTGTTTTAGATACATCTGCCTATGTGAAAACAGCGAATTAGTAAAAGAAGCGGTGAAGCTCAAGATGTTTACTTTAATGCCTGCGATGAGATATTAGGATCACAACAGGGCCTCCCCATTCTTATCGCCGCTTAAAGGATCTATTCTGAATGAGTGAAAATTTTTCAGGAGCCCTGGAATTGGGTTTAAGAGAGAAATTGATGAGTTGTGTAACGAGGAGCCCTAAGGCACTCACATTTGTAAACAGGGTCAATGGCAGAGCGGTCCCATGTGCCCTGTCTAATCTAGATTATTGACTTCAGCCAATCTTGATCCCAGACCGGACTTCAAATTTAGCAAGTTCAGGAGAAGAGGTTTAGTGCTAATCAATTCTATTTAACACGTTTAAAGCAATTTATGCACAGTGGAATGGTATCCCACTGATGTTCCTACACAGGCAGAAGGATCTTAAATCAGTCTCAGACTGGCCCCTTCTCCCTGGTTCTGTCTTTCAACCCCACTCATCTGTTGACAAGGTTTCCAGACTAGCAGTGGTTGATGTAAGATCAACAGTCCACAAGATAGTTCTCTGTCCAGGTGCTTACAGTCTAAACCCACACCATAAACATTAACAAGAGCTAGGTAGTGAGGAGATGGAGGATCACAACCAGGTGCCAGTCCTGTAAAATTAAAAATTGTAGCAGCTGGCTTGAATGAAAACAGGAGAGGAGGCCAGCAGGACTGACGTGGAACTGAGGAAGTGGCTCTACAGCCTGTTGCTGTCTTTGTAGTCAGTGGTAGCTACACATGTTCGGAAGGCTGTGAAATAATCTCTGTTCCCAAATTATTGGTAATCGGAAGATTATCTAAGTCAGGCATGTCTAAACTTTGGCCCTCCAGATGTTTTGGACTGCAACTCCCACAGTCCTTTGCCACTGGCAATCCAAGCTTAGAATTCTGGGAGTTGTGGTCCAAAATATCAGGAGGGCCGAAGTTTGGACGTGCCTGATCTAAGGGATGCTTTTTCCTGTTCAGTTTTAATGTCACGCTGGCACTAATCTTTTATCTACTACACATGTACATAGAAATACTAAATTTGTACACTTGTGTTGCATTACATTTGATGTGTGTGGCACTTAGGAAAAGCCGTGGCAGCTTTGATTTCAAGTTAGACTGAGCTTCTATTCAGATGAATGACACAACAGGTTAAAATGGTCAAATCGATGCACAACGGGGATTCATGTTAAAGCAATTTGAAAAGTTGCAGCTCGATTGAAAGCAGTTGGCTTCTAAGCTGTTGCCTGCTCCCTGATCATGGTTGTTTCAAGTGTGACAAACTTCTGGAAAGCATCTCCTGGCAGTAGGGTCCATGTTTTCCATTGTATGGAAATATTTGACCTGCATATTGTTATATTGGTAAAATTAATGGGAGTGAGGAGTAAAAATAGGGGTGGGGTGGGGGGGAGAGAATGGCATAAAAATATTGTGGCGAAGTCTAATCTGTTTTCGTGGATTGAAATCACCTTCAGATTTTGGTTCATGAGCTTTTACACTGAAGCAAACTTATTAATCCTTTTCCTTACTCTTCCCCCCTCCCCATCTCATCAACATGCTAAGGCAGACCCAGCTTAGTGTGGAAACTGCCTGTTTTCTGGTTGTTTCCTCTTCCCCAGCTAGGACTGAATGTGGGATTTTGCTGCTTTTGCTGAGTCAGGCTGATCTTTTTTGACCTCCTTCAACTCCCTGGTTCTGTATGTTACATAAAGCTTTACGAAAACGTGTGCATTGGAAATCAGGGAGCAAGATTTCAGTTTATTTTTGCAGTGTTGCATGAGATGTCAGTGCGTTGGTCCCTTTTTTGCAGCTCGTGGACTTAAATAGCCCCCCCCCTCTTTTTCTCCCCCTTCACAGGCAATGTACAAGCGGATTCTGCAGCAAGCAGGATTTATACAGTTTGCACAACTTCAGTTCCTAGAAGCAAAAGAACTCTTCAGGTAACTTTTCCTGTGGAGTGAGAAATCCTCTTGCATACTCCAATCAAACGCTAATCCATGTGCTTGGCTCTGAAGCACTCAAATATTTTAATGTGGTTTGACTGAAACATTTGACAGATTTTTTTTATTTTATTTTTTTATTTTATTTTATTTTATTTAGGACAAATGAACAAAGGTTAATTTTGGGGTCACTCAGTTTTATACAGAGATAGTATTCTGCGTACCCAGTTCCATCTGATGTGTCTCATGACGTCTGTATGCTGGACAGCGAGATTGAATCCATCTGCTGTGCCCATAGGTGTGCCTTGCTTGCTTATGGGACATAACAGATGTGATAGGGTTGATTTGGACTCAGCATGATATTTGGCAATGTGCATAGCAACCTTTTTTTAAAAAGCACTAATTTTATCAAGAATTTCGGTGGGGTGCGTAATGATGGTTCTTGTACACCATTTAGCATCCAAGACTTGTTTGTTACTGGATAGCCTCCTGGGCAGGGGGTTATTTAGTTTGGTATTTATATCTAAATGTATATGCCAACACGACATGGTTTGTCTGTTTCTGTTACTTGCTTTGGAAGCATGGTCATGTTTTGTATAATCCATTGGAAGCATGATCCTATTTTATATATTCCCTTTAAATTTGGCAGGGAACCTGTGTGAATCAATGGATTTTTTCCCCTAAGAAAGAGTTAACATGTGGAGAACTGCTCCACATACCTTGCACACTGGCAGATGGTTTGTGATATGCCTGGTGTTCTGGGTTGGACTGACCAATGGGGTCACAGGCATCCTGAATGTTGCTGACTCCACTCTAGCCCAGGTGACTCAGCATATTGCGAACCAAGTGCTGTTCTATAATGGCAGGACGGCATCCCCCGAAGCCAAGAGTTCTGTCCTTCCAGCTAGCACGGCTCTTCTGCCAAAGAGCACTCCTTTAGCTCGTGAATTTTGAGGTAGCAGCGGTGGGGAACGTGGCCGCCCTCAGATTTCAGCCAGAGGCATTCACTAGTGCTGTGCCCACTTATCCAGTAGGATTTGTGCTAGACTCAAGGTGCTTCTCCAGCTCTAGCAGATTGCCCACCCATCCTAAACAAACTCATATGCCTCATATCTATCTATCTATCTATCTATCTATCTATCTATCTATCTATCTATCTATCTATCTATCTATCTATCTATCTATCTATCTATCTATCTATCTATTTATTTATTTATTTGACCTTTATACGCCCATCTAGCTGTCTAGGGATACTCTGGGCAGTTTACAACATGGAATCACATGACAGGCTAACAAAGGAATACTTTATAAAAACAAAATACAAGGAGCATAATTAAACAAAATATACATAAATCAACAACAATGAACTAAAATGAAGATAAAATGAAGATAAAAATAGCAGGAGATTGGAACTTGAGAAGCACCGCTAAGACATATATTTAATGTGTCTGTATCTACATAGAGCCCAGTGCACATGAATGCCAAAAGCTGTGATTCCTGTCTCTGGCCCCTCCCTTTTTTGATTGATAACCAGAGGTTACCAAGCCAGCCTGCTCTGAACATCATAGAAGGAGACAAAATGCAACTACTGTACCAAAGATATTTTTTTCTTGCAAATTGTTTGTGTTGGCACTTTGTTGAAAGTGCGTAGATTAATTTTGGGGAACCTTTGGTTTGCTAGACATTTTAATTTTCAGTTCCAACTTGTCTGCTGACAAAAGTAAAGAGTTGTGGGAGATTTGGTCTTAAAATATGGAGTGCTAAAGGTTGCCCTGCAGTATCTCCTCTCGAGGCACAAGTAATGTCTAGCTATTCCTTTCCTAATTGGGGCAGGCGGGGGGAGTACTATTAAAACTATAACAAAATAAATCTGGGCTTTCCAACTCCCTTTGGAAGGCACGTCCGTCCGGCTGAATGGTTTTGGAAGGCCATGCAAAAAGAAGCAGGGAGAGTGTGGCTTTTTCCCTATGACTGTGCTTCAGCTTAATCCCCAAAGATATGAAGGAATCTTAATGCACACATAAAGAGTCCTCTCCCTTCAGAGTTTGAAATCAGTTTAGTATCATGGCTTATCCCCAGGCTGGTAAATGGAGCTTTCAAGTTCTGGCAAAAATCCTGGTTTGTTCCTGTATCTCAGATTCTCAGGTGTCTGTTTTGAGCAAGTTCCCTGTATCCGAATGTCTTGGTTTAGCCTTATGAAGTAGGATACCAACTTAAAATCCCTTTGAAAATCTTAAAGATGAAGTTCCTTTTAGTAATCCAGTTTAATGAAATGGGCAAAATGTAATCTGGGAGAAGGGTCTTCCTAAAAGTGTTCATATAATATTTCCTAGACTCAACTGCAGATATTTCTGAAGCTGTTTCCACAAGTGGGCAGTTGTCACAATACCCTTGTCGCCTTGCCAAAATTGAGCACAAAGCCATAAGAACATAAGAACATAAGAAGAGCCATGCTGGATCAGGCCAAAGGCCCATCTAGTCCAGCTTCCTGTATCTCACAGCGGCCCCACCAGATGCGTTTGGGAGCGCATGAGACTAGATATCTGTCTCCTGATACCACTCCCCTGCATCTGGCCCTTGAAGTACCCTGGTTTAAAGCCTAGAGATTACACATCTCCATCATGGTTTGTAACCCGTGATGGACTTTTCCTCTAGGAATCTGTCCAATCCCCTTTTGAAGGCATCCAGGCCAGATGCCATCACCACATCCTGTGGCAGGGAGTTCCATAGACTTACAACACGCTGGGTGAAAAAATATTTTCTTTTGTCAGTTCTTACTCTCCCAGCACTCAATTTGAGTGTATGTCCCCTAGTTCTGGTATTTTGAGAGAGGGAGAAGAGCTTCCCTCTATCCACTTTACTCATACCCTGCATTATTTTGTATGTCTCAATCATATCCCCCCTCAAGCGCCTTTTTTCCAGACTAAAGAGGCCCAATTGTTTTAGCCTTTCTTCATAAGGGAGGTGCCCCAGCCCAGTAATCATTTTAGTCGCTCTCTTCTGCACCTTTTCCAGTTCCACTATGTCTTTCTTGAGATGCGGTGACCAGAATTGTACACAATACTCCAGGTGGGGCCTTACTATTGTTTTATATAACGGCATTATAATGTTGGCTGTTTTATTTTCAATCCCCTTTTTGATAATCCCTAGCATGGAATTGGCCTTCTTCACTGCTGCCACACATTGGGGAGACACCTTCATGGAGCTGTCCACCAACACACCAAGATCTCTTTCCTGATCCGTCACGGATAACTCAGAGCCCATGAGTTGAGGAGCCCAGCATCCTTTGTGCATGTGTGTTGTGTGCCTATGTATTTTCTTTTTCTCTTTGCTTCATCTAGTCTGACACTGTAATTGCAGAAGCGGCCAACTTGATGTTCGGGAGCTGATCTCTCTCTACCCCTTCCTGCTGCCTTCTTCCTCTTCGTTCATGCGGTCGCACCCTCCGCTCCACGACTATGCGGACCTCAACCAGCTGACCCAAGGGGATCAGGAGAAGGTGGCCAAGTGCAAGCAGTTTCTCATGAGCTACTTGAGCGAAGTGCGCAGCACCGACGTGGCCAACGGCTACAAGGAAGACGTCGATACAGCTTTGCTGAAGCTCTATGCCGAAGCCAATCACGAAAGCCTTCTCGACCTCTTGGTCACGGAGAACTTCTGCCTGCTGGCGGACAGCGCGGCATGGCTGGAGAAGCACAAGAAGTAAGCTGGCCTCATGCACAAAGGTCTAGTCCAGTGGTTCTCAACCTGTGGGTCCCCAGATGTTCCTGGAATGTAACTCCCAGAAGTTTTCATCACTAGCTGAGCTGGCCAGGATTTTTGGGAGTTGCAGTCCAGGAACATCTGGGGACCCACAGGTTGAGAACCACTGGTCTAGTCTGTGCTGGGTCCTCAATCTTTTTGGCTAGTTATTGACACTTCGGACTAGAAGCCCCTGCCTTTTTGGCGTGACATTAGCCCTCTGGTTGTAACTGGCTTATTAGAAATTGACATCTCAGGGTTGGGTTGGGTTTTTTTTTTAAAGCCAAAATTGTCTTGAAAAACAGAGACGTGAAATGGTCGCAACAACAATAATAAACCTCTGGCATCAAGTCCCACGGTGGTAGTTTGGTGCATGCCCAAAATGCAAGCAGGCATCTGTTATCAGCCAGTAAGAAGCTGGTGTTAAGTGGGTGGCCTTCTGCAAGCATGACTCGACCACAGGATTTGGGCCGTAAGATAAAGTAATGCAAGTCCCCGTGCCTTTCCGAAAGAAATACTTTACTTCTTTTTATCACATACGTTGTATATTGTCTTTCCCAGGCTCAGGCCCTTTTCACTTATCAGAAGATTTGTAACTAAAAACAACAGCAGCGCAGGGGTGTTATTTTCTTCTTCTGAAAAGTTGCAAAGGAACTGCTAGCTCACGCCGGACAGACAGTGTTCCAGTACAGACCTCTTCACTGTGTAACTGGAGAGATCTGAGTATTGTGATATGCTGCCACAAAGGGTGGTGGAATCTCCTTCTTTGGAGGTTTTTAAGCAGAGGCTGTCGGGAGTCCTGTGATGGGGGTTCCTGCATGGCAGGGGGTTGGGCTGGATGGCCCTTGAGGTCTCTTCCAACTCTATGATTCTATGAGTCCAGCAAAGGGTTGAAACAATGCTGGCCTTTCCCATTGTAATGCAGCAGAGCTCTCATCTCCCTGGCTTATACTGAAAAATAGGAAGAGAACTTAGCTTATTTGCTGAGACCTGATTTGCCTTTATGTCTACTGCTCCAGTGGTATGCACCTTGCTTTTATCCATCATACACAAGGGAAGTGGTTAGCTTTTCCTTCTGGCTTCGTTTTTTTATGTGAAAAAAATGGGTCTGCCAAAGAGAGGTTCCTTCTTATGTTTAGACTCTGCACATGCGCAGCAAGAGTCTCTCCCTTGTGTGTGCATTGCTTTTCATGAGGAGGAAGCAAAGACTGAGAGGGGAAAGGTAGGGCACTGTACCGTTCACATGGATAAACACTGAGTAGGTAGTGCCTGAATAGGGTCGGTGTCTTGAGTACAGTAATCCCCCGCCTATTGCAGGTATATCAATCAATCAATCAATCAGTCAATCAATCAATCAATCAATCAATTCCTCTGTTCTTTTTTTATGCAGGTTTTTTGCACTTGGACTCCTGTATCACTCAAACGGACAAGACGCTGCAGCCGTACAGGTCAGAGTGCCGCCCTGTGTTCAAGAAGTCAAAGCCACATGTAAATGCACCCCTAGTGAATGAAAGCTCTTCAACTTCCATTCCAGATTGGGCCTTCTGGAAATGATCAGCTGTGCATGAATTTAGAGTGAGGAGAGCATTGTGGTTGTCTATCTAGAGAGCTAGCTGAACTGATGAAGAAGAGTGGGAGTACATAGCTTGGTGTCCGTTCACTTCTCTCTGTCCTTTTAAAAACCATCTAGCTCTTTGAAGGTTATGAATACAGCAGAGTGAAAGTGAAAATCCACTTGAAAGACATATTAATGCCATTCTGAATTCCTTGGAAACTCAGGATGTGAGTGAAAGAACAAGCTGCCTTCCTTATATAGAGCCAAGGCTTTGCTTGGGAGGGCCTTTTTTCCCTTCTAAAACACAAGGCAAAGTAAATTTTAGGAGGAAGTGACCCATGGTTGGAATGGAGGCAGACAACTTTGGCTTGCCTGCTGTTGCTATGGAACTAGCTTAGGTCCTTTGTACACGACCCTAAACTCCGCCGCAAATGGCTCCCAGCTCCGGAGCTTAAAATTGTTTCCCCACCAGCTCCGGAGTTTACAGATAATTAAGTGCGACCACGCCCACCTAAGCGTGTCCCAGCGCACTTTTCAGGTACCTGCTCTCTGGAGGTGAAAATTCCTGATGCGGATATAACGTAGTGACTGCCCGGCTCTCCTTGCTTCTGTTTGTTCTTTTTTTGCCCCCCGCCCCTTTAAGAGATCTGAATGCAGTGCCGGGGCGGCAGAACGGAGGTGAGTGGCATTCTTTTCTTCCTTTTTTTCTCCCTCCCCTCACGCAGCCAGCAGCCAGGAGTGCGGAGGGGGTGGGAACGCAGGAACAGCGACAAACCCCTAAGATCTCTGGTCCGAATTTAAGTGGCCAGCGGATCTTAGGGGTCGTGTGAAAAGGCCCTTACTTACCCCTGTTGTAGTAACAAAAGATGTTTATGGTGTGATTTTAAAATGCCAGTAGCTTTTTGTGTGAGAAATCAGCCGAGAGCTCTCCTCGGCTCTAAGCCTATAGAAAATGGGAAATAGGGATTTCCTGTGCTGAACACCTGCTATCAGCTTCCAAAATTCTAGCCTGTACCATCCAAGATATCAAGGGTAGACTGAAACTGATAAAGCTTCCTACTAAGAACCGGATGTTATGTCACTTACACGTTTTCCCATATCATAAATAGAGCGTTGGAAATTTTGTGAAAAGGCCAGGATTATCACTCAAAATTATACTGATCTGTTCTTCCGTAGTTTGTATGTGCCTTCATTGTATCTGCTTGTAGCAACCAACATTTCTTGCTTTGGCTTTAGGATGCTGCCCATCCTTGTTAGCAACTGTGTGTGAAGTGTAATGTTTATTAAAACGGATTATTGTCTCTTACTGCGTTGAATTTATTTTGATCTTGCTTAGGTGTTTTGGTATTGTATTCGTTGGTCCTTTTAGTATTGTATATTCATTGTTATTAACTTAAATTCTGATTTTTAAAATTGCAGTAAGCCACCTTCTTAAGGAGAAAGACAGGTTAAAATGCTTTTAATAAATAAATTAATGATGCCTCATTTGAGCTCATAAGGAGGGGGAGGGGGAAGGGGAACTGCCCCCTTGCATGGTATTGCACCACCTAAATAGGCGCTTCTTTTTCACACCAATGAAGCCTATAAGGTTTTGTTGAATTGCGTTCCTAGTAGCCTCTTGCCTTGAAGAACTAGGGAACTGTCGTGGAATTAAACCCCTGTGGGTTTTGTTTTCTGCTGTGTTTCAGTTATGGGTGAAAATTGTTAATGGAGACCTTCAAGACTCCACACGCACAGACCTTTACGATTACATCGTAGACTTCCTCACCTCTTGCCCTGATCATGAATTGGTGTGGAAGTATGCAGAATGGGTCCTGCAGTGCAATGAGGAGGTTAGTGGTGACATTGTATTCAGGAATTTGTCTTGAAATGGCTGTTGCTTGGGTACCTTCTCCAGAGTAGTGGGTGTCCTGTTGCCTTTCTGTTTCTTAAGTCAATTCTAATATAGTTCCAGTATATTCCTCTCCCAAACAAGATGTGATGTACGTTGTGGTCAAAGGTGTAAAATGATGCATGGCAGAGTGGTGCCCAGCTATTATGTGTTGGAGGGTACGGATGCAAGAATGGCCATGAAAATTACTTAAAATGTTCTTGTGCCCAAACTTTCTTCTTAGTTGCGAGGTAGCTTTTTTGTTGTTGTTCGTGGGACATTTTTATATTATTCTACATTTGGAAGACTGCCCTGCTTCTGCATGCTTTCTTGTACTCATGGTAGACTGAAATTATTCAAACAATCAAAGGAAACTATTGGACTGGTGGCCCTAATGACTATTGATATTGTGGCTGCGACTTTTGGGAATTTTAAGTTCAAATCATTAGAAAGTCCAGAGGATCCCCACTCCTTACATAGGGCATTGATTGTCATGTATTTGTTTCTTTGCTGGATGTCTATACTGCACAATTAATGAAAAACACTACTCTGATATGATATGTTTTATAGATAGTGGGTTATGTGGGGTTTAATCCCAGGTCGCCGGCTCATGGTTGACTCAGCCTTCCATCCTTCCGAGGTCGGTAAAATGAGTACCCAGCTTGCTAAGGGTGGGGGTGGGGGGCAATGTGTAGCCTGTTTACTGTAATTAAATCTGTAAACCGCCCAGAGACTACTTGAAGTGGTATGGGGCGGTATATAAGCAGAACACTTTGCTTTCCTCTGTCCATTTTATTTTATTTTGTATATATATTTCATTTGGCTGTATTCATTGGAGCCTGCTGCTATATGGTTTAATGCAAGAGCCATACATCTAGCCATTTGTTTTACAGAGACAGCTGCTTCCACTTAAAAATATTATCTGCAGGTGGAATGTTATGGTTCATTTTCATTGGAAAGTTTTTTGCCACATAATAATCACTTGCAACGCATTTTCATTGACCGCATGGAAGAGAAAAGGCTTGATAGGTCCATTCCCACCAGTAAGCATGAGAAATAATTGGCAATGTTAAGCAGAAACTTGAGTGTGCCGCAAAGTGTCTGTAAATTTCCAGTCTTAATTTCCTACATGTCTTTTCTTTTAGGTTGGAGTATACATTTTCACTAAAAGGCCCTTGGAAGAAGAAGAAAGAAACAGTTTTAATCCAGATGATGTCATCAGATGCCTTAACAAATACCCCATATCACTAGTAAAATACTTAGAATTCTTGGTACTAGAAAGAAGAATAAAGGTAAGTCGAGGGGTAGGAAATAGAACATTTAAGACTGAAGCGTGTCTCTGTGTTAGAATGTTTGGTTCTGCGCAGCTCAGACATTTCTGTAGTTCTGTATCTGGTTATAAAAGCAGCAAGGGTATTTTGCAATCTTTAGCACTTCTCCCACCTTCACCTCTTGCCTGCTCAGACTATCAAACATCACTTTAGTGGCACTGTTATTATTATTTTGTCTCAAATGGGGAGAGTCCATGTAAGCCATGGAATTTGAATGAGCACACGAGGAAAGAATGGGAGAGTGGCATGGGGAAAAAAATGGAATATCGGTAAAATAATGCATGTTGCTTTAGTTATTGCAGTGGGGTAGTTGTACAGTATTCTGAAAGGTCCAGTGGCATTTCCACCCCCCTCTGGCCCCCTGAAATGTTACTTTCACAAAAAGAAAGTAGAGAGATACTGCTGGGACTCGTAATTTCAAAGGACAAATGTCAAGTCCATCTGAAACTGCTTTTTCGATTGGACCTATTTGACGTCTTTATTAATATCATGTTTAATCATGTGTTGTCATTTGCCTTTTAATGAAAATATAATAATCATAATGGAAAGAGCTTAGAGAGCTGATTGAGAAACTAATGGATTATCACTTTTGATGGCAGAAGGAGAAGTTCCACACCCACTTAGCCGTGCTTTACCTGGACGAAGTGCTCCACCTGAAATCGTCGGGGGCCGAGGGGTGCGAGGAGCTGCTAGCCAAAACACAGGCAAAGCTGCGCCATCTTCTGCGAACATCTGACCTGTATAGAGTTCATTTCATTTTAGGTAAGAGAACCGAAATCCTGCTCACGGCGGGGGGCCCGTCACCTCGTTTGAGGACTGTGTTTGGAAAAGTTACTCTTTTGGACTCCAGTCCTCTGTCTCCCAGTGACCATGGTTGTTGACCTTGCCGGGTTGGGAGATTTCGGGTGTTGTCATCTGAAAGAGGACATTTCCAAGCTGTGTCCAGCGGGCGGGAGAGCTGTGCATCTTGTGCATGCGCAGGATCAGGGCGCAGAGCCACAAGTGGGTCTGATTGCCCTGCTTCCTTTTCCTTTGCATCCTCCTTCTTTTCTCCTTTCTCTGTGTCCATCAGACTTGACAGTGCCACCAGCCCAGGGGAATCGGGAAAGGTGTCTGTGGCAAAAGCCTATTTCTGTTGCACCTACTGTGGGATAAACGGTTATAATGGAGACCCTATGCAATAGGTTATAAATATGACTTGGGGGACAGAAGCTGGAAATGCCAGGAGTTGGAAGACCTGTTTTCTTAGTTTGTTTTTCTGGTTATACTCAGCCATCTTTTTCTGGTTATACTCAGCCATTTCCTTTTAAGAGCAGACACAGATATGAGCTTCACTGGCTTCCAGGCCCAGTTCAAAGCTATGGCTTAGTGGTGGCGAACCATGGACACGCCAGGTGTTTTGGACCACCACTCCCAGAATTCCAAGCCTGTATTGCTAATGACATAGAACTGTGGGAGTGGTGGTCCAAAACATCTGGAGTACCAAATTGTTCACCATTACTCTGCTGGAAGGATCGGCTCACCCCATATAAGCCTTCTTGGCTTTTTTATGGTCTTCTGGGGAGGTCTTTCTCTCACTTTGACCACTCTCTCGAGCTCTTTTGGTGAGGACACAAGAAAGGGCCTCCTCTTTTGGCATGCATTGCCCCAAGAATCCAGACTGGCCCCCACCCTTCTTGTCCTTCCACCCTCAGCCCAGAGAACTTCCTTTCCAGGCCGGCTTTTAAGCTACGGGGATGTTTTGTTCATTAAACCTAGAGATTTATAAATGTTTTATAGTTGCCTTGCATCTTAATAGACATTTAATTGCTTTTTAAAATACAGTATTTTTAAAACTGTTAGTTGTTGTACAGCAGTGGTGGCGAACCTTCGGCACGCCAGATGTCTTGGACCACAACTCCCACAGTCCTTTTTCATTGGCAGTCTATGCTTGGAATCCTGGGCGTTGTGGTCCAAAACACCTGGCGTGCCGAAGGTGGCACCACTGTTGTATAGTGTTGCGAGTTGCCTTGGGTCTCCTGTGGGCGAACGGCAGTAAGTAAGAAAGTCTAACTTTCTGTTGTGGCTGCCTGTAAGGACTCTGTGGTGCCCTTTGCAGATAAAATCAGCGGCACGGATCTCCATATGGAGAGGGCGGTCTTGTACGGAAAACTGGAGGAGCACGAGAAAGCTTTGCATATCCTGGTCCAGGAGCTCAAGGACTTCGCTGCCGCCGAGGACTACTGCCTGTGGAATTCTGAGCGCAGAGACCTCCCTTACCGACGGAAACTGTTTCACACACTGCTTTCGGCGTACCTCGATACGAGCACGTCGGAGGAAGAGCTGGCCGTGGCTGCTGTCGATCTACTCAACAACCATGCCCCTGACTTTGACGCGGTGCGCGTGCTGCAGCTTATTCCTGACCGCTGGTCAGTGCAGCTTCTCTCTTCTTTTCTGGCGGGCGCCATGAGGGAAAGCATGCACGCGCAAAGAACGACTCGGATTGCAGCCGGCCTAGCAGAGGTGGAGAATCTTACTTACAGGCATGAAAAGGTGAGCCTAACCGCTCGATTATCATATCTATCTATTTTTGTGTTTGTATTTGGTTCCTGTTTTAACTGAGCATGTCTTAGTTAATTGTAAAAGTGCCTTATGTTTCATTCAGGAGAGAAAGGCAGGGCTCTAAATGGAATGAATCCAACATGCTGAAATTCCATTGCACTGTTAACTTTACATTCCCAATGCATATCCTAATTATTTTGGTTCGTGCATAGGATGTCCTGCTCGTTGATGATTTACGGCAGGGCTGTTCAACTTTGAGCACGCCAAGGTCTACTTTTGCTAGCCCAAAGTGCCTGAGGGCTACTACACTAAAACCTCTACTTACGAATGTTATCCGTTCCGAGCACATGCTCATAAGTAAAAACTTTTGTAAGTAGAGCAGCAGTTTCCCATAGGAATGCATTGAACACCAATTAATCTGTTTTGGAGGGAACAGATTTCAATGCGCCATTACAGTTGAACTGCCCTGCTCGGCTGAGACAGTGGGCTGGGCAGACCCAGAACTTTGCTTAGGGCAGTGGTGGTCTTTGGGATGGGGGAGGGAGGGGTGGAGAAATTATACCCTCACTTTTTTTTTAATTGATGGCTGGTGGGCTACTTTTGAACCCTTCACGGGCTACCAGTAGCCCACGGTCTACCTGTTGGGCAGGCCTGATTTAGAGTATGAAAATCAAATTCCATTTTTCCCATCCCATTTCCTGTTGTGGTTCTATGTTAGCAGTTTGCTTCATTTAATTGTAAAAGTGAAAATTGGGGTTGCATGTGATGCCAACACAAGGGCATATGTATAAACTGAGCATTTCCCTAGTATAGGATCCTCCCCACCCACCCCCAAATCTATGAAGATTGGGGAGCTTTCATGACAGACCCAGGACAGTGTTGGTGAACCTATGGCATGGGTGCCAAAGGTGGCACTCAGAGCCCTTTCTGTGGGCACCCCACATCACCCCTTCACAGCCACCTGTACTCAGGTTAAAATGCTGTATTGGCACATTGCAAAAAATTAGTGGGTTTTGAATCGCAGTTTGGGCACTTGGTCTCTAAAAGGTTCACCATCACTGATCTAGGATGTAGGACTGCAGTGGAAAATGTATTGTACACCTACACATCCGCTTGCTATGGTGAGCTGTCTGTCCTGCACCATTGCTTCCACATCATGTGCTACGTGGCTCTGACAATCTTGGCTTGTTGGCTTTGTGATTCCAAAAGGGAAGGCTGAAGATGCATATAGATGGTTAGATGGCCATTGTCAACCATGTATGAGAGCTCCCATCGGGGGGGGGGGGAGGGTGAAATGTGAATGCTTGGCTTAAATTACTTTGGATATTAAAGTTATAGGTGGGATGCTCCTACATCCTGAGTAAGAATCACAAGTTATCGTAAGGGCATTAGGAGAGCTTGAAGAGTGGGACTTGGTCAAGCTTTCAGCCTATCTCAAAAGCAGAGGCTTCTCTTTCCTTGTTGTTTTATCTATGGCGTAGTCATTGGCAGCTCAGGTAATCTTTTGCCAACATGGTGCTATGGGCATGTGTAGGAAGCAAGGTTGATAAAAGCCAGTCATCCAGCCACCATTTTCTGGTGACCTAAGAAGACAGCTATTGTAGGGGCTATGCATCCCAATAAATGGTACTGAACTTAAGTTTTCATCATTCTTTGTCTGAGGCTGTGCGGACGGGAGTGTAACATGTTCAGAAGCTACAACTTGTTGAACTGCAATATTATAGACAGGTTGGTGCTGCAAAGTTTAAGGAGGGCTTTTTCTACAGTGGTCTTACTCTTGCCTCCTTTAAACAATGCTGGGATCCTGTCCTGTTTCAAGGAGACATTCACCATTCCCCCGCCCAAGCAGTACACACTTGTATTTGTAATTCACCAAAACCTTGGAATTCAAATTGATGACTGTACTGTTGGGAAATTAAAATTAAATCAGTACTGGCACACCAAGAATCCCGTGCTTTGCAAAATAAATAAATAAATAAATTCAGAGACTTACCTCGATTGTGTACCCATTTTTAGTGACCTGTTCCTCTTTGGCTTGTTTCTTCCTTTAGGTCAAACTAAAAGGAAGCCCGACCGTTCTCTCTGACAAAAAACTCTGCCAGCTGTGTCAAAGCCCTTTCCGCGAGCCTTCTTTTGTCAGGTATCCAAACGGCAGCGTGGTCCACCCGCATTGTGCTGCCAACTGGCTTGTGACTTCTAATGCACACCATCATTTATCCAACCCCAGCGGACAGACATGAAACGTGTTCACGGGGGTGCAGTGGCTGAGTTGTGGTGGATCTTTAGAACAACCCAGGAGAATCTGCTGGTTAGGGGGTGGGGGACACGTAGGTCAAGAAGAGGGTCTTGCGCTGGGGTGGATGGAGAAGTCTGCGGTCAACCTGGAACACGCACTCACACTCGCACACAACTGCTGATGTTTGGTGAATGTAGATGGCACAAGAAATTACAGAAGTTTATGAAGAAATGCTTTCCTCACTGGGTCCGTGAGTATTGGGGAGGGGAGGAATGAGCGGAAAATAACTTTTTTTTAAAATTAAAACTTGCACTGAAGTTGATCATTAACTGGTCTTGGATGCGGAGGGGCTGATGGGCAGAAACACTTCATCTCCGCCTAGTTGGATCGTTCTGTCTCTTGGAATAACTAACTGGAACGAAGCAGCACTTTCTTAAGAGAAGAGCTTAATTTTCTCAGCTGGGTCTAAATTTTGCCTGCTGGGGAAGAAGCATCATGAACTTGTTCTGTGCTCTTCATACTGTTAAAATGTCATGCACTTTTGAGCCTTGGTTCCCTCCTCCCCGCCTTCTCTGCCGCAACTGTTACAAAGCTTACTGAACCAGTGTCTTCTGGGCAACTCCTGCTCTATTTGGGAGTGAGAGAGAAGCGGGGCCGTGGGTTTTCTGTGGTTTGAAAGTCCCAGAGTTTCTCACACTACTAATCACAGGGGAAGCCACCCGCGTCTGCTGTATGGGAACTGTAAACGATTTAGGGGTCATGGGAGCAAGTCTTTAATAAATGTCATGATTTATTTATTATCCTACAGATGTTCTGTAAATACAGCTGAATGAAATGGTTTTGTATATCTCAGCATTCCTTAGAGCGAGCACATGTAATCGGTAATTCCAGGTATAAGCTTTTTAAGTCTACACCTGACATCACAAAGAGCCATCTTTCCCCCCCCCCCTGCAAGTGAACAAATCTGTGCCTCCGATCTGCTTGGCAGGAGTGGATTTGTACAAAGGGATAAGGGTGCTGAAAAGACATCATTAATTGCATCCTGAAGGTGCTGAATAAGCTTGATAACACTTAATAAACGCTCTATGGATGCTGCAGCAGTGTGCCAAAGTCTTTGAAGTCAGCCAGTACCGGTACAACCCATTGAATGCTTCTTTTGAATTCCTGATGTAGCGCTCGGGTTTGATAATACCCATCTACTTACCTCCCATGTCACAAAAAGCCATTGCTGCCATTTAGCTCATACTCACGAATCAAAGCTTTAAAACTGATCTCTGCACTGTATCTTCCTAATCAAAAACTAGAGCAAAAACTGTGTTATAAACCTGTAGGGTGTCTGCATTCTGCAACCATTCAGTGAAGCAAAAGTTGTGCATTTGAAAACCAGAGCCGCATCAGAGCACATGGGCGTGATGAACCTGTGTCTGAACTGTTGCAGCTGCAACAGATGGTCTACTGAGTTTGTGTATTCCTTCATGTAACAAGTTTATTGCAGCATGGAAACCTGTTTGGAAAAAGAACGACTCTTGCTGTGTGCGTTTTTTTGTTTTTTAAAGAGAAGCATTGTTTAGGATTCTTGTGTTTTTCTAGAGAAGCAGGTGAGTTAACCGTAAAAACTCAGATGATAACAGTATAGTTAATCATAGAATAGTGAAGTTGGGAGGAGCCTATAAGACCGTCAAGTCCAACCTGCTGCTCGATGCAGAAATATCAGGTGGTTGTCCAAAATTGCTCTTGAACACCTCTGGAGTGCTCACCACCTCTGGAGGGAATTGGTCCCATTGCCATACTGCTCTAACAGGAAGTTTTTCGTGGTATTCAGGTGAAAGCTGGGTTCTCTTAACTTGAGCGTCTTGTTGAGCACTCTGGGATGATTGAAAACAGATCCCACGCCTCCTCTATATGTCAACCCTTACAATACCCTACAGCAGGGGTTTTGTAAGGAGGGCCAGATTTGGTGGCTGATAATATGTCAGGGGCCGGTTGCTCCCCGACCCTGCCACCCCACTGCAAGCCCCACCCACTGACCCATAAGCTCCACCCACTGACCCTTTGCAAACCCCCCCGCACCGACACCCCCCATGCGCCCAGCCTCATATGGTTGTTGGCAGTGCCAGTGGCAGCAGCCCGCACGATGGCTGGCTGGCCGGCCCGCCCGCCGGCCTGCCCAGCCCCACAAGCTTCCCAGCAGTGCTGGTGGTGGTGGCCCACCCCCTTGCCTGCCCACCCAGCCCCACAAGCTTCTGCTCAATGGCCGGCCGGCCAGCCCAGCCCGTCAAGCTTCCCAGCGGTGTCAGTGTTGGCAGAAGATCTTTTTTTAAATGGGGCGAAGGAGGGGGAGGGAGGGGTGGGCCAGCCAGCCGCGGGCAACTCAGGCCGGATTTGGCCCCCGGGCCGGACTTTGGGCAGGCCTGCCCTACAGACATTATCACCTTGGCTTTAGGCCTGAGGCTGCAAAATCCTATGTACTCTTGCTGTGAAACCAATGCTATTTTCCCTCCCATAAAGCTTAACTCTTGGAGAACATCAGCAATAGCAAGAAACCAACCTGTATGCACACACTTGGGAATATCATATCAGAACTGAAGCTGAACTCAGATATCTATGTTTCTGTCAATTGTAAACTGACAGAAAGAGCATGTCTTCAGCATCCATAGCCACTGGTACAATTTATCCCACCAACCCACTTCCCCTGTCTGTAAATCGAGGGTGGGGAGCGGTAATCCAAAAGTCTTTGGCCTCTAACTAGAATCTAGTCAGGGGTGGGGGGGCATTCATTCTGGATGGCTGTAGTAGCTCAACCTGGCTTTAATAAACACCTCTGCTACTAAAATCATAGGATCATCATAGGATTGGAAAGAGACCTTGGAGGTCTTCTAGTCCAACTTCCTGCTCAAGGCAGGAGACATACCATCCCAGAGGGGTGGCTGTCCAATCTTTTCTGGAAAACGTCCAGCGATGGGGCGCCCACAACATTCGGAGGGAAGCTCTGTTTAGTGGCTCTCGCCATCTGGAAATTTCTGTTCTCCCTCTGAGGAGTTTCCACCCATTGGTTCTTGTCATACACTTGTCAGGCCCTCTTCGCTGTGGCAACTCTTCAGGTTTCGGAAGACTGCTATCATGTCTCCCCTCAGTCTTCTCTTCGTCAGGCTAAACATGCCTAGTACTTTTAGTCATTTTTCCTACGATTTAGCCTCCAGACACCTTATCATCTTGGTTGCTCTTCTCTGCACTTTTTCTAGAGTCTGTGGGCGCTTTTACACGACCCCTAAGATCTGCTGGCAACTTAAATTCGGACCAGAGATCTTGGGGGTGTGTCGCTCTTCCTGTGTTCCCCCCCCTCCGCACTTCCTTGCTCTTGTCTGCGTGAGGGGAGGGAGAAAAAAAAGAAAAGAATGCAGGCTCAGCTCTGCTCTGCTGTGGAGCTGCTCGAACCATTCCAGTCTCTTTCAGTCTCTTAAAGGGGTGGGGGCAAAAAAACCACACACACACAAGGTAAGGAGAGCCCGGCATTCACTGCTTTACATCCGCATCAGAATTTTTTCACCTTCGGAGACCAGTTACTTGGGAAATGCGCTGGGACATGCGTAGGTGGGCATGGTTGTACTTTATTTTGTTTAAAGTCCAGAGCTGATGGGAAAACATTTTAAAGCTCCGGATCTCGGAGCCCTTTGCCCCGGATTTTAGGGGGCGTGTAAAAGCGCCCTGTGTCTTGTTTGTATTGTCACCAGAACTGGACACTGTATTCTAAATGTGGACTCACTAGGTCAGTATAAAATGGTGCTACCACTTCCTGGGACCTTGATGCTATGCCCCTCATGATGCAGCCTAGAACTGTGTTAGCTCTTTTGGCAGCTGCAGCACACTGCTGCCTCATCCTTAGGTCCACCGGGACACCTACATCCCTCTCACAGGTCCTACTGTTGAGCCAGGTGCCACCTATCCTATTTAAACAATTATAAATTGTAGGCTTTGACTTCAGATAGAACTGGGCTAAAGGGGTTGCTGCTTATTTAGGTACCCCTCTTGCCCTCTACCCATTGAAGAGTAACAGGGGTGTATGCTAATTTTCATCATTCCTGTGAATGACTCTGTCTCCTCTACCCCTTCCCCCAGCCTTCTTTAAAACATGAATAGGGATGGGCACAAACCAGAAAAATGACAAATTGGAGTGGTTTGTGGCTATCCATAAACCATGAACCACTCTTGACCCATGCAAAAATGAACTGTTTCGTTTACCCCCCCCCCCCCAGTTCTTCCTGGGAAGGGAGGGTGGCTAAAGCTTCCACCTACTCTGCTGCCCACCAACCACCAGGCCAGCTATCTCTGTGCAGGCACCTACTTCTCAGGCGATAGGTGACACTGGCACAGAGACCCGGCTCCTGGAATCAGCAGTGGAGGAGGAAGAGGAGGAGGAGGAGGCTAGAGGCAACAGGAGACAGTTGGCATCCATTTTGCCAAAGCAAAAACGTTCTGAATGTGGGGGAAAATTCAATGCTGTATTTCATTTCAGCGTAACAGGATCCATGAACTGACCCAGGAACCAGCAAGATTTATGGGTGTGTGGGTTTTGGTTGTTTTTTTTTTGGTTTTTTTTTTTTGGAGTTCAGTACGTGTGCATCTCCATGCATGATACATAATCATGGTGTCAAGCCACATCATTGTGAAAGGGTGTGGTTTGGCATATGGCATGGTTACTTTCCCCCTGATTGACGAAGATGCAGGGGTTATGGTCAGCATCGGGACTGCAGCAGGCAGGGAGCCTTGCTTTTAATGATTTGCATTCCTGCATGGAGCGTGGGTTTGGACTTAATGGCGTTATAGGCCCCTCCCAACTTCACTGTTCTATGATCCTCTGGTAGTCTCAGGGAAGACCTCCCTTGACCAGGACTTTTTTCCTCTGGGAAGAAGGCAACATACTTCCTATGTGAAATGTTTTCGGCACTCGGACATAAGAAAGTTCCACAGACTGAGGCGGATAATTGATTCCATTTGACCCAATCCAGTTGACACCAGCAGTGGCTCTCCAGCATTTCCAAGCAGGATCTTTCCCTCGCCCATCTTGGTAGGGGCACCAAACGGGACCCGTGGTCATCTTCTCCATGACAAGTCTTTTTTTTAAAAAAAAACCTGAGCTTTGGGTTGCTGACCAAAGGAAAGGGTTCAACTTTCTGCCCACACATCATGGCCTGGAAAGGGTAATTTTCTTTTTTTCCCTCCTGTCAGATTTTGTTTGTCGTTGGACAAAAATACACGTCATCAAAATAAGTATTTAGTGTAACATATATTTGATCTTATGGAGTTTCTACAATCATTTGTGGTGCCCATGTTCAACTGTTGGACCCATCCCTAAATAAAAACAGCCTGCCCTGATCTATTTGAAAGGACCAACAAATGTTAATTAAATATATTGGAAGTAAGCATACCTTTTCAGCATTTTAATTTTTTACATTGCCATATATGAAACTCAATAGCTGCAGAGACCTGTTATCATGGTAGCAGAAATCAAATTTATTTATGTTAAATACCCGATAGGAAGGACAACACCTATATTCAGTACATATGGGAAATGACTACCTGAGTGTGCAGTTATGTGGCCAGATTAATGCTTAAAGGAGGAATTGAATGAGGTGGAACAAGTGTGTAGTAATGTAAAAAAAAATGGAAACCACCTCTTATTTACTAGAATAACAAACCCAGATACCTCAACACTTGTTACTGGTATTTTAATTTCTTGTAGAATTGAGGTGGTATGCATTTATGAGTAGGTTGAATTGAATTTATCTCTTTCATGCTGTTTTTCCAGTGTTAACATCTACATTTTTCTTGTAAAACTTAGCTTGACATGAATTATTCGGTGACGTAATTATCTCTGAACACAGAGCAACAAAATCTAGGACAGGCAATCTAGGAAAAATATTCTGAGCTAAATTTCACTGAAATCAGGAAAATCACAATTTAGTTTGCATCTACACACTCTGAGCAATACATTCGGTTGAAACACAAGAGAGACTCGAGAAAAATAGACAGGGAGACTGCTAAGCATGCTTACTGGAACTTAGGTCTTCATCACATAGCTTCATCATTGTGAAGTGTTTCCAAAACTAAGGCCTTAACAAATTGGAACATTAAATGTGGTACTCATAATTTGATTTTTAAAACATGTTAGCATCCTTTTTGGGGGGTGGGGGAGATTGACTCATTACGAAAAATTCATGTTAAATTAGCACATGTTAAAATCAATTTGAAATACTGTTAGAAAACTTTAGGGGAGAACTCCTCTCCCCTAAGTTTTGACAGTAACAATTGTAGTTGCATTGAAAAGTAGTGATGGTACCACTGTTTACATTCTTTTGTAAAAATTTTAAAAATTCATTGTTTACCACCACCCACACTTATTTGTAACATACTAGCCAGAATCCTATTGGACATTTATGCTTTCCAAAAGAAATCATTTTATATTTTGGCAGCAAATTGGTCTTCATTAATAAGGTGGTGATTCCATTCTTGGCCATACATTCAGGAATGTAACCAGACCTTCATTAATGAGTGGCAATTTGCTAACAGAACATACACATTTCTCCTTATTTACGTGTAAACCTGCAGTAGGGTACTGGCCATTGTTTCCTGGGTCTGAGTAAAATTGTGATTTCACGTAACGTATGTAGGGTGTTTTCTTCTGCACCGCACGGTCAGGCCTGTGGTATTCAGGAAGAGTCAGCCCACCCATCTCATGATGTTCCTGATGCAAGTCAAACACACCCTTGCAGCCCAAACTGCTCCCAGTGCTGGGAAGATCAATGTCTTGACAGTAGTTGTGGGGCCAGTTTTAGCAGAAATGTGATACATGGAGGACTCGATTAATTCCACAAATTCTTCACCACATCCTGCTAATTTTCTTCAAATTCTTCAAATTCTCGGTTGTAACCACCTTGTGCTAGATTGTGCATAAATTACATTTATGGGTAATCTGTATTTTTGCAGGCACTTCACTTTTTCATTTAGCATTCTGTATTGACTAGAAATGGGCACGACCAGAAAAAATGACGTTTCGAGTTGTTGTTTGTCGGGGCGGGTCCGTTTTGGGTCGTTTCCGTTTGTCGCGATAATTTTCAAAAATTTGTCGTTTCCGTTTGTCGTTTGTCGATGGGGTTGGGGTTGGGGTTGGGGTTGGGGTAAGTGGGCTCTGGGAGGCACCTCTCTGGGTGCCTCTGACGTCTGACCCACTAAGAAGGGAAGGGAAAGGAAGCGTAACGCGAAGCCGCCGCGTACCATACGTTACATTACATTATGTTAGGGTGGGGGGTAAGTGGCAGAGACACCTCTCTCTCTGGGTGCCTCTGACTCACTAAGAAGGGGAGCGTACTAGCGTACTGACGTACAGGTTAGGGAATGGGATAGGGGTAGGGGATAGTGGGCTGTGGGAGGCACCTCTCTGGGTGCCTGTGACCCACTAAGAAGGAAAGTGTACTTGCGTACGGATCTGGGTTAGGGTTGGGGTTAGGGTAAGGGCTAGGCTTAGGGTTACGGTTAAGGTTAGGGTGGGTTAGTGGGCTGCACCTCTGGGTGCCTCTGACCCACTAAGAAGGACAGTGTACTGGCGTATGGGTTAGGGTTAGGGTTAAGGTTAGGGTTAGGGTTAGTGGGCCTTTTATGCCCTCTGGCACATCCAGAAGTCTCAGTCAAAACCTGGCCATGCGATTGGTGGAATGGGTCCAAAAATTTGTATGGTCCCATCCCATGACCAGCCCATCATTGCGCAGGTGTAAAAAAATAAAAATAAAATAAAATAAAATCAATGGAGACGTTTTATTGCAAGAAAAACCCACTGCTGCTACTATAAAAATCAGGCATTTAAAATACCTAATTTTCAAATGTTTCTGTGGTGCTTTGGTGGGTTTTTGGACCACGATTTAAAAATAAATATTGCGGTCGCCATTTTGGATCCCCCCCCACCGCATGGCAAATGGAGACGACGAGGATGGCCCCCCCAGCCTCGTACCAGCAGCCCAGGACAGGAGGGGGGGGAGGCCGCCCCCCCCCAGAAACCACCCCTCTCTGGTAGGTGCCCTCACTGAGGCAGGCATATTTTCGCCTGCTTTTTTGGCCGGCAATCAGGGGTTTTTTTTAAACTTTTTTTCTGTGCTGCTTGGCATCGCGCAATCGCCGCGATGCCATGAACGACAACGAAAAATCAGACCCAATTTTTCTTTTTCGGCTCGGGTTCGAGCTGGAGCGGAGTAATTCTCGTTACCGTTACCCGTTACGTAACGATAACGAGAACCAAAAACGGAAACGAGATTTTCGCCGAACCGTGCCCATGTCTAGTATTGACTTTCACAAGATGACCTTAACTAAGGGCATTTATACATGACCCCTAAGCTCCGCCGCAAATGGCTGCAAGGTCCGGACCTTAAAAATGTTTACCCACCAGCTCCGGACTTTGCAGACAATTAAGTGCGACCTCGCCCACTTAGCGCGACAAAACAGCAGTTTTCTTGTACCTGCTTTTTGGAGGAGACAAATATTTGATCCGGTGTAAGGATAGTGAGTGCGGGGCTCTCCTGGCTTCCGTTTGTTCTTTTTTTGCGCCCCGCCCCTTTAAGAGATCTGTATTATGCTGCCGGGAACAAAACGGAGGTAAGGGCATTCTTTTCTTTCTTTTTTCTCCCTCCCTCGGGCAGCCAGAAACCAGGAAGTGCGGAGGGGGGTGGGGACAGAGGAAGAGCGAGGAACCCCTAAGATCTTTGGTCCGAATTTAAGTGGCCAGCGGATCTTAGGGGTCGTGTAAAAAGGCCCTTAGATAACGGGGAATGAGATAGAAGGTGTTGAATTGAAGAGAAGCTCATGATTTTGCTATGTGTATCGTAATTTTTCTTCTCTCTAGCTAGAACACTGGTTCCCAACATTGTATCCCCAAATGGTCATGGACTACAACTCACAGAAATCATGGTCAACATAGCTAGTGGTGAAGGCATATCAGAGTTTTTGTCAAAGAACAGCAGGGGACCCAAGGTTAGGAACCACTGGACGAGAAGAAACTAAAACAATAAAGGCAACATTCTTATTGGCTGTCAGGATAAAGCAACAACATTTGGTCATTCAGTAGTGAAAGTAGTATAGCTAGTGCCATGTAAATTAATTAAGTTATCATGAACAAAACTCAAATTTGCCACACAGTCGATATATGGAACAACACCGTCGTGTCATGTTACAGAATTTTGGAGTTCAGTCACTTTTGTTTCTCTATTAAGCAAGCAAACTTGGTTAGTATCAAACAGCAGACTGGTGTTCACTGCAAACGTATATCGTGCTCGGCTGTATTCTCCTTTTCATTCGCCCAGGCACGTGAGGAAATACCTTATATGTTTTTGGCAGGAACTCAAGGCAGGCCTCGCGGAATTTTTTGATCCTCCAACAATAGATGACGGGGTTGAACACAGACTTGAGGTAACTCAACCATAACACCCAAGTGCTGGTGACATAGAAGGACGGGCTATAGTAAAACTGCCTGTTGAACACAGACATCAAACTGAACACGGTGTGTGGGAGCCAGCAGAAGGAGAAGCCAACGAAAAGGATGAGGATGGTCGTGAACGCTCTGGTCTTGAAGCTCATGTCCACAGTCACTGGGCGGGCCTTCTGCAGCCCTACCAGGCCCAGTCTGCTCCCCTGATTCAAGCAGACACTCTCGGCATGATTGTGGATCCGGACTGTGTTCCGACGGACCGTCTTCAGAATACAAAGGTAAGAGTACAACATGATGCTAAACGGGATGAAGAAAATGGCCACAATCAGCATCACGGCATAAGCTCTATCTGCAGGAAACTCGGTGTACCCCAAGACACACTGGGGAGCCCGGCTTGGGACTTCGACAGACGTCCACCCAACCACTGAAGGGAAAGAGATGCAGAAGGAAAAGGCCCAAGAAAAGGCAATCATGATTTTTGCCCGCTGTGGGTTGAGTTTGTCCTGCCGTTGGACAATAATGAGGAATCGGTCGACACTGATGATCAAGAGTATAGACACACCTTCCAAGACAAAGAACCAGTAGAGCATAGCTGATATCCGGCAGAAGGGAGCGCCAAAGTTCCAGTCCACTGTGAGGATGGTAACGGCAGTAAAAGGCATGCAGAACAGAGACAGCATGATATCCGAGAAAGCCAGAGTAGCCAGAAGCAAGTTGATGGCTGAACGCATGGCTGGTTTCTGGTACACGATCAGGCAGACAATGGCATTGCCTAGGAATCCAACAGCAATCATGCCTAGCATAACAATAGCCAGGAGTATCCTGAGTGGCGTTGGTAAGCCTGTGTGATTGGAGGAGACGTGCACACTGGCATTTAGGGCGGCCTCTGGAGGAGTCTCGTTGCATGACATCATAGTGCTGTACATTGCCAACAGAGATGCTCAGCCCCCACCATCTTCCTGCTAACTCCCTGGCTGCCGCCATTTTCCCATCCTAGCAGCCATAGAAGTCTGAAAATCAGTCATTGACAAAATCAGGCCATGGTGACTTCTAGGAAGAGCATGTTCCTTAGGCAAGATGTAGGTTTAGCCATTATGAAGCAGTTATCTTCTGTGATTCTTGGATCTAGAGAACGAGGGGGGAAACAGCTGTGATAGCATCTACTGATTCTTAGTACTCCCCATGTACATAGAGGTTTGAATATTTAATGAAATACAGTATAACTCAATACAGATGGTCTGTTCCTACATTTTGCATAGGAAATGTATTTAGACTTGTTTTGTTTTGTTTGGTAACGGCCAGATAAAATGTCTGTGAAATGTAATCACTTTGATGCCATTTAACTTAATGCTAGCACCAACTTTGAAAATGATTTGTATTATTTCTAACCTGTTTCCTGCCTAATACTCACGTCTCTCTCCCTCTCCCTCCCTCCCTCTCTCTCTTTCTCTCTGTGTGTATATCTGTGCAAAAAAGTTTTGAATAATCTTTACAATGCTGATGATGATGATCATCATCATCATCCAAACAACATTTCTGAAAACCACACTGGTAACATGAGCATATTTGAGGGATATTTGACCAAGGTGTACCTTATAAACAGTGCATGCTGCACTGTTTAATCTGTAATCACCATTTTCCAGTTTCATCTTTTGAAATGGCAGGCAGGCTGAGGGCTAGGAGGTAGATCAGAATGGGTGACAAAAGTGTCCCAAAGATGGCGTGCTGCCTTTGGGCCTTTTTACACGACCCCTAAGATCCGCTGGCCACTTAAATTCGGACCAGAGATTTTAGGGGTTCGTCGCTCTTCCTCTGTCTTCCTCTGTCCCTACCCCCCTCGGCACTTCCTGGTTGCTGGCTGCCTGAGGGACTGAGAAAAAAGAAAGCAAGGAGAAAAAAGAAAGCAAAGTCTCCGTTTTGTTCCGGACAGCATTCAGATCTCTTAAAGGGGCGGGGCGCAAAAAAAGAACAAACGGAAGCCAAGAGAGCCCCGCACTCACTATCCTTACACCGGATCAAATATTTCTCACCTCCAAAAAGCAGGTACAAGAAAACTGCTGTTTGGTCTTGCTAAAGTGGGCAGGGTCGCACTTAATTGTCTGCAAAGTCCGGAGCTGGTGGGTAAACATTTTTAAGGTCCGGACCTTGCAGCCATTTGCGGCGGAGCTTAGGGGTCGTGTA
Source organism: Phrynocephalus guinanensis (assembly GCA_037367245.1). NCBI lineage: Eukaryota > Metazoa > Chordata > Lepidosauria > Squamata > Agamidae > Phrynocephalus > Phrynocephalus guinanensis. The sequence continues at coordinate 35,196,785 of CM074736.1, forward strand.
TAAACGCCCTTTGATACTTTCCTCCTCATTGTGGTTCTGCTTCAGCATATTGTCTACCAGGGAAATACAAATGCCAACCCTCCAGGGGCTGCCTTTACCCAACAGGAAACTGAAAGCAGCTAAGGGCCCATGTGTTGGAGGGCAGGGGATGTGACTTTTAAAATTTATTTAAAGGGGTACTGCTGCTTGCAGAAGCCCCCTAGAACACCCATTTCTGATCTCCTCTCTTCCCCCCTCCATTTTTTTTAAATTATGAACTTTTGTACAGTGGCCAGACACCACCTGCTCTGGACCTGAATATAAAAGCACTATCATATTTAGGATGACTTTAAAAAATAATTGCCTCTTGCAACAATCTGTCTGTCTGTCTGTCTGTCTGTCTGTCTGTCTGTCTATCTATCTATCTATCTATCTATCTATCTATCTATCTATCTATCTATCTATCTATCTATCGGACCACAAACGTTTAATAAATGAATCTGAAATGTTAGGGTCCCCAGACAGAGTGGCTGATTCACATAGCATTGCCTTTGCAGCTCCTGAACACCTGCTAACCCTAATATACTGTACACAGTCGCACACCATGCCCGCTCCTGCCCCACCCCACCTCCCACCCCGCAATGTTTCACCAGGATGACAGCAGAAGCAAAATGGTCTTAGCAACTCCCTAGGATCATTCTGGGTGCATTAATTCTTCTAGGTTCACTGCACTGCACTGAGCTATGTGACAAAGATGAAGGATTGTGGTGATTTATCCCAGAGCAGTGCACTTCAGTCTTAATGTCTTCAGCTTCCAGGCTAGCTGTCTAGAAAGCACATCCTGAACTTGGGCGGCACACTTATTTTCTGTCTGAGGCTATGGGGCTATGCAAAGAAGGGCCTTATTTCATCTCTGACTCTGCTGGCAAGGCCTGATGGTAACTACCGGTACACTTCAAAAAAACCCACCTGAAAGGCAGAATCAGAATCATTTATTGTAGGAAGGTGCTATATTTCCCATCATTGAGGTATGCATAGCTACGGAACACATTTAATGGAAGTGCTATGCAATCCAACCCAGGAATTGGCGGACTTCAGCCTTGTGGGATCTAAACTTCCTTTTACAAGTTTAAGATTACTAATAGAGATGGGCACGACTTAGCGGTATTCCCGTTTCCGTTTCCGTTACTCGGTTCCGTTACTCTACGGAAACGGTAACGGGAATTACTCCCCCAGACTTCGAGCTCGAACCGACGAACGAACAATTTTGGTCTGATTTGTCGTGCTCGTTACTTGCATCGCGAGATCGCGCGATGCCACACGCGGCACAGAAAAAAAGTTTTTAAAAGTTAAAAAAACCCGGTTCCCGGCCAAAAAGCAGGTGGGAAAATGCCTGCCGTGCCTCAGGGCACCTACCAGAGGGGTTGTTTCTGGAGGTCCCCGGCCTCCCCCCTCATCCCCCGTCCTGGGCTGCTCTGGTGGGACTCGCCGCAGGCTCGCAGCCAGCAAAAAGCCCAGTCTCGCCGCCGGCCGCCGCAATTAAAGCGCAAGCAAGCGGCACGGACGGCACAGGAAAAAACTTTTAAACTCTCCCCCCACCCATTCCCGGGCCAAAAAAGCAGGCGGAAAAATGCCTGCTTGACTAAGGGCGCAGGGCACCTACCGGAGGGGTGGTTTCTGGAGGGGGGGTCCTGCCTCCCCCCCGTCCTGGGCAGCCGGACTCGCGAGTCGCCATCGCCATGCCATGCGGTGCGGGCGGGGGATCCAAAAATGGGGCGGCAAACGCAATATTGTTTTTGAAATCGTGGTCCAAAAACACACAAGCACAACAGAAACACGCGAAAATTTTATAAACTGCCAGATTTTTCACAGTAGCAGTGGGTTTTTTTCTTGCAACAAAATGTCTCTCCTCTCCTCCTCTGTCCTCCATTGATTTTATTTTATTTTATTTTATTTACACCTGCGCAGTGCGCAATGATGGGCTGGCCAAGTGGCCAGCCATGTGGGAGTGGACGACCATGCAAATTTTTGGAGCCATCCCACCAGTCGCATGGCCACTTGGCCATGGAGACTTCTGGGATGTGCCAAAAAGCCCCCTAAAACCTGCCCTAGCCCTAACCCTAACCCTTGACTCCGTACCCATACGTCACAGACTGTCTTCTTAGTGGGTCAGAGAGGCACCCAGAGGTGCAACCCACTAGCCCACCGTAACCTTACCCGTCACTAGCCTAACCCTAGCTCTTGCACTAAGCCACCTTAAAGCCAGATCTACTTGCTTGCATTGCACTACACGCAGCAAGTACAATTCCCTTCTGTGTGAGACATGGTGGTGCCAGAGCCTTGTGAAGGGCGGGTATGACCCTATCACTCTCACACTGGTCTCACGTCTGCACATTATGTTATGCAATATCCATATGGCTATTGCATAGCATTTTGCAGCAGCAGCAGGTGAGGAAGGGAGACCCCCATGTAGAGGGGTGTCTCTTGGAGCCTGCTTCCCCTTCCTAGTGGCAGGAGGCACCCACAGGTGCCTCCAGGAGCCCACTTTCCCTTTATAGCGGGCCAGAGGAGGCACCCACCCCACAGAGGTGCCTCCAGGAGCCCGCTCCCCCCCCCAAAAAACCAGTACTAACGACAACAAAAAAACGAAAAAACGAACCGACTAAATTTTGCGAATTTTCGCGAAAACCGGAAACGACCCGAAATGGGACTGGCCCGACTAACGACAACTCGAAAAATTTTTTTTTCAAGTCGTGCCCATCTCTAATTACTAATCTGAGGAACGTATGTGTGAACATTGAATGGAGGTCCCAGAGCTTCCATGCAAAAATCCTGCCTCTTTCTACCCATAGCAAGCATTGATCACTTCAACGCTGTAATTCAAGCTAGGGAAAGAGTAATTTTTGTTAAGAGTCAGAAATACACAGTCACCCAGGGATAGACCAGCAGATCCAGATTGACCACTCGCCTACTACTAGTGTAAACCCAGATCTTTAATATGACCTGAAGTGGTGACAGCTGTCAGCCTTGACAGCTTGAAGAAAGGATTAGACAAGTTCACTGAGAACTTACCCAGAAAAGGGTCGACAGACTTGGCCCCTGCCTTCCCTCCTATGGCAGCTTAAAGCAGATTTCTGTTGCCAAGGACCGCCCAGGATAAAATAGGTTGATAATGGGAGGAAAAGAGGTTCAAGCAGAGAAAAGGACATACATATTTTGCTCTCCTCCCATGAACTTCTATGTGCAAACACTCGTTTCACCATCCACTCCTCCCCGCTTTATATGCAAACAGAGCAGGCATGGGAACAGAACGAACATGGGAACACTCTGCCAAATAAATAAATAAATAAATAAATAAATAAATAAATAAATAAATAAATATAGGTCAACTGAACTATGTACGCAATTAGGGGTTCTGCTGCAGCTCAGATAAAGGGCGGCAACCCCATTATTCTACATACCGTAGGAAGAAAATCACGAATGACAAAAGCAAGAGGGCAAGGCACCTTTGAACGATGGTATCCCAGCTGCCAAGAGCTTGGCGCAGCGTGCTTCATCAATAATAAAATGTTCTTTTCCATACCTCATTGTTTTTCCAGGCTCCAACTCCCTCCAGGGAGTCCGCAGACTCTTTTGTCGCCTTGGCTTCACCTCCCTTCACCATTATTCAATTTCTCGGCCCACTCCGATATTGTTGTTGTGAGACTGAGGGCATCATGAAAGCAATAGATCTCATACAGGCTCCTCAAGTCCTAACCCTGCAGCATAAGACAGGGTACAAGAATGTTTAAGAAGGCATGACTTTCTGCTTGATTGGTTGTGGGTCAAACATGTTGATTCAACCCAACCCCACAACCTCAGAGGGCAGCATACCCAACCTCAACAATAATGGATGGCAACCCCTTCCTGTCATAGTGACAACACTCAGTGGTGAGATACACTGTGATAAAATGCAGTATCTTTTTCTGTCCTTGCCCATATTGGTTTGGGATCACTTGCATTTGTGTGAGTGAATTCAAACCTGCAGATTAGCTACTGAGGGCTTAAAAACCCAGGGGTGGGGTACAAAGGAGACAGGGACTTTTCAGTGGTGGCTCCGTCCCCTTGCAGGGCAGGACCCTTTGCCATCACAATGTACATGTAACTCTTTAACTCTTCTCACTGTTGAAATTAAAACAGGGCCTAAAGGTCATGGCTACTCTTTTCTACGATGGTGGTCTCAAACGTTTCTGAATTTCTTATGTCTGTGGAGTATTGTATTGCCCAGTTTTAGTTTAATGTTTAGATTTAAACTGTAAATCTATTTATGAAGATATTTAGTTTGTTCCGTACCACTTAAATACTAAACAGTCATGCTGAGTCACACCCCTCCAATAATTTGGAAAGTTATTTTTAGAAGCAAGCTACAGCGATCATTTTAGACTCCCCCAAACTCTTGGCTTTCCTGTTTCTTAAAAATAACCACAAAAATTCTCTTTTAATTTTGAGGGAGGGGGGGGGGCACCTGAATTCTACAAGCCACCAGTCTGCTGTACAAAACACACTATTTCCCCTTCAACCACCTTAATCAGGATGTGATTTGAGGCAAAGTATATAAGCCAATGCTTGAATCATGTTAAGAACATGAGAACAGTCATGCTGGATCAGGCCAAAGGCCCATCTAGTCCAGCTTCCTGGATCTCACAGTGGCCACATCAGATGCATCTGGGAGCACACAAGACTAGATATCTGTCTCCTGATACCACACCGCTGCATCTGACCTTGAAGTACCCCAGTTTTAAGCCTGGAGATTACACATCTCCATCATGAATTGTAACTTGTGATGGACTTTTCCTCCAGAAATCTGTCCAATCCCCTTTTGAGAGCATCCAGGCCAGATGCCCTCACCACATCCTGTGGCAGGGAGTTCCACAGACTAACAACGTGCTGGGTGAAATTTTTTCTTTTGTCTGTTCTTATTCTCCCAGCCCTCAATTTGAGTGGATGTTCCCTAGTTCTGGTATTTTGTGAGAGGGAGAAGAGCTTCCCTCTATACACTTTACTCATGCCTTGCATTATTTTGTACGTCTCAATCATATCCCTGCTCAGGGGCCTTTTTTCCAGACAAAAGAGCCCCAAATGTTTTAGCCTTTCCTCATAAGGGAGGTGCCCCAGCCCAGTAATCATTTTAGTCGCTCTCTTCTGCACCTTTTCCATTCCACTATGTCTTTTTTGAGATGTGGTGACCAGAATTGTACACAATACTCCAGGTGTGGTCTTACTATTGTTTTGTATAATGGTATTATAATGTTTGCTGTTTTATTTTCAATCCCCTAGCATGGAATTGGCCTTCTTCACCGCTGCCACACATTGGGTAGACACCTTCATGGAGCTGTCCACCAACACACCAAGATCTCTTTCCTGATCCATCACGGATAGCTCAGAGCCCATGAGTTGATAGATAAAGTTTGGATTGTTTTGCTCCAATATGCATTACTTTACATTTTGCTACATTTCGTTACTGTACAGTCCTTCTCCACCATTGTTACAGTCCTTCTCCACCATTTAGTGGGTCACACTCACATAACTATAAAACTAGCTAAGAAGAAGCAGGTGAGTATCCAGCCACTATTCATGGTGTGTTAACAGCTCAGTGGGAAAAGCTCTACACACGAGCCCTGCCAAATTGTGGAGTGTCCTCTTGCTTTAAGCAGGGCATGCTACTTCTGCTAGATTCTCCACTGTGCCTGCTGTGGCCACAGAAGAAGCATATTCTGCAGCAATAAGATACCAGCTAAAGCTATACAATTGAAACGAACAGTATTGAGCCGCCTGGGAGCCAGAAACAGAAGAAAAAGTCTCCCTTATGAAGCTGCACCAGTAATGTAATGTGCATAGACCTTCTTTAGTGGAAACAGGAATGACACAGACTTGCTTGTTAAGTAGTCACTCCAAGTGTGGTATGTTTTTCAGGAACAGTTTGTAAAGCACTGTATGTAAGGGATTTGTATGAACCTTTGGTTTACAGTCTTGTGTGTGTGTGTGTGTGTGTGTGTGTGTGTGTGTGTGTGTGTGTGTGTGTGTGTGTGTGTGTGTCTGTCTGTCTGTCTGTCTGTCTGTCTGCCTGCCTGCCTGCCTGCCTGCCTGCCTGCCTGCCTGTGTCTGTGTCTGTGTGAACCAAAGTATCTTAAAAAAAGAAGTCATTAAACAGAAGGCATGGGATCAACGCTCAAGGACCCATCTTCACTTTAGCCCCTGGCCTATCTGGCTCAGTTTACAGTCATGAAAAATTGTTCCTCTAAAAAAAAAGGAATCATGACAGAGATACATGAGGAGTATTTAAACGAGCCACGTAACCTGGCATTTCCAAATGCTTCCCATTGAAGTGAAGCATTCCTCTTTGATAAAGTCCATCTATTAGACAAAAGGATCCTTTTCAGCTCACACCACCTGACAGGAGCCATCTGCGATCAATGAGATGTTCTCAGCAAGACAGCACTTGGTGAATGGCACCAGGTAGGGGCAGGGCGAGCCTCCTAATGCAGGCTTTTCAAACCAGGCTCCTCGAGCAGGTTGGCTCAGACCTCTTTAAGCAAGGGAACAGCATTCATCTCTTTCCACGTATCTCCATGGCAATATGAAAACGGGCATGGTGGCCGCAGGGTAAATCAGCTACCGTTTCCATCCTGGCCAAACAAGCAGAAATATTCTCTAAATCCGAAGGATAAAATGTATTCCAAACCATCTTGACAACTTGGTTGAGGTTGAAGAGAAAAAGGAAGGGAAGAGGGAGGAACCCCCAAAAGTATTAAGGCTACTCTGTGCTTGGTACTTAATACCTGCAATGCTGTTTGTTAGAAGGAACTGAGCTTAAAATAAAACATGCCGAACCTGGGATAACCAAATTATTATCAAGCCAGTCCCTGAACAAATGCAGACCTTTGGCCATCAATTAATTCAACACAATTAAGCTGCCTCAGCATGAAGAGTTGTATTCCACACATGGCAGCGAAAATGAACGGGGTCCCTCGTTACCTTAAAGATGAGTTAGTTTAGCTGAAGAAATGAGCTGCGATCCACAAAAGCTTACTCCAAATTGAATTTTTGTTTTGTTTTGTTTATTTGTTGGCCTTTAAGGTGCCCTTAAGACCATGTGGTGATTTAGACTGCCGAGTAAAATGGTGGCTGTTTTGCTCTCACAAGATGAGCAGGGACCGGACTGTTATCTTCAAGATATGTCCACAAGGCAGTGGGAGGAAGCAGAATATTGAGGGTGTGCACGGGAGTCCACACAGAATGAGGCACACTCCCCGTTCAGGGGCATAATAACATAGGGCAGTAATGGCGAACCTATGGCACGGGTGCCAAAGGTGGCACTTGGAGCCCTTTCTGTGGGCACCCGACATCACCCCTTCATAGCCACCTGTATACAGGTTAAATTACTGTATTGGCACTTTGCAAAAAAAAAAATTAGTGGGTTCTGAATTGCAGTTTGGGCACTCGGTCTCTAAAAGGTTCGCCATCACTGACATAGGGGAACACCTGGAAGCAGGTTACACGGACTGCATATAAGATTTGATGACAGTGCCATCAGGAAGTCACAGACCCAGGCAGCAGCGGCGGCGGTGTGTGTGTGTGTGTGTGTGTGTGTGTGTGTGTGTGTCCCACTACTAGGCAAAGTGCCCCATAGTTTATTTTCTAACCTCTATGTTACCAACTTGGATTATTAAGTCATGTTACTAGCGAGTTAGGTTATATCAGGCAGTAGAAGACCTAGATTTCCACAAGGGGTTAAGGCATGTCATTTTTCAAGAAACAACAATATGACGAGTGTTTTTAGGGGGATGACTTAATGTTAGAAGATTTTTATAAAGATTTATATCAAAACCATAGCTGCTGGGCTAGCTCTGTGTTTTAGAAACCTGGGTGGCAGAGTTCAAGGTTGAGATCCTGATTCCCCACTGTGCCTCCAGGGAGAAAAACTAGCCTGTGTGGTCCTGGGCAATCTGCACAGTCCCCAGGCACCCTCCCAGAAAAAAAAAGAATGGCAAACCCCTTCATAGTATTCCCTACTTGGGAAATCCTGGGGGGGGGATGGGGTCACTATAAATCAAAATCAAATTGATGGCACATGATGATGATGATGATGATGATGATGATGATGATGATGATGATGATGATGATGATGATGATGACATCAAGTCATAACCTGTGGAAGAGAAGCAGATGTTCCATTTGTTAAAGCCACACTCTACTCCCCCCCTAATGCAAGATGCAGAGGTCATCTCGTCCAAGTTGCTACAGACAGGAGTGGATTGGTGGGGCTGCCCTGCCTAGACTTTGCCACAGGACTGACAGGATAAGTGGTCCCACCTTTGTCAGGAGAGCATGGCTCCCCATGACTGAGCTAAGTAAGGAATGATGGCACCAAAATCGTGCAACTTTCTTGGATAGCCTGATATTCAGATGAGACGCATGGTTTGACTGACTTGGGAAGGGCCAGCCTGACTTAAAACATTCTCTTCCCAAAGGCAACTTGGCCAAGACCTAGACTCAAACATCACCAGTTCTGCTGCCTTCCTCTGGGAGATGTCCTGGGGATGATAAGGTCTACATACTGCTTATTCCACCTAGAGGACAGGCGGTTGGAAAGGGAAGGCCAGCCCCCCCCCCATGCTCAACTGTAGCAGGTGAGCATTCGTGGCATCAGGAACTTGGCAATAGGTGATGGGATGAAAATGGGTGGGGGGGGGGAAGAGATGAGGAGGGTCTCTTCGAGCTCCTGATTCGAGTTTGAAAACCCCCTCATTCACAAGAGGTTGTGAAAAGTCATGATTTTAGCCTAGCAGTTCCTCGCATTTAAAAATGACCGTTCAGGAACGGCGGGAAAGGAAGGAGCAGCCACGTCGTGCAAGAAAAGAAGCCCTGCTGCAACCCAACCACGGGCCATTTCTCTCCCCCTGCTTTTCGCCACCCGTCTTCTCTAAGCGGCAAACGACGAAGTCTTAATTTGAGCCGGGATGGCTCCAGGAAGGCGGAGATTTCCCCCCCCCCCTATCCTTAAAAAAAAGGGGGGGGGAAAGGCTTCTCCGCCCGCCTGGACTTATCAATTCAACTCATCAGTTATATAATAGGGTACCGTCTTCCTTTCTTAGCTCCGTGGCTGCATACCTCCGGTGGCATGCCGGCAGAAATCGGTGCCATCCAATCCATTCGCGGGCGCGCACAGACGGGGATTGGGGGGGGGGGGGAAGAAGCGGCGCCGGCGCCCGCCCGGGGCGGAGAGTCGCGGGCCATGACAGCAGGTCCGCCCCGCAAACCCAACCAAGCTACCGCCCGGCGGCGAACCAGCGGCCTTCCAGCCCCGGGACCCCGTCTCTTCCTGCCCAGAGTCCAGTCCAAACTAGGCGCGGGAGCAACGGGAGAACCCAGAACGCGGAGCAACTCTGCACCACCGCCCGGGACGGCAAGCAGGCAGGGAGCCACCTACCTGAGCAAGCGAGCGTGTCGAGATCGGAGCCGGGGCGGGGCTCGGTGGCCCGAAGCCTCCTCGCCACCCGAGGCTCAGACACTACAGCCCACCCACCCACTCCCATGCCCGCCCGGCTTCTCTCCGTCAAGGCCCTTTCGGATGCAACGCGCGACCTCTCCTTCCGTGCGCTGCGCTGCTGCTGCTGCTGCTGCTCAGCAGCAACCAAAAGGAAGGGCGCCCGCTGCAGGCGAACCCTAGTCAACAGGAGGCTGGAAAACCAGAAAGACACCCAGGAGGAGGTGGCAGCGGCAGGTGGATAGAAACAAAAGGGTCCGGTGTCCCCCCACCCCCCGAAGAGGACCAGTTGGCTTGGTAGGTCAGCGGGCTAGAACACCCGCCAGGGCACAGAAATCCAGTGCCCCCACTGAGACAGCCTTGGGCAATTTGGTCAGTCCAAGGGGGGGGGGCAATCACAAAAGGAGTGATCACTGTCTAGGAAACTTTGGCAAGGGCTGGAATCCATTTTCTTCTTCTTCTTCTTCTTCTTCTTCTTCTTCTTCTTCTTCTTCTTCTTCTTCTTATCATCATCATCATCATCATCATCATCATCATCATCATCATCATCATCATCATCATCATCATCAGTAGTAGTAGTAGTAGCAGCAGCAGCAGCAAAATATGCCAAGCACAACCAAGTTAAATTATAAAAACATTGACATATGACAGATATGTTTTAACCCCAAACCAGTGGGCCCTCCTATAACAAGCAATTTATTTAACAGAAAATCTTCTTAAAGGAAAAAAATTCCGGAGATAGGGGGAAATTGCTTAACAGAATCGCCTATGGGGCAAATCCATACAACAGAAAAATGGTTGCAATTAGGGATTAACCAGTTTTCAATGGATTCCTATGGGAAATTTGTACAAAGGAAAATTTGCTTAACATAATTTCATTTGGAACGAATCAATTCCTTTATACAAGGTACCACTGTATCTGTTAAATGTTGGCACAGTGTGAATGCTGCTCCTAATAATGGCGGGTTTTGTAGCTCTGATGGTATTATTTCTGAGAACTGCAACTGCTTATAGTACTGTGTACAATTTCACGATATTGTTCCCAAAACCCAAGCGACATATGGAGCATTGAAGTGTGTTTCATCCACCTAGCAAAATATTTTGATTGCTAGGTCTGTGTTTTTGTAAGTTCTTTTGAGTTCTTTAGCTTCAGCTCTGGCATCCCCTGGATGCTCCTGCTGCTGATAATGATGATAGAGTATCAAGTTTTATTTGGGAGAAGCTGGTGAAATCCAGGTGGCAACTGTTCAAATGCAGCAGTGTTCAACTACAAGTTGAACGTCCTTCTGTTGACAACTAAGCTGCACCTGTCAGGTGTCTTGTTGTGTATGGGGCTGCACAACCAAGATGAGTCTGGGCACCTCAGTAACTAGACTGCAGCAAAGTACGAGAGCACCAATAGGATGCTGGCACCGTGGCTTGCTCCCTTTCTGTTTAAAGGGAAAATGGGCAAAGTGCTACTCTCTTGATTTCACCATACGTCAGCTACCAGCATTCCTTACTAGGTGGGCACAAAACGAACAATTTTTCATTTCCGTTTTCGTTTTTTTCGTTTTTTCGTTTCGTTACGTAACAAAACGACAAATGAATTTTGTCTCCAAAATGAAACGAAACTAACAGAAACACCAGAAATTTTGTCGTCCATTTCGTTTTCGTTACGGCAATACATTGAACTGCTTTAAATGCTAAAAAAAATCACAAAAAAAGAATTAAATGGTAACGAAACGGTAACAAAATGAACGAAAACGAAAACAAAAACGATTTTTTGCAAAAAATCGCGAAAAACGAAAACGAACCGAAACGGACCCCCTAAACGACAAATGACAAACAAAATGCCATTTTTTTTTTATTCGTGCCCATCTCTATTCCTTACAATTAGCTGTCCTTGCTTGGGAAGAAGGGAACTGCCTTCTGACAGTGTCTGGCTGGTCACACTTTGCTCACACTTTTCAGCTCACTTAGGGTACATTTCCCTCAATGTGCAGCATTCCCCCCCTGCTCATCTCTCTCTCTCTCTCTCTCTCTCTCTCTCTCTCTCTCTCTCTCTCTGTGTGTGTGTGTGTGTGTGTGTGTGTGTCTAACATTTTCTGGGAGCCCAGTGTTAATCAGCAAACACTATAGTTTAGGCCTTCATTTGAATGTTATTTGCATTCTGTAATTGTCAGGGGGTTCCTACTGACATGGGTCCCAATTCCAAACTCACGATACATATCTTGCTAGAACAATAACAAAAAAATGTTTATTGTGCCCTTTCAACAACTTCTAATGGTTGCATCTCTAACAGAGCAGTATAAGCTGCTTATACCCTCAGGGTCTTTCTCGTCCCATCCTGGGGGATCCAGAGTGGTTACTTCACACTCAAGGACCCATTTTTCCTTTACGTCTTTCAAGAGGGCATGAGGTCTAGGGCAGCGACTCCTACAACAAGGATGAAAGGCCCACTCCACTCCTAGGCTTCTCTCTCCTTCTCCTTCCCCTTCTTTCTCTCTCTCCAGCTGGTCAGTTTCTTAGGGGGTCAAAGGGAACATCCAAGGGGAAGCAGAGAACTTCCAGTGCACCTCTTTCTTGGTCACTGGATCTATCCATGTCCCCCACCTCCCATCCCTCAGGGAGTCCAGCAGAGACACCGTCTGGAGTTTCAGTTCCTGGACTTCCCTCTTCAGCCTCTATGCCCTCTTGTCAGCTAGAGCTTTCTTGCTCTTCTCTGGCTGCTCTTTTCTCTCATCTCCTTGGTTTCTTTTCTCTCCTGACATTTTATCTCATCCCACTGGTCCAATGCCTTCCTTCCCGAATCCTCAGGCACAGCTGATGTGGGTGATATCTGTCTGTCTTGGGGGGGGGGGGTTAATTGGTCCTCTTTTCACATCCCCCTCCTCCACCATCACCTGTTGCCACCTCGTTGCCCTTGGCCACTAGGCGCAGGGACAGTACAGTGACAGGCATTTGCCACTAGAGACGGGCACGAAACGAAAAATGAAATGCTGTTTCATCATTTCATTAGGTAAGGAATTACTTTGTTACTTATCAAAACGGTAGGATGCATTTCATTTTGTCACAAAGGACTATTTCCCCCTCTCGAACAATACAATTTGTCGAGGAATCAGTGGCAGGGAAGTCAAGCTCTTCCCTGCAACCCCCCGAAATTTGGAAAGGTTTGGGGGTCAGGGAACTGAGTTCTGAAATTCCAAAGGGGTTGCCCCTGGGATAAAATCTTTCTAATTGTAATAAGAACTTTGGAAGCCAAGCCATGGCGAAACAGCATTTCATTTTTTTGGTTATGGGTATGGGACAATATATAAGGAGAACACTTTGCTTTGCTTGTTTTTGAGATGAGGGTTCTCTTTTCTCAGAGAGACGAAGTGGGCTCTGAATAAGGCAGGGGGAGATTAGTGGGTTCCAAAGAAAACCATGGCTAACCATAACTCAGGGTGGCTGGGGACCAAGTATGCATTCCCCGCCATTACTAGAAGCTGCATAAAGTGTGAAATTGTCCATTTGGTGCATTTAAAAAAAGTTGTATGTCCATCCACCCATCCGTTGGTCTATCTCTTTCTGTCTGCCCATCCATTTTTATATTCCACCTTACTCCTAACAAAGGGATGCAAGATAGAATATGACAGCTAAGCAAGTATAGGAGTCAAGGATAATTCTCATTTAGAAACATTTTTGGAGGCTGGGTGGGCATTGTGGACTTTCCCTAATACATAAAAGTGAAACTGCTACTCCTGGAGAACTCCTGGCAATCGCAATTTTCTGTAGCTATTCGGAGAGGAGAGGGTTGTCTGGGAGCCCTGAGGGTTCGCATGGGCCCAAAATGTCCCTCAGGCTGCAGTTTTCCCATTTCTGCCCTACAATGAGGACACAAATGGTGGGAAATAATGTGTACCAAAGTGAAATAGCAAAGGCTATATTATCAAGAAATAACAAAAATGTCATTGTTTTTAAAAATACAAGTTTCTAGTTTTTATGTCTGTGAATTTAAATAAGAAACTCTGCAGGCAATGACCACTGAAAGAGTTTTGGCAACAGAGTTATCATAATATTAATAGGGGACTCGTGCTAAAAAAATTACACCTTGTGAAAAAGCAGTACCTGTGGATGAAATGACATTTCAGTTCCAGTCTACCAGGTAAGGTTTCAACAAAAATTTGTCACTACTGTACTGCCTTGTTTTCTGATATAGGAGCAGTTACTTCTCTCTTCACAAGTGACAGAAGGGAGAAGGGATGGGTAAATAGGATAGTTACCCGGTGCCTGCTGCCACTCCTTTCTCCCAATTGGGGACTGTGTAGTTTTGCTCACAGCTTCTTCTGTCTACCTTACAGTGAACAGCAGCTTCACAGAATAATGAAGCTGTAAGGGACCTATAAAGCCATCAGGTCCAGCCCCCTTATCGCAGGCAACTTCTGTTTGCTGATACTGTCCACTTCTCACAGTGGAAGTAATGATCATGTAAAAACAACCACAGCAGCAGATAGCTGAAAGGCTTGCTTAATATTGTCAGCCTAAATCCGTGTTGGCGAATCTATGGCACAGGTGCCAAAGGTGGCAGGTGGAGCCCTTTCTGTGGGCACCTCACTGTGCTCTGTGCAGAGAGCCAGGCGAGGGGGAGGCAGCGGCTTGTGGGCTCGTTCGTAGCCCGTTTACTCTCCAGCCACACCGCTTTTGGGAATTGTGCCACTTCCTCCTTGATGTTATCATGTTTGTAAAAACAATGGGTTTCTAATATCCACCATAATAAAAAGGCAAGCCTTAAAATCAGCTTCAGTGGCAGGCGGGGGGATGAGGGAATGGTCCACAAGTATTTCAATTACAAATACAGTGGTACCTTGTATAAAGGAATTAATTTTTTCCAAAATGAAATTACGTTAAGCAAATTTTCCTTTCTACAAATTTCCCATAGGAATGCATTGGAAAGAGAGTAATCCCTAATCATGACCATTTTTATGTTGTACAGATATGCCCCATAGACAATTCTGTTAAGCAAATTTCCCCTATCTCTGGAATTTTTTTATGTTGTACAGATTTTATGTTATACAAACCATTTGTTATACAAGGGTCCAGTGTATCAAAAATAAGATAGGCATTCAGGATGTGTATGTTATAAGCATTTATGAAGCAGGTGTTTCCTGCTCGCTGTTAAGCAGTTGTCAAAGTCTCTTGGAAGGAATAATCGATACCTGCAATAAGTTCCCTTAAGAAAACAAGAATACTGTAGCTAGAAAGAAAGCTAGACCTGAGAATGAACATTTATTTTAAAGGGTCATGTCGAGGGCCACGCTTGAGGGCAATTTTAACTTCAAATGGAGTACAAAAGCTGCATTTTGCGGTGGGTGCCTCAAATGGGATCCACCAATATTAATTCCAAACTGTTTCTTAAGATGATGTATAAAGCAATCATGTCGCCCATATTTGCTGATATATTTTACATGGTTATTGTAAGAATTGCAAAACAGCTTCCCGCGAACTATAAACAGCAGCACTGTGTCCACCTCCAAACAATGGTGAAAGAATGTTGTGCACTAGTTTAAACATGGACGCCACCTATTGGAATCTTTTTCCTCTCATGCAAATTAGGTTTCAAGGGCTGCATCTGTTTCTGTTCATCTACCACATGCATAAAATGTGGGTCTCAAGAAGCCCTTTTGATCCTAATAATTTGTCGTTAAATCATATTAATACAGATAGCTTCTCAGAGAGGATTGCTCTGATTTCCAAAGATCACGGTGCACCTGCTTTCTCCTTGCACCATTCACCTGCATTCTTTCATGTGAAAGGCTAAACAGCTGCCCTCTGTGCCCTCATCAAAGTAACATGCCATCACGTTGGTTCTAAGTTATGATGTCCTTTCCTGAGTTTTCTAGGTACAAAATGCTCAGGAGTGGTTTACCATTCCCTTCTTCTGTGGGCACCATGGGACTGGGCAGTTTGCACAAGGCCATACAATTGGTTGTATTCACGGGAGGCACAGTGGGGAACTGAACTTCCAACCTCTGGCTCTGTCACGAGGCACCTAACTCAGTGAGCTAGTCAACCAGTTCCGCGCACCGTTATAGAAGCATTAATATCTGTAGATTCATGTATAATGGCAAGAGATGGGTATTAATCAGGAAAATGGCGATTTGTTTCAATTTGTGATTTATCAAACACAAATAACAAATGTGTAATTTTTTTCTTACAAATAGATGAATCCATTTGATTTGTTTTTGTTAAGATCTTATAAAATGTCCCCCCCCCCCAGCACGTAAAAGACACCGAAACTACAGGACAGCTTTGCCAGACTTCCCTCTATAAACCCTGTAAGTTTGGGTTCTGGATGTTCATGTTATGTACCCAAGAAATTAGGCTCCACAAAAATACCACTGTCCATGGGGAAACTGATCCTTTACTTTATATCTCAATTTATTTTATATTTATTATGATTAGAGATAATAATCATGTAGTGGGTCATTACAGGAAAAACATGACTGTATATTTTTGGTTGCAATAAGTCTATTTTTTCATAGCTCTCTCTATATTACTACTCCAGACTCAGTGGGTGTTTGACATTAACAGAAATCTTTTGTAGACAGCTCCACCCATAATAATTGTTAGGACTAGCAATTAACATAATTGTAGCAGCTTAACTTTATGTTAATTGATTAATCTGCATCTGAATAATTCTGGAAACTATTCTTGAATTTTAGATAATGCACACAGGTGCTAAGGCAGGTATTAGCTTAGAAGTTGTCTCTACTCATGTTTTGCAACTACTTATTTGAAAGAGCTCTGCTGCCCAATTAATTGGGCCACCTTTTTAATTAATCCAAAGCTCTGTAAATTGATTACTTGAACCAATCTACTAACAGCCTTGATAATGTCCAAGAAATTAAACACTTTCCAAATTAAAATGACCCTAATTAAACTAGTTTGGCAGCAATGCAAAAAAAAATTATCTGTAAAATACCATGGATTCTATGTGCAACTGAATATCAGTGATTCTTGAACTTTGCTCCTCCAGATGCTTTGAACTTCCATCTCCCAGAAGTAAGTCAAATGTAGCTAACATGGATTTTGGGAACGGAGATGGTGGTAGTTTCAAAGCTAAAATATATTAAAACAGAAGCATACAAAGTATATTTGTGCACATTTTTGTGACTAATGTTCAACAACTGTGGAGAGCCAGTTTGCTCACTCCTATTAAAGCAGAGTATCATTGCTACATCTTTATTTCCTTTGGGTAGACGATGTACAGTGGACCCTTGTATAACAAACAGCTTGTATAACATAAAATTTGTACAACATAAAAATTCTGGAGATAGGAGAAATTTGCTTAACATAATCACCTATGGGGAAATCCGTACAACATAAAAATTGGATCACTCTGTTTTCAATGCATTCCTATGGGAATTTGTATAAAGGAAAATTTGCTTAACATAATTTCATTTGGAATGAATTAATTCCTTTATACAAGGTACCACTGTACTTTATTAGCAACTGTCAGATATTAGTTATTGAAATACATGTATTAGACAGCATGTTCTATATATATATCTGATATGTATTTAATTGATTTAAAGATGGAGTCTGTAAAAGTGCAAAGTCACCGTGACTCAATGTATATTTTTTTCTAATGGAGTGCAGATGTTAAGAATCAGCATAATGAAATTTGGCTGATGCAAGGGGTTGCAATAGCTATGAGGTAATGTCATTTATGATTGGACAGACACATGTATAAAAATGTTCTGTAAACCTTTGTTCATTGGGCCTTCTGTGAGTAAGGCACCCACTTTGTTTCTCTGCCATATATTTTGTCAATGTAATGTATGCTGTTATGCTGTTGAACTTTGTATAAGTTCTGTGATGCTGTGATATATTTTTGTATAGTTTATAATATAGCTGTTTGGTTTTAAGAAAACTCTGTCTCTGGCTAACTATTTATTCAAGAAGTATTGCTTCTGCTGGCTGATCAAATAGCACAAAACTCTGACGCAACTGTAAACAGTACCATCGTGGTGAGGAGGTGATATGACCAGCAACAATACATATGAAAAGATTTACATATTTCAAAATAATTTGGATATCGACTTGAAATCTGATAAGGTCACTTTTGAAACTCACAAGTAAATTATGTTTCAGTTTCAATGAGAATATCTGAACTGTAACAAGTCATTGCCACATGTGTGTATATGTTAGCTCATCAATATGGTGCCAAACATGGATGTCATTCTTTCACAATGAATGCTCGATGATGTTATACCTTCTGCATATCTGGTAACAGATCACAAAGCTCTTGAACATCTGCCTACTTGATTGTTTCCTTTTCCCTTTCCTTTCATAGATCTGATGCCTCACTTCCTAATTTTTCTATGTCCATCTACCCCTTTGTGCCATTCTGAATTTATTGGAATAGACATCAACTGCCCACTTAGTAGAAGAAGACTTTGCTATTGGCAATTTCATTACATCCTAATGACTTAGGAGGCATACGGCTATCAGGCTGCTCCACAGGGATTTAATTATTCTTACAATAAAAGGAAGACACAGATGGAATAGAAGTTGAAACACAATTTAGTTATCAATCCATATTTACATGTACACAACATATTTCTTAAGAACCTCTTGGGAAACAAAAAAAAAACAACTAGCGCTTATGCCAAGTAAATTTTCTTCGGGCTCCCTTTTGGCCGGGCTTCTTTCGTTCTCTCAGACGTGGGTCTTGTGTCAGGAGACCAGCTGCAGAGGTAGGAGAAAGATTTGTATGCAGTTCAATTACAATGCTTGAACAATATTGGGGCAGAACAGCGAAAAACATGCAAGCTGAAATTCACTGCAGTTAGAAGCACATCAAAAGTGACAACATTCTTCCAGTCTTTGAAATGCGGCATGTTACATTTGAGAAACGTCACATCTGGCTTTTAATTTTAAGCAGTTTGCTACATGTACTAGCATCGCTCCATGACACTTGATGCAGGCAAAGGCTCAAACACAATCATTCTCAGCATTTTCCTGAGAACTAGGAATTAAATTCTGCATTTCAGTTAATGAGGGTATTTGTGCTTGCTAAGTTTCTGTAGTGCGGGTAAGTAGACACGGATACTCTTCTTCTCCATTCCATGCATATCCCTACAATTTCCTCAATGCAACTCATTGAGTAGAATTTTTCAGCATGGGGCTATCAAAATATCATTTCCACTTTTCTGACTCCTGAGGATTTACTTCTGAAAGACTGCTGTTCATGACATGCCATTCAATGCAAAAAACCCTGAAAATGGTGTGTGTGTGTGTGTGTGTGTGTGTGTGTGTGTGTGTGTGTGTGTGTGTGAGAGAGAGAGAGAGAGAGAGAGAGAGAGAGAGAGAGAGAGAGAGAGAGAGAGATTCCCCCCCCCCTTTATATTCCTACCTTGCCGCATGAACTCCACTTCCTCTTCAGTGACAAAGCTACACAAGGCCTTTGCTGAAGCTAAGCGGATGGCTCCAGCCTGTACGGATCTTCCTCCACCAGAAACAGAGCAGATCATGTCATGTTTCTCTAAACGATCGAGAAACTGGAATGGGAACATCAACTGTTCTCTGGAAAGTATTATACGCGTATTTAAGACAGTGAGATATGAACAAAGGAGTAAGCATCCAACAGATGCTGCCTCATAACTACAGATGGGCACAAAACACTAAAATAGCATTTGGTTTTGTTTTATTTTGTTCAGTTTTTTGTTTCATTTCATTTGAAATTATTTTTTTAAAAAAAGTTTCATTTTTCGTTTGTGTGCTCTGTGTGTGTTTGTGTTGCTTGTGCAACTTCCTGCACCCGATCGGGCGCGGGAATTTGTAAACTTTTTTTGCCACCCCATATGCCAATCAGCTGTAGCATGGGCAGGGGGAAAAGTTTTAAAATCCCGCCTTTTCCGCCACCTGATTGGGCTGTAGCGCGGGCTTGGGACTCAGCAAAAAATAATAATAATAAAAAAATTAAAAATCACTTCTCCCCCCCCCCAATACCATTGGGTGATGTTATTATTATTATTATTTTGCCAGCCCGAAGCCCACACTATAGCTGATGGGCACTTGGGTCTCAGCCAAACTCTGAGTCCTCAAAACTGGCTGCATCCATGGCAGAAATGAAGCAATACCTACAGTTGAAACTCGAACAATTAGAATATTGTGCAAATGTTCATTTATTTCGGTAAGTCAACTCAAAAGGTGAAACTAATATATGAGATAGACTCGCAAAGCAAGATATGTCAAGCCTTACTATTTTTTATTATTAGAAAATTTTAATGTACAGAAGAAAATTATATTCAAAGCATTAACAATACAAAATCAATCTATCACTAAGGTTAGGCTTCCCTCTGTTCTTCACGTGGTTTTAGCGTTATTCATCTCCTAGCCTATGTCAAGCCTTACTTTGATTTAATTGTGATGATTATGGCTGTGGAGGTCAGCCTTTTGAGTGTGGCCGGGTTACCACACTCCCCTCACTACAGAGTAGTAAAAGGCACAACCTCACTCTAGCACAGGCCACCAGTCGTCTCAAGGACCATTGACCTGTACCAAAGTAGACTCAGGTATCACTGCCACCAGTCAGCTATCCCAGTTCAATCACTGAGTCCCAGACAAGATGTAATGTGGAAAAATAAAATGAAAGATTATTGAATACAATAATGTTGAATACAGTTCACTTATGTTGTTACTTAAAGTTCCTCAAAGCGGTTCACTCAAATACTGATCTAATTCCCTCACTCAAACTTGACAGTTCCCTAACGGCCCTGTCTCTTCTTCAGTGCCTGTCAGTTTCCCTATCTTAGCCTTATCTCTACCCTCTCTCACTCTTGCTACCTCAGGTAGAGCTATTTAAGCACTCAGGCTCCGCCTCCACATTCCATATTTGGACATAAACATTAACCCATTATTCCCCCTCCTGTACAGTCACATAACAGTACAAAGGTGAACACTACAATGGCATACAGCTTATGAAAACCCCAAATTCACAATCTCAGAAAATTAGATTATTACATGACACCAATAAGGATTGGAACTAGAACAATATCAGACCTTTGAGAAGGATAAGCATGCAAATATACCTAGTACTTGGTTTGAATACCTTTTGCATCAATTATTGATTGATTGATTGATTTTTGTATTTGTTAAACACCTGATTTTCCCAAAGGAACTCGGAGCATGTTGCAAGAACAACATGTTGCAAGAACAACTTGCTCAAAACATACAACATCATACATCAACGAGTCAAATACAATAATAAAAAAATAATTAATATAACGGTATGATTTTTAAAAAGGAACATAATAAAAACAAAAATATGCAAGCTGCATTAGCAGCCAAACTACAGAAAAAGACTCCGGCAAGACAAATCAGGAACCAGCAGACAGACAAACTAAAAACAAGCCACTGGAACCCTGAAGACTACCCAAAACATTCCCTAAAGAGCAAGTTCTTCAATGCCCTTTTAAATGCCGGCAGCGAGTCCAACTGCCTGAACTTGGCCGACAGTTTGTTCCACTGTGTTGGGGTGGCCACCGAGAATGCCCGATTCCGAGTTGAAACCCTTCGGGCCTCTCTGCAGCGTGGCATGGATGCTATCAACCTGTGGCACTGCTGAGGTGTTATGGAAGACCAATATACTTCAATAGCGGCCTTCAGCTCCGCTACATTGTTCGTTCTCATGTCCCTCATCTTTCTCTTTGCAATGCCCCATAGATTCTCTATGGGGTTCAGGTCACGCGAGTTTGCTGGCAAATCAACCACAGTAATCCCATGGTCACTAAGCCAGGTTTTGTTACTTTTGGCCGTGTGGACAGGTGCCAAGTCCTGCTGGAAAATGAAGTCAACATCCCCATTAAGCTCGACTGTGGAAGGGAGCATGAAGTGCTCCAAAATCTCCAGGTTAACGGCTGCATTGACCCTGGACTTAATGGTGGACCAACACCAGCAGATGACATGGGTCTCCAAATCAACAGAGACTGTAGAAACTTCACACTGGACTTCAAGCGTTGTGCATTGTGTGGCTCTCCATTCTTCCTCCAGACTCTGGGTCCTTGGTTCCCAAAGAAGATGCAAAAGTTTCTCTCATCAGAAAGGAGGACTTTGGACCACTGAGCAACAGACAGGTTCTTTTTTTTTCTTTTTTTTTGGTAGCTCACGTAAAACGCTTCTGACATTATTTGTTGTTCAGGAGTGGCTTGACAAGAGGAATGTGACATTTGAAGCCCATGTCCAGGATCTTTCTCTGTGTGGTGGCTTTTGATGCACTAACTCCATCCTACGTCCACTCCTTGTGAAAGTCCCCAACACTTTTGAATGTACTTTTCCTGACAATCTTCTCCAGGCTGTGGTCATCCCTGCTGCTTGTGCATCTTTATGTTCCGCACTTTCCCCTTCCACATAACTTTCTATTGATGTGCTTTGATAACAGCACTTTGGGAACACCCCACTTTTTTTTTTTTTTGCAATGATGATTTTCAGCACAACTGTCAGGTCTGCAGTCTTTCCCATTTTTGTGATTCCTACTGAACCAGCCTGAGAGGCTCAGGAACCCTTTCAAGGTGTTATGGATTCATTAGCTGATTAGAGTGGAACACTTTGAGCCTAGAGTATTGAACTTTTTCACACTATCCTAGTTTTCTGAGATTGTGAATTTGGGGTTTTCATAAGCTGTACGCCAGAATCATCACAATTATACCAATGTAAGGCTTCACATATCTCGCTTGGCATGTAATGAGTCTATCTCATATATTAGTTTCACCTTTTCAATCGACGTATTTGCACAATATTCTAATTTTTCAAGTTTCACCTGTATATTCCAACTTATTTGTGGGGATTCAGGGTTAGTTGGGGAACATCTTCACTCAAAAATAAAGTAACAGACAAGGCCCACATAACTTGGGTGGCTATGTTTTGTTTGTTTGTTTGGAAAGCCAAATGCAATTACCCTTATACGCTGGCTGTGAGATGTCTGGTTACACTTACAGCATTTTTCTGTGTATAAGACTATATATTTTTTCTAAATCCATTAGACTAAAAATTGAGAGTCATCTGATACATGGAAGTAAACCGAGGAGAAAACCATGCAGGTGCAAAACTGTAATTTTGAATTGGAAAAGGGGGGTTGTCTTATACATGGGAGCATCTTATAGATGGGAAAATATGGTACTTCTCACAGTCAGCAAATACTCAAATTTATTAAGCTTCTGCTGAGGTGCATTTGGTTCACTGGTACACAATTTATATAGGCCAGCAAGGAACAGTGGCAAGCAGTAATTTCAAAACATAAAATGCTAGAAGCACATACACCACAAAGGAAGTTGCTGCCTTATTAGAGTCATCTGTCCAACCTTAGCTTGAAAAACAGAATATCTTGGGTTCATAGAGTTCTCATATAAATGGCACCTGTCAGATCTTGCTAATCTCAATATAAATCTGTGCCAAAGATTAATTGGCGTTGTTATATATTCATCTCTGAAATATCGGCTTTGTATGAATAAGTCACTCTCACATCAGATGAACATTTACATTCACTTGGTGAAACGATTCACTGAGTGAGAAAAAT
This sequence comes from Phrynocephalus guinanensis, assembly GCA_037367245.1. Taxonomy (NCBI): domain Eukaryota; kingdom Metazoa; phylum Chordata; class Lepidosauria; order Squamata; family Agamidae; genus Phrynocephalus; species Phrynocephalus guinanensis. The sequence goes on from CM074736.1 coordinate 35,219,833, forward strand.
GAACTTATATTTGATTTGAAGATGGGCTTCAAGATGGTACTGGAATCAATTCTGATATGGACTGCTTATGCAGGTTTAGTGCCACTTTTAAAAGGGATGGAAGAAAATATTTTGTCCAATGGACTTTACATTTCAAAAGCAGTGGCTTCAACAGGTATCATGCTGGTGGGTGATGGGAATTGCAGTTCAACATATCAAGCAGGCAAGAGGTAAACAAAGCTGATTGATTGATTGATTGATTGATTGCATTTTTATACCACACCGATTTCCCAGAAGGGACCTGATATTATGGATAACAGAGGTTTAAGCCTGCACTTCATCAATTTATTTCCTATAGCTGCACAAAGCTAAGGCATGAGACCCTACATGTTTTTCTTAATGACTATGAGAATAAGTTACTGGTCCTATAACGGCAGTAGTGGTGTGCACGTGCCGTCTAAAACCCTAAATACTTTTTAAAAACGAAGACCTGGCAAGAGTAAGAGAATGGCTGCAGCCTTAGCTTTGGCAACATGCCTCACTGCACTACTAACTATTGAAAAGCAGAGTAAACTCCTGCTGAATATACTCACCTGTCCTGCAACACTGGGAAGTAATGAATGTAATTTTCATTATTTACAGTAATTTTCCCGCTTCCATTGTCATAAACAGTAACCGTTGCAGTTGCTGTCTTTCTTTTACCTGGGGTAGGAGGAAAACCATAAACTCAGAAATTTCTCTTTACAATTTGATTTGAACTCTATTTAGCATTTGAAGTACTTGATGGCAGGAGCACAGAAGTAAGTGGAAATTATCACATAAAGATTATTTATTCCAAGACCATCAAGTGTCCTTTTCAAAGGAGAAAGGCAGGGTAAAACTATTCTAAACAAACAAACAAATAAGCAAATAAAGTTTCCAGGGGGATGAACAGAACTGGTGGCCAAGACTAGCAAATCCTCCACTTGAGACTGTATTTTACTAAAACCAGTGAAGCCCAATACTGGCCTTGATTCAAAATCTGCAGAACAAAAGACTCAAGTAACCAGCTCTCTTTCCTGAAAGCAAGATTGCCTATAGTCTTCAAGTAAGTGAAAATAATAATTTTGCTGCTAATCTAACCTGTAGTGTAGACACTATTAATCAGTTCTGGAGGTTACTGACCAATAAGAACAGCATTGGATGCTTGGTGCTTCACGGATGTCCCCGCTTCCAAGGACATGCCGGCATTTCGAAGCCCCAGTGACATGAGGACAAGCATACAATGATATGATATCAGCATTATAAAAAAGGAGAAACACAATCATCTTTATGAAAGAAATTTCAGCATAAATCTCTGCCTGTGTCTTCAGGCAGCAGTTATCTTCATTCATTCATTCATTTTCTTTCTAACTCTGCCCCCCCCCCCAAAAAAAAATCTGGCAACATATCCCCTCTGGGCGGTTTAGTAAATCCAAAACAATTAGAAAATAGGTATACAATAAATTGAAATTAAACTGATAACATACGCAACAATTGCAATTACAATTACATTGCACAAAGCAATGCTACAGATTAAAAAATAATAAAAAATAATTCTCAACGTATTTGGAGAAATTATTTAAAAGGGATCCAAAACAAAAAAGGGCTTATTAAGAAAAATGGCACGCAACACTCTTTTTTTCCACACAGCTGCTACTGATATGACTGTTCCCCTTTTCTCCCACCAGAGGGAAGCATACTCTGAGAATTCAATTTAGCATCTCAGAGAGAAACTGGATGTTAAAATTAATCTCAGCTCAGATTTGAAGATGTGCGAATATTGTATACTAAAAATTCTTCACAAAGGCCAATTCACAAACCTGAATGAGGAGCACTCTAACTTAAGCATCTTTTTAGCACTAACATCAAATCAAGAAATATACCCAAATCCTGACTCTTTCATAGTGCAGGTAACATGCGGTATAAAATTCCATGAAAATACCCGTCTCCCTGGTCTTTCTTACTTAGCATCTTTTGTTGATTATTCTATTGGACTTAAAAATATTGCTGCAGGCTTGCCTGTGTGTTGTGCATGTGATAAAAATACAGTGGACCCTTGTATAACAAACGGTCTGAATAACATAAAATCTGTACAACACAAAAAATTCCAGAGATAGGGGAAATTTGCTTAACAGAATTGCCTATGGGGTGAATCCGTACAACATAAAAATGGGATTACTCCGTTTTCAATGCTTTCATATGGGAAATTTGTATAAAGGAAAATTTGCTTAACATAATTTCATTTGAAACAAATTAATTCCTTTATACAAGGTACCACTGTGTTGTAAATACCCAAAGGATATGAATACAGTGGAGCCTCGTATAACAAAAAGTTTGTATAACATAAAATAAGTACAACATAAAATATTCCAGAGAGAGGGGAAATTTGCTTAATAGAATCACCTATGTGGCAAATCCATACAACATAAAAATGGTCGCCGTTAGGGATTACTCTGTTTTCAATGCATTCCTGTGGGAAATTTGTATAAAGGAAAATCTGCTTAACATAATTTCATTTGGAACGAATTAATTCCTTTATACAACGTACCACTGTATAGCAAAACAACAAACACCCAACACTACTTCTAAATATAAAATAATAGTGAAATCTTAACACTTAGGACATATTTTATTGTGAATGGGGAGGAGCAATCATTAATGGAAAAAGCACATACCAAAAGAAACACTCTAACACAGAGAGAGAGAGAGAGAGAGAGAGAGAGAGAGAGAGAGAGAGAGAGAGAGAGAGAGAGACAGACAGACAGACAGACAGACAGACAGACAGACAGACAGACACACAGACACAGACACAGACACACACACACACACACACACACACACACACACACACACACACACACAGGGTTGCAATCCTGTTTATTTTAGAAGAAATCTCAGAAGCCATTATTCAGTTCAATATTAATACACATAGAAGGAGCTGTGGTTGGACCATCCAATTAGGCATGAGACCATATCTCATGGAATCTAGTCAGATCACTGCTGTAGCGGAAACTCCATGCATGTCAATACCGGCAAAATACTGAACTCAGTGGGGCTCACTTATGTGAAGAGTCACCCACATATGGTTGCATTTTAAGACTGAATCTGACAAGCTTACCTGACAAAGCATTTTCTGCACTCATAAATGCAATATATAGAACTACACTGCACACATCACATGTTTATATGTCAAGGAAATATGACAAATTTTTCCAGCACTCAACATATGCATGGCTTGAGAAATACATTGAAAATTCAACAAATACAAGCAGCACATTTTTATTACTGTAAGGAAGTTAAGTGATGTCCCCTTATGCTTTTACATATCATAACTCACTGGGAAATAATTCTAGTGATCCTAAAATGGCATCAGATTGAAGAAATGCAAAATATTAAAGGCATTACAAATACAGAAACTACATTCAATTAATGTGTCCTTAACAATTTCGACACATGTACATTTGAAAGCACTGATTTTTTACTTCGATTTTAAAATGCATACATACCCTGTTTTCCTGAAAATAAGACATCTCCTGAAAATAAGACCTACTTACAGTTTTGTCCCACACTGAAATATAAGGCATCCCCCAAAAATAAGGTCTCCCCATAATATGATAACAATAAATGTGTACCATATTTTTCTTCATGGAAAAATAAGACATCCCCTGAAAATAAGACCTAGCACATCTTTGGGAGCAAAAATTAATATAAGACACCGTCTTATTTTCGGGGAAACACGGTATATTGCTCTTAAATAAGAAAAATGCCTGACAGCATGGAAAAGCTATTAAACCACTGAATTACAACTTTATCTTAAACATGTGTGGTTTATTCAGAAATAAGATCTAGTAACATTAATGAGTTAGTTTTATACAGCATTTTTGTACTAATGTATCCATTTGGAAGAAAAGTCATCTTATGATGGGCAAGCAAGTAAAGGAAAGTGTTCTGCTCATATACCGCCCCATACCACTTCAAGTAGTCTCCTGGCAGCTGACAGTTTTAATTATAGTAATGCAGGCTACACAATGGAACCTCACACCAGTCACCAATGTTTAATTTCATGAAACATGTATAAGAATACGGAAGAGGGTGTGCTTCTAACACTTTACCTCTCTGAATAGAAAGACCGACAAAGGAAGTATTTGATTTCCGTCTTCAAACACTTCCCTGCCTGAAGTAAGGAAAAGCACCAATAAAAGTTACCTTCTGCAGTACTAAAGGCCACTCCTTGTTCATCATACTTCAGAGGCTCAATTAACTGCTTCATTGATTGTAAAAGTATTTCCTTGCGAAATTTTAGCAAGTAATCTTCTTCAATGCTGCAGCATGGCATGGCTGCTAATTTTTCAAGCAGCTGGATAAACTGTGAATACTGGAGACAATAAAAATTCATTAAGGGGTGAGTGTGCAAGTGTAATGCATTTGTCAACAACATCTATTTTTACATGCTTGATCTTTTTGATTCTGTTCTTATTGATAACTTTTGACAAGATGACACCTTCACATTTACATGTTGCTTTCAAAACATCATGCAGATGTATCATTTTCTATATGAATAAAGATACCTAATCCCTCTTTTTCTCTAGCCAAAAAAATAAATAAATGAATCTACAATTCAAAACACAGCCAACTCTTTGTAAGACAGGATTACTATATTAGAATGAAGTTCATCTTAATTTTCAAAGAAATATTTAGCAGGCCTCAAACAGAATGCAACTCTTTGATGAAAGTGGCAAGAGGTAAGCTTCCCAACACATTTCAAAGAAGTTGATGCACTACATTTAAATGGAAATAATTTTATTTTTCCTAAACTCCACTTGTTGGGTGATTATATTTTATAATACATACAGGAAATGTGTATCTATGCCATTGGCTGTTCAGGCAGGAGTTACTTTAATGTTTATGATCGTCTTTAAAAACCAAACAATCAAGCTTTTTAAAAATTCAAGAGATACTTGACTTAAAGGGCAACCTCTTGAAATAAATTATCCTTTGCCACTGTAGGCTTCTCTCCCTACATCTTGAACATGTGATTAGAAAGTAAAATGCCTCAGTGATAATACATGGTCTTGTTGCCAAGGGCTTATTTGAAGGCCTCCTAGCCCCCTGGCAACAAGGAATTAAAAAAGCAGTTGCAGATAGAAAGCCTTCCTACACAATGGCAAACATTTCTGGGCAAGTGAAAATTCCCACTTCAATCTGGAGAAGAGGGGTCCACCCTCACACCCCCCAATTTTAAGCATTATCTAATGGCTCCCATAGTGTAAATCTAGGCACATATAGTCACACACTAATCACAAACAATGAATAGAATTGGGAACATAACATAAGAACATAAGAAGAGCCATGCTGGATCAGGCCAAAGGCCCACCTAGTCCAGCTTCCTGTATCTCACAGTGGCCCCACCAGATGCGTCCTGGAGAGCATGACACTAGATATCTGTCTCCTGATACCACTCCCCTGCATCTGGCCCTTGAAGTACCCCAGTTTTAAGCCTGGAGATTATACATCTCCATCATGGTTTGTAACCTGTGATGGACTTTTCCTCCAGGAATCTGTCCAATCACCTTTTGAAGGCATCCAGGCCAGATGCCATCACCACATCCTGTGGCAGGGAGTTCCACAGAAGGCAGTGGCAGTAGAGATGAGGCAATGAAGATGTATGGAAAGCTTGGAAAGGTCTACCTGCTTCCAAATGGGTGCCTTGTCCCCCCTACACAGAATTCGATGGCAAACGTATATCTCTGTATATAGATATAAAATAGGCCTTTCCCCATTTATTATTCTTCAAATGATCAAATGGAGAGATAGTATGAAAAGGACCACCCCTCTGGTTTCCCGCCAACCAGCCTGCCACCTAACCCACCCCTGAACAGGGAAGTCTGCTTGAACGCGAAGCCTCCAGATTATTCAGAAATTTGCAAAAGCAGCATGCAAGTTTACAACAAAAGCTTGTGCATGACCAGCCAGTTTCCTGTTAGAGGTACTTCCCTCAAAGAGTAGGGAATATAATTTTGAGACCAACAGTCATTAATATGTTGTTAGTCTGTGGAACTCCTTGCGACAGGAGGTGGTGATGGCATCTGGTCTGGATGCCTTCAAAGGGGGATTGGAAAGATTCTTGGAGGTAAAGTCCATCACAGGTTACAAGTCATGGGGATATGTGTTATGTCAAGGCTTAAAACCAGGGTACTTCCAAGGGCCAGATGCAGGGAAGTGGTATCAGGCAACAGATATCTAGTCCCGTGTGCTCCCAGAGGCATTTGGAGGGGGCACTATAAGATACAGGAAACTGGATTAGATGGGCCTTTGGCCTGATCCAGCACAGCTCTTCATATGTTCTTATGTTCTTGCTCTCTTCCTCCATTTGAGCAGTATGGTATGAGGTCATCTTAGGGCCTGAAATGTATTATCACTACTGATACCACTGCTTGTTATTTTAAGACAGTTTCTTCTTCGTTGTCATCTCTCTCTTATTTGTTGCTGTTCTTACCACGACAATCTTGGGTTTAAGAAAAAAGGTTTTGTTAAGGAGTTCATTTTCTCTTTTCCAAGTGTATCAATGATTCTGTTACTCAGTGCAGAATTTAATATATAAGGAAAAGACTCAGTTAAAAGTCACTCTATAGGCTTTTGTTTTTTTAAAATACACCCGTTGGCCACGAAAATGCCTTGGATTTCCAGAAACCATTCCCTGATAACAGGCATGATAAAACCATCAAGGACTTACAAACAAAGGAGAGGTCTGTGGTGCGTGGCTGTGAGTGATCTCCGAGAAAGAAATGCAGAGAAGCAGAAGTGAAACTGGTTGGGAAGGTAGAAGTAGCGTACGGATACACTGATCACAAAAGGATTAAATGGGTATTAAAACTGACACGGATTCCTTAAAATAAGAAAGATAGCTATACACAAACAGGTTTTAGAATTCACAAGAACAGACAAGCTTGAAGACACAGTGAGGCAGCCAGATATAAGTGGAAGCAAGGTTTTATGGGGCTTGCCAACTGTATGTGTGAAAATTCCTTGACATACTTGGAAAAGCAGCTTCAGCCTAATTATTATTTTCCCTTCATTCTATGGAACGTTCTCAGGGAGGGAGTGGGAAAAGTTCATGGGAATTCAAGCATAGCCTAATCCACCACAGTCCACCCTTGAACAGGTCTGCCACTGGATTTCCTTGGTATGTCTGAATTGTCCCTCAGTTTTGGTGAACAAGCTGTCCAACCATGACTTAAACAATTTTCATAGGAATCAACCAGGTTCTTCCTTACTATCTCTCTGTGTGTATTATATATACAGTATATCTATATATGCATGCAAGAGATTAAGAACATGAATAATCTTGGTCTCCAAAGGGAATATTTCCCCTAGAATATTTAGAAACAACCAGTAGCTGTTCTATTAGGATATAGAGTTCATTAAATAAAAGAGATTAATTACTCACATCTTGATCTGACAGTTTATCCGTTAACATTTCTTCCAATTCCTCTTTAATCAGCCATCTGCTGCCAATCAGGTTTCTGTTTAAAATATCACATATATTCTCTTTTTAACTAATCATGCAATTAAGAGTTAGATTGCAAAGGACCACACAGACAGTCACACTTCATCTGGTAGTACTGTATACTTTTGTAAGAACTCTAAAAAGCAAAAAAACAGTCCTTCCAATCTTGTAATTTACTACATTAACTATATTAATTAGTACAAGGACAACTCCTATTTTTCTTCAGGAAAAAATGTATCTGGAAAACATTTATAATGTACAACAATGAGATCTAATACTGAAAATTCCAAAAACAACAATAAGAACAAAGAAACAAACAATATACAAAACACAAAACAAAATATTCCAAACATGAAAGGAATATTTCCTCATTCCCTTAATCTTTCTCAGTCTCTGGGTACTTCAGATGTTCAAAGGAAAGAGACAGGACTGCTTATCTTCTGAGGTTCCAACACCTTTTCTAGAGTTACTCTGTTCCCAAACAGAAAAAAGCAGTCACTGGCCGAGGTCCCTTAAAGGCAGCAATGGTAAGACCAATGGGGAAGAGTGACTGACTTAGGAAACAGATTTTATATGTCTTGTTATATTAAGTCCACAGTTACGCCCATTTCTTGAGAAACCTGCTGTGGCCACTGTGGCACATGCCCTAGTGACGTCCCAGCTGGACTTATGTAATGCGCTCTATGTGGGGCTGCCGATGGAAAGTCTCAGGAAACATCAACAGGTCCAAAATGTAGTGGCCAGATTGCTGACTGGGGCAGGTTACAGAGATCACATCACATCCTTACTACAGCAGCTCCACTGTGGGAATTACTCCCGTGGGAAGCCCCAATCTGTGAGGCTTGGAAAGTTGCTTGCCAAATGTAGGAATTAAACCCAGGGAAGCCTTAACGTTTAAGGCTTGAGAGTAAATGTGGGAACCCAGCAGGAAAGCTTAACCAGCAAGCCCCCCCCAATGGGTTGGGAAAATAAAGACTCCGACAAGTGTTCTTCTTGGTGCAAAATGGAGCAGCTTCTTCTTCTCTCCTTTATTCTTGATTCCCCCTTGATTCTCCCCTGATTCTCCTCTGCCGCACCCCAGCAAGGCTGTTTTTTTGAAAACCACATGACTACAAATCCCATATGACTTTGCAGTAATTTCTTAACCAATTACAAACTTACACATCTACGTAATGCCTAAATAAAGTTACTTCTTTGTCTAAATCTTAACACACTGAGCATGAGCAGGAATGCAAACTACTGCGCATGTATGAAATTAGCCTGGGAACTTGATCAGACCATGTAACTTCAGCCAATCACAAAGTGTTTTTCCACCTAAAATGCAACATAGTATCTGAACATTTCTAAGAGTGCCAGTGTGTATGTGTTAACCTTGCTCTGCTTGCTACGTGACTTGCTGTTAATGGCGATGCCACAGAGGCATGCCGGTAAAGATTCCCTACATTTCACTCTTTTTGTTTTTAAATTTTTTGAAGAATAGGAACACTGAGTTCGTAGTAATCAACTAACTACGATAACACAATAGTATTGGAATAAGTGAGAATATAACTATATTTTCAACCTTCAGACTGTGCTGTAGCCAGTTTCAACCTGAAGGTGGCAGTACACTTGTCTTTGCGTGAAACCAGAAGTAGCAATTAGCAATAGCAAAAAACTGAGATATAGTAAATATACATTAAAGGCAGCAACTTATGATAATAATGCATTCCACAATGCAATTTCAGCATTACGAATTCAATGTCTGTTATCTAAAATCTGTCTAATTTTAGTTTGAGCCTTGGAAGTGTGATTATTTAGTCATAGAGCAGGCAAGAGGCAAGCTTTGCCTTTACCCATTCCAATTAAGGTGAATCCTGAAACCAATATTGAGGAGTGTATTGTGCTAATGTGTTCTTGTTACACGAATTAGCTGTTAGCTTTCCAAAATTCTCTAAAACCCCAAGATATAGGTGATCCATGAAACTAGCACTATATTTCTAGTGTATTGTGAAACAGCAAACAGAATCTGATAGCTAGAATGTAATTGATGCAACACATTTTCAAAAAGACATGATGATTAACAATAACAGCATATTTCAGTTGTGTGGTACTAGTCTAGAAATGATAATGAGACTTCTCTGAGTTAGGAGAACAGTTACCATATGTGTAAGGGACACCACCATACGTGTGTAAGGGACACCACTCCCTAATACAACATGTGGTGTGCAGATTTTCACTAAGGTCTCTTCACTGTCTATGTGTTCATTGAGACCAGAATAGTCTGTGATATTATGAGGCTGATAGCAAAGTAAATTTCCCAGCAGCTTAGCTGGCAGAAATACAAAACTTAGTGCATTACTGGTTTTGGCCAGTTGAAGCCAGACACTAGTCTGTAGGCCTTTAAAACGGAGCTGTTGTTCAGTGCTGAAATGCAACTCAATGGAAGAATGAAACCTGCTTATGGAAAACAAGCAGCCAATTTTAAAGCAAAAAACACAAACACTTTGAAAACTACAGTACTAAAATCTACCATAAGCAAATAGGCATGCCTTTCCCCGTTTTTAAGTTCCAAAGGATGCAAAAAGGTCTTGAAAATCTCATGAGAAAACAAATTAGTGTGTGTGTCTTAGAATAAGCCAAAAGCGCAGCATTTCTGTAGAAGGTTTGAAACAAAGAACAATTAACAGTACATAGATAGCTAGGCAGCGATTGCCAGCGTAAGAACAGTGTGAATCCCCTTATCAGAAACCTTGGCATCTTTCCCGGAAAAGCTGTAAAGGAAAGAAATTTGTTAAACCATAGAAAGTTGAATGCAAACTTTCTCTGATCCTTCCCAGAAAAAGCTGCAAAGGAAAAATTTGTTAAGATGACCTGTGAAAAAGGAAATTAAACAGAGGCAATTGTTATAAACAGCCTATTGTCCACAGTCATTGACAGAGACATAAAGGTGAAGGCAGGATGGCAGGATGGCTGTTTAGCTGAAGGCAGGGAAGAGGGGTGTGAAAGTGTTCTGTTGTGTTGGATGGCAAGACAAGCAGTCTCAGTTGACCTTCTGAACGCTGATTCAATGTTTCCTTTGCAACAAGGTAGAGATCCATGGCAGTTTCACTCTGAGGCTGATTTTCCGGCAGCAAAGGAATGGAATGTTTTAGAAAAAAGTGCCTTTTCAGAACAAAGTGTGTTTTCAGGGCTAATTCACAGTTCACAGCTGGTAAGGATAGAACCGTTGATCTCTGGAACTGTTCCACGAACTTCATCCATGTAACACAGCAATCAGGCCACCACAACGTTCAGTGGGTGGAAACAATGAAGGGAGTCGAGGCACGGCATGGCGACTGTATCAGTTGAGACGCCTTTTCGGAACGAAGGAAAGCAGAGCTTTTCCCATGGGGGGTGCATAGAAGCAGCTTCACCCGTGGAACAGGAGCCTTGTTTAAGCCTGGATTTCTCCTCCTCGTCATGATTACTGTTCCACATCTCATTAACCCCTTTCATTCCACCGCCACCACCGTCATCTGCCTTATCAGAGTCAGTACTCACAAATCGGCACGCACGCAGAATATCAGCCAGCGAGATAGTTGAACTGCCGGAGAAAGTAGCAACAGCTAGCTTGCAGCCAGCATTAGAGTTCTCAAAGGCCAATTGTTTAATGATGCTTATACAAAGCATCCTGGGAAAGGTTATCCACACTTCCGTAGTTCCCACCTGCTCTTCAAACGCCACAATCAAGTGAGACACAAATTCAGCAACCAACTCCTTGGCACCATGACGAATGGCAGCAAGCCCAGCAACATTAGAGTCAGTTTTGGCAGCCTTAAGAACAATTTCAGCCACACTGGAGAGTGCAGTGTTCTTTGCATAAGCGTCCTCACCCTCTTTCAGTGCTTCAGAGGGAATTGGGGCATTTTTTTCAGCGTGAGCAGGGGCAGTAGCTTGCAGGACTGGAGAAGCAAGGTGCACAGGCTCGATGGCCAAGGCTGCTGCTGGAAACAGCGTCAACAAAGCCAGCACTGAGCAATTTTCCATCATTTGCAATGGATAAGGCTGGAGAGGGCTCATGCAGTGAATCTGGCAGCTGGCTTGGAAATTCAAGGGCTGGGCACGCTGGTAGTGGAGCTTTAGGAGCCTCAATTAGCCAAGATGCTGGTTTGGGAGGCAGGATGATAGGCAATGGTGATGGCAGAGACTTTATTGCCAATAAAGGATTGTCTGGAGTGGGTCCTTGAAGGCACGCACGGACCTGAAACCACGTGTGCCGGACCTTAAAATTAACTTTGGGATGATTCCGAAGGCAGTAGCCAATTTTGTCCCATTTTTGAAGATCTAACATGCCAGCTAGTGGGAACCAAGGACATATTTCAGCAATTTCTTTGGCAAGATCTTCCACCTCTTTTAGAGGAGTTTCGTAGCTATTCTTAGTGAGCAGATAATGCAGTTCCTGGCAGAACTTTTGTTGCGGGGAGGAAACAGCATTCCCGCCCATGTTGAAACAGAATCGGTAGTCTTAAAGTACGGGATCACTCACCAATGGGATCGAAGGTACGTCTTCGATGGTGATTTGAGCGCGCTTGGGATCCTTTTGCCCGGATGAGGATGGTGAGCGATGGTAGTTCGACTCCTGCCTTGGCTCGCCAATATGTGGGAATTACTCCCGTGGGAAGCCCCAATCTGTGAGGCTTGGAAAGTTGCTTGCCAAATGTAGGAATTAAACCCAGGGAAGCCTTAACGTTTAAGGCTTGAGAGTAAATGTGGGAACCCAGCAGGAAAGCTTAACCAGCAAGCCCCCCCCAATGGGTTGGGAAAATAAAGACTCCGACAAGTGTTCTTCTTGGTGCAAAATGGAGCAGCTTCTTCTTCTCTCCTTTATTCTTGATTCCCCCTTGATTCTCCCCTGATTCTCCTCTGCCGCACCCCAGCAAGGCTGTTTTTTTGAAAACCACATGACTACAAATCCCATATGACTTTGCAGTAATTTCTTAACCAATTACAAACTTACACATCTACGTAATGCCTAAATAAAGTTACTTCTTTGTCTAAATCTTAACACACTGAGCATGAGCAGGAATGCAAACTACTGCGCATGTATGAAATTAGCCTGGGAACTTGATCAGACCATGTAACTTCAGCCAATCACAAAGTGTTTTTCCACCTAAAATGCAACATAGTATCTGAACATTTCTAAGAGTGCCAGTGTGTATGTGTTAACCTTGCTCTGCTTGCTACGTGACTTGCTGTTAATGGCGATGCCACAGAGGCATGCCGGTAAAGATTCCCTACACTCCACTGGCTCCCTATCACCTGCCGGGCACAATTCAAGGTGCTGACCTTAACCTACAAAGCACAACATGGCCTGGATCGAAGCTACTTCAAAGATCGACTCTTGCAGTATGAAGCAGCTCAGGTGCTAAGGTCATCAGGAGAGGCCTTTCTCTCCATCCTGTCACACATTGTCTCTCATTATTGTAAGCCACCTTGGGTCCTTTTCCAAGGAGAAAGCGGGGTAAAAATATTCAAAAATTTAAATTAATTAAATAAATATTCTATATGCATGAGGGAATTTTGCATGTTTCACGGATCTTGTGAATTATGAAGCACTGCACACTGAGTGATCAGTATGCTCTGAGTTTGATATTGCTCATTTATCTGTCTATTTCTATTTTGTCCTGGCTTCTTACACTTTGGGCACTTTACTCCCCCCCCCCCATTTCTTCTTATACTTCTTCAGTGTCTTTGTCTTTATTTTATGCTCAACCTTCTATTGTTTATCACATTTTCACACTATAAAAAAACCCCTCTCCTTGTCTGTTAGCTGTCTCTCCATCATTGCAAAACCTTCTGTTATCTCAATGGGTTATATTCTAAACCTAATTTAACAGATTATGTGTCCATGTTGCTTCTCTATCTCTGAACCCAAATCTTCTGACTTCAATGTCTTGCTTTTCTTCCTCAATACACCTCTGACGTTACACTCTCCTAAGCATCGCTGCTTTACTTAACCAGCCTTTTCCAACTCTAACTAAGGGGCTATCATTTGAAAACAGTTGGATGGTTAACGAAGCTAAGTAGAGATGGGATGAGACTGGTTTGTCTCAGTTCATAAAAACAGCAGCACAGCTGCTGCTTCTCTCCTCCTGCTCCGCCTCCTCCTCACCTGATCCAGCGACTGATCTGGCCCAGTCTGCAAGCTTTCCGCAGCTTCTCAGCTGATTTCTCTACTCCTGGTTGCAGCTCAGGCACTTGAGTTTAAGAGGGCCATCAGCCAAGAGGGCAGGTAGAGATGCCTGAGTTGCTTCTGGGATGGGAAAAATCACTTCAGAAGCTGTTGGGGAGGCTAGTAAACTGAGCCAAGGTACTGGCATTTTGAGGGTGAAGGAGGCAGGGGAGGGGAACAGTTGCACCTGTGTTGCTGCCTTTATGAACCAAGATGAACTGGTTCATGCCCATGTCAAGTCCTAAGCATGCTGACATTCCAATTTCGGTTACATGGCCCTTAATGACTTCGGTGGTTTGGGAGATAATGTCTAATTTAAGGCAAAGAGGTCTTATATACAGAGCTGCTGCAATGGCTTTCCTCCATGAGGATGATGATTCTGCCCAAAATCCTGTGGCTTAGCATAGTAACTCACAGCTAGAATAGGCCCAGTGAATCAGTGAAGGGGCTGACACATCAAATCCCCAATGATTCAATGGGCCTACTCTAGTTGTGATGTAGCTATCATGACACAGTGGTTAAACTGCTGTACTGCAGCTGAAACTGAGCAGGGGTTCAATTTCAGGTAGCCGGGTCATGGCTGACTCAGCCTTCTATCCTTCAGAGGTAGACAAAATGAGTACCCAGCTCACTGGAGGGAAGGGGTAATGCGTAGCCTGCATAAATGAATTCTAAACCACCTAGAGGGTGCTTAAATTACTATGGGGCAGTATACAAGCTCAGCACTTTCCTTTTCCTCCTTTTTTTCTTTTGGCTATAAGAAACATGATTTCAGCCTCTAAATGTTACACCAAAAAAGACTATGCCCTACTGAATTGCCACCTTTGTGTAGCATCCCTACCATGAGGGCCACATGTACTCCAACTCTTAGTCTAATTAAAGGGTCAATCACACGTTCATCAATGTTTTTGTTCTTCCTCCTTTAAATGTTGTCTTTGCCTTCACTAAAGTAGTTATATCCACCGTGCTGTCTGTTTTTATCTTTAATTCACTCCCAAAAGCCTTCTTTCTTCCCATCTCCTTCTGACCTGTTTCTCCTCTAGCTGCAAAGCATTTTGCACCAACTCTGTCTCCTCCTCTGTCTTTCGAGAGCTCTCTGCTACGTTGGTTCACTACTGCCTACTTTTCAGGATACCAAAGTATTTTAAAATTCTTTCCTGCCTCTGTTCTCCACCACTGACATGCCATCTATGACAGTGATGATGAACCCCCCCCCCTTTGGTGGATAAGATGCAGCCTTCAGGAGGTGCATATCCAGCCTGCAAGCTTCTACTGTCATCAACAGTGACTGGAGATGAAAAGGCACTTAGAAACTTTCTGCACTGAATGAAACTGAATAGAGCTTTGCAAGCTGGAAAACTGTTGTACCGGGACGTACACCTATACAGAGATTAAAGATGGGCACAAAACGAGCGATTTTTTCGCTTTCGTGTTCTCGTTTCATTACGCAACAAAAACGAAACTAATTTTTTAAAAACGAAACGACCAAATTTGCCGTGTTTTTCGTTTTCGTTGCAGCAGATGCATTGAACTAAAAAGAATGCTAATGAAACAGCAATTTTTTGTTTTTGTTTTCGTTTTTTTGTTTTGTTACCTAACGAAACAAAAACGAAATTTTTTTCGAAAAACGTCGCAAAAACGAAAACGAACCGAAACGGACCCCTAAACGACCAAACGACAAACGAAACACCATTTTTTTGAGTCGTGCCCATCTCTAACAGATGTGCATAAAATTGAGTTGTGGCAAGAAACCTGAATTTCAGCCATGTATGCATTTTTCATTTATGGAAAAATTCATGTTTTGAACAAAAATTCTCCCACAAATCCACTGTTTGTTTCTTTGCCATGGGTATACTTTTCGGTCCAAGTCAAAGCAACGTATCGGGATGAAACAATGTCTCATACTGTTTTTAGGGAGCCACAAGACGACATATTCTAATTATGGAAATACAAGGTGCATACATTTAGCATCTACTTGATCTTACCACACTACTTACCTTCACTATATTGGAATTTCCATGGGGTCGGAAATTACCCTACAAATCCTTCACTGCAAGCTTTTTAATTAGACTGAATAAGAGCTGGAGTTTTTTTCTTTAAAAAAGTCACTGGGCCTCAGCTGAGTACTAGATTGTATTTTTTTTTCATCCTAGTAACAGAATGTAACTTCACATATGAACTTTATAAAAAAGAGCACAGATCCAAAAATAGCTATATTATACGCAGAATCCTGATTGCATCAGTCATACTTTGGTTCTCAGTGATGATTTTTAAAAAAGCTTTGAATGTTTTTAAATTCGCATACATGAATGAAAAATATTGTAGCATCTTTTTCAATAGGGTACCTTGTTATGTTGGCACACATTTCATCGAGGATGAGAAATTTGTGAGCATCTGTTACACTTTTAGTTGTCATTAACTCTAAAATCAATTTCAAAAAGCCCCACTCAGACTGAATGCTCCCGAGTATTTAAACGTTTCTTAACAATTACATCTGGGGAGATGGCGTCCCAAATACTGTATGTTTGGAAAATGTATGTCTATCATTATAATCTTATGGAGGCAACTTACAATTGTTTCGTCTTATCAAGGGTTAATCCTTGTGCAAGCAGACCATCTTGATATTCTTGGACGTGCAGTAGCTTACTGTAGGTGTCCTAAAGGAAGGAGTGCATAGGTTGAGGTTCAGTTATAACCTTCTGCATGAAACAATGCCAAAAAATCTCACAGTGCTTTACGGATTCAGCACCATAAAAACTGGCACTTTCTTTCCTTCTCACTGCAACTATCTGCAGTGCAAAAGTCCCAGGTACAAAGAGTTGTCCAGCTCTCTGGAGCACATTTTAGGCTGTAGATCTCACTGCAGAGAGATCACCAGTTCTATATCCCATGCAAGTATAACATAGCATCCTGCTTAAGGAATTTTAACCCCTTGCCAGCAAACAAACAAACAAACAGACAAAAAACAAAGCAAAACAAAACAGCCTGTTAAATGACAGTTCTAAGCTCAATGTGAATTTGAGGGCATGCTACACTTTTTGACTGGTATCTTGCTAAGCAGCTTCACTTGCCTCACTTGTATAACTGTAGCTGTAATTGTGCCAAGGCAGAAGTACTCCTCACAAAGCCCTTCCACAGGATCACTGCTCCATCAGTTGCAACCGGATCTGCATGGCCAACTACACAATCATATTGTGGAGTGGGCACAGCTTAGTTGTAATAACTGATAAATTTATGCAGGCATAACATGCTGTTATGTGAAGACAACAGGATTCTGGCCAACGTCACTTTCAGTGCACTAACAAAAAACGGGCAGGAAAATGTAGTAAATAATTTTGTATTTACTGAAGGACTAGCAGTTATTTTTCATTTATTAAAATGCAGCTGAAGATTTGCATGTTCTCCATGTGTCTTGACTATCTGAAGTTATATTACTACCCAATTCATGTTTATTGATTACAGTTGACCAGATCAAGTTAACTATGTTTCCTGGCCAGTAAGAAAATATAAGATTCCAACAATAAAGATCCCATAAAGAATTCAAGCAAAGGATAGAACTTATGTTAGAATGTTTTCTAAAGATCCGAAATGTAGTAATTATTCAGAAATATGCAGAAAAATATATTTTTGGTACAGTTAAAAATAAAGGGATCCACACATTTCTGGATTGTAACAGTGAAACAAATTCAAATATTAAAACACACTAGTCTTGCTGGCTTCTCCAAGGAAATGTCATCCTTTTAAGATGGATGGTAGTCTAATCTTAAAAACTTTGACAAACACAAATCTTCCTCTACCTTCTGGTATTTAAAAATCTGTTGACTCGCACTGAGCACTTTAGTCAAGATTAAAAGGAATGCTCCGTTTTAAACAAAAAAAGGTTACTACGTGCCATTACCCTTGAATACTCCTCCATTCTCCAGACTGTTAATGATACATGATAGGGCTAAACTGGTGGAAGAAACGGAAGATGCTGCTCCACTGACCATGTTATCTAGATTTATAGTAGGTTCAAAAAGCTATAATGCATGGCACTGCATGGCCATTTATCCAACAATGGTATTCTGGTCGACAGGTCCATGGGCCACCATACAGTGAACCAAATGTTATGTATGCCTCAAATGTACTTTTCAGAATTTGTTCATATCACATCCTCTAGAATTTTTCAAGTTTCAAATACACTTTAGGGATTCTTGACAGATTATTTTCTTTTCAAAACTCCTCCACTTACTAAATATTTCTGAGAATTCCCATGCTAACAAAGGCTACATATTTTTTTTTGAAAACTTCCACATCATATGTTACGGTCTGTGATTAATAGGACAACATCTTTGGTCACATGGAAGCCATTCTGTACAATGATGGCAATTCAGCTTTCTGTCCCTATTCTCATGTGTGTATTCCGTAAGGAAACAACAGCTCACAAGATGATGGGGCAGGATACAGGGCATACCATTCCATATGATGGGACTTTACTCTTTCTAAAGATTTGTCACCATATAATCTTCCTGTTCTTAAACTATCTTGCAGTGCATGATTATTTATAGCAACACAAATCGCTAATGATTACATGGAGTTTGTACCAATCAAAAGCATACATTGTGAAATAAAGAATTTTAATGTATTTCTTCATTTCAGCTACTTCTACACTATTGCCCCGTTTTTGTGAATTGTAAGAATTTGAGAAGCACGCCATCTGGCATACATTCTAGTTTAAAACATTCTGAAAAGAAGTTCTTTCAAAAGGTTCCAAAGGCAAGGACTAAATTCATAAACATACATATTTGTATCCCTTACAAATGTAGCTATCATCCAACATATTTCATATTTGTGAATCCCATATATATATTGTCACAAAACAAGAGGACTACATCCTTCATCTTGTCAATAAAGAAGACAGACAGTTTTAAAGAAAGCTACAGTCCTGCTGAGTAATAGGTTAAGAGCAAAAATCAGGGTTATGGCTCTCTGTAACACATCCTAAAAGAACAGACTGCAGTATTATCACCACTACCACTACCTCTGCCACCAACACTGGTGTACTTTAGATACAGTCTTCACAGAGACATGTCTTTCAGGTTAACCCAAATGGAGAAAAAACATGAAAGAATCTCATTCTTTTGGCTTTGGGTTCTTTGCACTGGAGAGCACATTTAGGAGAGCCTCTGAAACCAGGTATTTTTGTTTTCTTAAATAAAAGGTCCTGAAAATACAGAGTTTCCTTTATCACAGTGGCGACGAACCTTTGGCACTCCAAATGTTTCAGACCACAACTCCCAGTCTTTTGTCACTGGCAATCTAGGCTCGGAATTCTGGGAGCTGTGGTCCAAAACACCTGGAGTGCCGAAGGTTCGCCACCACTGCTCTATCAGGTTACTTCCCTTTGACCAAGGCCTGCAAAGTCTTTTCCCTCCTTCTTTTGGCTGAATCACTGCTGATACTGCCACGGTTTTACGTCTGAACAGATATATACAAATACACATACCCTTCTTTCTCCTGATTAGCAAGAGAATTCCTCTACGGTGGCAGCTCTGCAGGCAGTGCAGACTCCCTGGAGGATGTTCATCCAGACAGCACATGGGAAGGAACGTGTTAAACACGACTTACTGCTATCCCCTGGCTGCATGCCAAAGGTCAAGACCAAGTATGCCGTGGCATGGACAGTCAGCGTGAGGCCTAAGGATCATGGGTGGCTCTCCTCTCCTCCTCGAACCTCCCTATGGTGGTGAGCACATGCGAAAACCATTGTGTGAAGCAGTGTTTCCTCCTTTTCATCTCAGTGGGGTCCAACCAACCAGAAGCAAAAGGTGTGTGAAGAAGGGGGCAGTGTCAGAGCAGGAAAGAAAGGGGAAACGTCCCAAACAAAACAAAACAAAACAAAAACCCAAGTCCTCAAAAAATATCAGCTGCAGTTTGTCCCAGAGTGTGTGTTGTGTATGAGAGACAATGTGATCTGAGGGAGGCAGGGACGGAGGCTTACGTGCTTCTGATGGGGAAGCTACATTGGTGGGTATATTCATTCATTGATTGTGGGGACTAGTCAGGGAGGAAGATCAAGCTGTGAAATTGTAGCGAGATCAAATTCCTGGAGGATGTGAATGGGGACACTGCAGTTGTGCTGCCCCCCCCCCAGCCTAGAGGCATTCTGCTATTCTATTGAATATATGTGGAACCCATGATGAAATTTTTAAAAAAAGGGGGCGGGGAACCAAACACCACATATGTTCCATGTACAGTGCACCCTTGTATAACAAACAGTTTGTACAACATAAAATCTGTACAACATAAAAAATCCAGAAATAGGGGAAATTTGCTTAACATAATTGCCTATGGGGAATATCTGTACAACATAAAAATGGGATTACTCCTTTTCAATGCATTCCTATGGGAATTTGTATAAAGGAAAATTTACTTAACATAATTTCATTTGGAATGAATTAATTCCTTTATACAAGATACTGCTCTATTATTTAGGTCTTAAGAATGTGGAATTGTTAAATGCAGTAGCCTGGATAGACAGCCTTGGCACACTGGTCCTTCCTCCACCCCCTTCTTCTTTGTTCCCTCTTTCGCCTCCGGCACAGGGCTGCCCTGTGCTTTTTGCTTTTCTATCTTCTGAAATTTGATCAACGTCACTACTTGTTACTGCCTCCCTCCTGCTCCTGTCCTTTCTTCACCACTGCCACATTCACACCTCTTGACCATAGCTGCAAGCCTTGGTCTTTCCCTTCTTGCTCCTTGTCTTGGCACTACTAGCTTTCCCTGAATGATGGGCCATCATGTGTATTTTAGATGGGCCACCATGTGTATTTTATATGAATCTATGGGTTCACATAGACTTTGTGTTTATGACTACATAACCGTGTTGCTTTAATGTAATGTCTATTAATGCTGTAAGATATCCCTCAATTCCTTGTTCTCAAATACTTGAACATGTCTTAATTATACTGGACTATATTAGCCCTCATTACTGTAAGCCGCCTTGGGTCCTTTTCCAAGGAGAAAGGTGGGGTAAAAACACTCTAAAATAAATAAAATAAATAAATAAATATTGAGCTTTTTCAGACTAGTGCCAGAATTCAACTGGAAAATGCTAATTAACACCCCTCACACACCCCAAAGTAGAGCATTTATAGGCTTCTCATTTATAGACAAATGAGGAGCCACCCAAAACATCTAGAAATGAAATCAGTATTAAAGATTTATCCTGCATATACCTATCAGTAGCCTTATGGAGCACATTCAGAATGGATACATAAAATCGTAGGAGTTCAAAAACAACCACTATCTGAGAATTCTGCTAGTGGAAAAGAACTAATTTTGATATTTGTCTGGGTTTTTTCTTTCAACAGTCAAGGATAAGGAAATTAAAATGGAACAGCACTTCTGAAAGATCATTAATTTGTCACATAATGTTTGACATACATTGTATGATATATTTGGGGTTTTAATGCCATTTTAAACAAGATAATAATGGCATTTCATGAGCAAGTGTATAAACATCTCACTATGCAGCTGAATCACATGAATGAAAATCTCTTGGCACAAAAGCAAACAAAAACTTCAACTGGTAAGACACATATGAAATAGAACATGAATAGTACAAGTCTTACAAGTAGCCTAATATTCTAGATTAGTTGAAAATCCAGATGTAACATACAATAACCATCTCATATGAAATAAATGATAAGTGCTAAGGGCACATTGATAATGACATGCTAACAAAACGTATTTTATCAATTTTTGGCTCTTATCCTGCAAACATTAAAAATATGTCTTTCAAGAGACAACAGAATTATGGGAAATCATTTCATATTTATCCTTTTGGTTAACAGTTTTGTACTTAACAATTACATATGTGTTTTCTGCTAGCCTCAGAATCTTATCTTAAAATGCCAAACCCATATAGTTCACATTTTCTAAAACAGATGAGAAATCTGGTTCAATGAAACTGTTTCTCCTTTTTTAAATAAAGGCACTTCTTCCAAATGCCCTTAAAAATAGCACACAGATATTCTTTAATAACTGCATTTATGTTTGTCGAAACAGATTTCATCTGGAGGAAGATGTAATCAAACAGCGAGCAGGGTTACTCTTTGAAAAGGCTGGATCTCAGGAAAACCCAACATCCCTTTTCTCACAAGCAAGCCATAGCTACGAAACAGAAGTTGTGCTCCTTGTAATTTTTAAACATTTCTTCATTATGATGGAATGCAACAAAACATCTTGCCCTTGGGTTGCTCTGTTTCAGCCAAAACAAATGCAAATGGCCTGTCAGATGACAGCTGCTTGATAAGGCTCCTCTACAAGACCTGCATGCTTTACTTTTCCCCCGTGAAACTTGGGATGAAAGGCAGAAGGCAGGAAGAGAATTAATGTAGCATACAGTCTAAAGGCAACGCTACAACCGTGATTAAGTAGAAAAGCTAAAAGGCACAGATTTTCCACAGCCTCTCTGCGTGCAACCCATCCGTGTAACAAGTTGACAGGCCTAGCGCGTCAGCTCCATCATCCTCTCCGACAGCTAAAACGCAGCGCTGCATCCCTTTTTCAGAGAAAATTTGCGTCTGCACCATGAAGCGTTGTACATTATTTCTTAGCACTGCAGGGGGCCCAAGTCCATATGGAACCTTCACAAATATTACCACAGATCAAACCAGCGGCGTTTCGAGGCAGATTTGACATACCTATTTAAATGAACAGTAGGGGGCCTCAGGCTGCCTCAGGCTGTGCAGGAGAAAAAACCTCTCTGGAAAAGCCTCCACTGCAGCTCCATTACTCAGCAAAGGCACACTCTACATTTATCATTCATTTCATTTCTGGCAGAGCAAGAAGCTCATTTGCCCAAGGTCAACCAAAAGAAAAAAATAATTTCTCTCTTCTTCCTCTACAGAAATAAATGTACCTGACAATTGGGGATTTTTGTCCTTTGGGTGTGTGGAATACAAACACATAACAGATAATTCTTTTAAAAAAGTAGAACCACTGTTTTTTTAAAAAGTCCTCTAAATGCTACTGAAACCTTCCCTCAGAAAGAGATTATTATCTATTATCACTCTTATTATCTTGTGGATCTCTTGTGTTTTTATGTGAACCACCCAGAGTTCCATCTGGGAAATTGGCGCAGTACATAGATATAAAAACAAACAAACAAACAAACCAAAATTGACAACATCACTGTAACTGGAAAAATTATTACCTAACCAAAGAGGGGGGCTTTTAATTTTCCAGAACTGAATATAGATACACATTCAATCTTCCTCAAAAGTCAGGAAGTCAAATTCAACAGATTCAAATTCAACAGATTCAACAGATAATGTATATTGCACGATGGCTATCTATGTGTTGCTTCTCTGACTAGGTTCTAGAATTCTTTGGGGATTTTTCAGTAAAGTTACTAGTGAGCATACAACAAGTCAGGCAGCCTGCAAGCCCCTGGGCAAACTGCTGTCTTAAGAGCGCCCCCTAGCTAGAAGGACTTGGAAACTGTTTCCAATTACTTTGCACCTAGGGAATCCTGGCAAGGTTTGCCAGGAGTTAGAATAACTTGACAACTTATCCATTAATAAAGACTTGCCTTGATGAACTGATCAGCATCGAATCCAATGCAAAATTATTTCTCAGCAATGGAAACTCATGAAGTTATGCTACTTATGAACATGCGGCTGAATCCAAAAGGGTGCCCACATTGCAGCTTTCTGTGCATCCCCAAAGCAGCTTCAGGGCCAACTTCTGTAAAGTCCAGGAGGCTGCAAAGGGATCTGGAGGAGAAACAAGTCTAGTCGTGGTGTGATCAAACGCCAGTGTGACACTACATTATGCCATGGATATTGGCTGCTTAGCTATTATAAGAATGGGGAAGTACAGTGGTACCTCTACTTACGAATGGCTCTACTTATGAGTAATTCGACTTACAAGCTGAAAACCTCCCCCCTATTTAACTGCTGTCTTATGAATTTTAGACACGGTTTGTCCTACTTACGATTCCCCCAGCCTTGCCTTCCAGCAGGGGCTTTGCAGCGGCGAGCGCTGGGCAGCAGGTGGAGGGAGGCGGAACCGCCTTCCCTGCCCAGGCTTTGAAGGTGAGCGCCGGCCAGCTGGGTAGCGGGCAGGGGGAGGTGGGGAATCACGCCGCTACCTCACTCAGCTCTTCCCCAGCAGCTTTGCCTTCCAGCAGGTGGCGGGGGTGGTGGAAACAGCTCGCCTCCCCCAGTCTTGCCTCGTGCTGCACCAACTTCAAAAGGATCCAGTGTCCCCCTTCCTCCCCTTCACTTGGTTTACCGGCCGTGACTTTCTGGTTTGCTGGAAAGCACTTCTGGGGCCTCAGAAGTGGTTTTTGTTGATCCAGAAGTCACTTCTGATTCGCCGGAAAGCACTTTTGGGGCCTCCACAGGCCCCAGAAGCCTATCGAAGACCTGTTTGGGGCAGTACCAGGTCTGGGATAAGTATAGGAGGCCTGAAACAGGCCCATCCACCTTACCTCAGGGGCCTTTGTTTCATATACTGCGGTCCTGTGATATACCGGGACCACAGTATATGGACCGCAAAAGGGCAAGTGGTTACTGTACTGATAGAAAGTACCGTATTTATCGGCGTATAACACGCACAGGCGTATAACACGCACCCTCATTTTAAGAGGGAAATTTTAGGGGGAAAAAAAAATTTTTGGCGCCCACCTGCCCGGGTCCCTGACTAACTAAAATTCAGGAGGCGCAGGAAAGTTTAAAAACCCAAAGACCCAAAGTTCAGAGCAGCTTGATTTGGAGAAGTAAAAGGACAGGAAGCAGGGAAGGGACATTTTTGAGTTCATTTAAAAGGGAAATAGGAGAACCCACAAAAAAGAGGCACTGCTCCCTTCTTTCTGGAGGCGAAAAAGGACGCTCTCGCCCTTCTGCTCAGAAGCACCTCCTTCAACTTTGCTGCCAGAGCTTGGCGCGCAAGAGGTGGAAGGACGGACGGCCCGCCCGCCTGCCTGCCGTCTCCACACTGCAGGCCTCGCAGCCGCTTCCTCCTCTTTCTTCAATGACAGCCAGCAATTGGGGGAGGCGTGCAAGAGACCGGCCCGGGGATGTGCCGCGCGAGGACGGGGTTGGGGCGGAGCAGCGGCTCGATCCTGCGAGGAGCGGGTGGTGGGTCCCGGTGGGGGCGCTTCCAGGGGTGGGTGGGTGGGGGTGAGGGTGGGGGGTTTCCACAGCCAGCTTTACCTGCTCCTTGTTGGTGCAATGGCACTGCAGAGGGCGGCTCAGCCTCCCCTCCTCCCCGCCTGCGTCCCTCCCTCGTTCCAGAGAAGCCAACGACCCGCAGAGGAGAAGGCGGATGGGGTGGGGCGGGGCGGGGCAGGGCGGGAATGGCGGCGGCTGGGGGAGCAAGAGAGAGAGAGAGAGAGAGAGAGAGAGAGAGAGAGAGAGAGAGAGAGAGAGAGAAAGAGAAAGGCCGGGGAGCAACTGCCCTCCCTCCTCCGCCTCTTCCCCCCCCACGCCATGCTTCTCGCCGTCGCCTCTTGCACGCAAGCGCCCGGGCTACAAAGGCGAAGCGGAAGCCGCCTGCTTTCCCCCACCACCACCTCCCAGAGCCGCGGCAAAGGTTCCAAAGAACCCTCCCCCTAACCCACCCCTCACCCACGGAGTCCCTGAGGCAACCTGGCGGCCCGGCTGAAGCTCGGGCCGCCGAACAGCTGGCGCCTCTGCGCGCCGGGAACAAAGGCTGCCGCCGCCGCCGCACGCCTCACTGCAGCAGAGCCGACGGAGGGAGCCGAGAGCAGCACGACCGGAGCTGCTGTCAGACTGGCCGAAGGCGCTGTCACATTATATCAGCGTATAACACGCATACATCATTTGCCCCCTATTTTCAGGGGGGAAGTGTGTGTTATACGCCAATAAATACGGTACTTGTACCAACTTATGTGAACATTTATTCCTCTGCTTGCAAACTTTGTGCAGCCCTTGAATATATTTCCACCTCTACACTTTTGAGGTTTCACTTTCTTCTCAAACACAGCACTAGGAGTTTACGCTTCTCTACTAAAACCAAGACAAAATAAACAAACAAACAAAAACCCAGAACTGCCTTACAGAATAAACATAACAATCAAAAGATTATCCTCACCAGTCTGAAGCAACAGCATTCTACAAAGGTAAAGTTTGATTTTTACAATTTATCAAGTCAAAATGTCAGACAGAAAATATGCTCACCTAATCACCCAATATATGAAAGTATATGTACAAAAGCATTTGAGGAAACGCAAGGGAAGAGAGGGAGAGATAACCTGATGGTTCCAGACATGTTCAAGTTAAACACCTATCTACCCAGCCAACAATTATGGGTGTTATAGGCTAAACACCTGGAGGTACACCGTACCCCACTTAACGTATGCCTTGATTTATGAAAAAAATCATATGATGAAAATAAATTATTGGAAATGGAGATGCATCACTTTAAGACATTTTTCAATGGAATGCCTCCTTTACTAGAGGTGGATGTTTCATTCTGGCACGGGACTGGTTCTGAAACGAAAAAGGCCAGCACAGCTGGTGCTCGGAGCCAAGTCCCACCCTCCAGAACAAAATCAGCCACTGTCTTAATTCCAAGCGGGAAGCAGCCTCCAATGCGTCATCTTTCCCTCTCCCTGACACTGGCCAATCAGAAGGGGGGGGGATGATGCATGACCTTGTACAGCTCCTGATTGGCCAGCGCCAGGGAAAGATGACACATTGGAGGCTGTTTCCTGGTTGTAATTAAGACAGTGGCTGATTCTGTTCCGAAGGGTGGGACTAAGTTCCAAGGGCCAGCTGTGTTTCATTTCGGAACCATTCCCCCTCCAAAATGAAATGCCCATCTCTATACATTTTTTCATAAGGCATTGTGAAAAAAGTGAACCCAGGATGCATTGCGCCCCGTAGTTTGTGGATGGGTGGGAGCAGTTGGAGTGGGTTCCCCCCCCCAATCAAATTTTGGATTCATTCTGGATTTGGGAGCAGTTTTGGGACTTTTGGAACTTTTTGGAGTGCATTTTTCCAGCAGTGGAAAGGTAGGGAACTGATCTTAGTAGTTTCCATGCTTTTTTTCTGTGTGTTCTGCACCGCATTGTGGAAGAGGGAGAGCTAAGCCTCATCGCTTCCATGCTTTTTCCTGAATGTTCTGCATTGTGCATTTGGGGGGGTTCCTTCTCTACATTCCTTTACTGTGTACATTATAAAGAGTTTTGAACAGATAAAAGGCTTCTTTGACTTTTTTTCTGACCAGCAGAATGGATTAATTGGTTTTCAATGCACTCCTAAGTGAAACTGCACTTTGCGTTACAAAACATTTATAATACAAAGCGTCCTGGAGAACAGATTAATTTTGTTAAGCAAGGTACCATTGTACTTTCTCTCCCAAGAAGAAAGAGAAAGGAGGAAAAAAACTCTATACATAACCTGGCACAGAATTAAGAGAAGACTTCTTTCAGTCCTGATTTTCAAGAAATGAAACAATAGACTGGGCAGAGGCCCAGTTTTCTTCTCCACTAGCACCACCACTGGATTAATATCAGAGCAAATTTGACAAAATAAAGAGCCTGTGCTACATAGGGAAGCAGTTGTCTGTAGCTGCTAAGTAAGGGGTTACGGCCAGGGTGAACTTTCTTAAACAACCTTTTCAAAATATGGGGATGGTAATAAATACCTTAACTACATGTGACTACGTGTTCGAAATAGTAAGCTTTTCAATCAGCTTCTGATCCTAAACTAGCTGATGCACATTTGGCAAATAAATGATGAGAAGGATATCCAACAGATTCTTGTTCCTCATTTTTCTACAGCCCTCAGACATCAGATTATTCTTGGAACTGGTTTTAACACAAGGACTTCTCTGTCCCACCTTAGGTCTGGCTTTAATTCTCACCCCCCCCCCCCCCGAAACCATTCTGTACACTCTTTTATTATTTCATTTTGTACTCACTTTACATTTTAAAAAATCTTTCCCTTGTAGCCCTTTGCTTAAGCTTTGGATTGTAAACATACCAATCTAAACTCTAATAGAACCCGTACCAATTCTCACATTCATAAAAGGCAAGCTAGCTGCCATCCAAACACAGAACTGATCAGAAAACATGTTGCGTGAATTAACCACAGGTGATCACCTATGTATGAAAACAGCACTTTTAAATAAAATTCATTTCACAAGCAGCTTCAAATGCAATATAACTTGTTGTTCCTTGTGCAAACTGTACATTTTAAATGGAATTGTGAAGGAGATGGGTTTGTTAAAATTTCACTTATCAAGACTTCAAATTCTTCAAGAACTAGACCTGATCATTCATTCCAGAAACAAGTCAAAACTTATACTGGGAAATAATAATTCATTCCTTAATTGGGTAACTAGTTTCTAAAGGACATAACAACTTAAAGAAACACATATATATTGAACTTTTATTTTAGTTTGTTAGTAAATAAAAATGAAACAATGTATCACTTACATGCATTAGAGAATAAAAGAATTGTTTGCCGGTGTAAAAAAGAAAGTGAAGTGGCCGACCATCTTTGTCCCATTGCATTTCTAAAAATAAAATAATAAGTGAACAAAAACTGTAACTGCAAAATTATAATTGCTGAAGTCAAGAAAAACACTATACCTTGCATCACCTTCTAAATATATTGGATATTTTCTAAATATTTTTTTAAAAATCTAAAATGACAAGACTCAGAAACATGGAAATGCAACCTCAGATTGTAGCTTGTTTCTCTGTTTAACTGTAAAAATATGATCTGATGTGATATATCAGTGATACCCAACATTCTTGATGCCACGAACCATTTTTTATTCTTATTATTGTGTGGGATACTTTGTTGGGTGTGCACATGCAGTAGCGCAACTCCCCCCCCCACCTCCCATGCTGGTCCTGTTGCAACCAAAACAAAAGGTTGTGATGAATGTGCAGGTACAAGAAGCATGAGCACCTGCTTGGGCACACACCTTATAGGGAACCTTACCTTCATGGCATTATTCTGTGGCCTGGTTCCTACCAGGCTGAGGTCTGGTACTGGTCTGCCTCCCAGAGGGGCTGGGGATCCCTGTGATATATGACTTAAATGTCTCTTTCCTCACTTTAAACTTATGAGCTTTTAGCCTTGGCCTTAGCTGGCACATAAACTTAAAAATGCATATACTATCTCAGCCTTTTTACACGTTTTCTAGATCAGAATTTTTTAATAAGTAAGGTGTCAACAAGTTCTATTCATCACTTCCCGCCAGTATATAAGAAGTTTGAAAATCTCACTATTCAATATTAATTTTTGCCTCTGTCCAGTAATCTTTGTGATCTCTTTGGTCAATTACCGAGAAAGGAGACTAGGTCAAAGAAGAAGAACAAATGGAGTAGGACTAATAAAATAAAATAAAAATTAAAGTGAACTCCACAGGTGTTCCCCAGAACCATTTCCAAAGGTTCTGCTTCTTTTAATGTTACTGCCACTCCCAATGGACAGCCAGTTTTGGCATGGAGATATTCCAAAGCATAAGCAAATGCAATATACAGTAAGCATTTGGAACCAAAGTTCCCTCTAAGGTGCACATGCATGTCTCTAACCCCACCTCTCTGACCACCAGGGTTTCTCCACCCCACGCACTCGTCACAACAATTTTTGTTTTTGTCACAAAGGAAGATTCGGGAGTGGTCCCTGCACAGCTGGGATGAAAATTAGAGGGCATGTTGTTTGGATCCCATCTTCTATATAAATGCGTAAAGATTCATATGAACAAGCTATCTGATTATGTTTCATGTCTCTACTTACCTCTTTGCTTTGGGAAAATATCATCGGGATGCTGTTTAAAAATAGTAAAAAGAATAGATTAGCCCTGTTGTTGCAAATTCTGTCACTATATCTACAACATCAAACTCAGACTGGCAAGGCTGCTTGGAAGAGTAGCAAAACGTTTTGATTTCACAAGAAAAGAAGTCAAGTTGCCATGACTCAACTTCCAGATAGCCTCCACCTGGATGATTGAGAATCTTCACAGAAATATCAAATTAGGTTCTTACCTTCATCATAGGCCGGGCCTTCTTATCAAAGATACCAGAAGGAAAGAGGTAGGCAATTGCTCTCTGTAAACAAAGAGAAAGGAAACTTTTTTAAAAAATAGCGAGGACAACATAATGTATGGGAAACTCTGCTCTCAGGAGATCTATTGTTGGTGTGGACTGATATTAAATATCTAGTAAAAATGTCAACACTAAGATTATACCAGTGAGAGGCCCTGCAAGAGGAGTTGCACAAAAGAGTGTCTGTGAGAGTGAAGATATAAAATACATTTAAA
Organism: Phrynocephalus guinanensis; assembly: GCA_037367245.1. Lineage (NCBI taxonomy): Eukaryota > Metazoa > Chordata > Lepidosauria > Squamata > Agamidae > Phrynocephalus > Phrynocephalus guinanensis. The sequence goes on from CM074736.1 coordinate 35,249,823, forward strand.
AATAAGGATCATATTTTGGATATAGGCACAACCGAAGAATCTGTATTAACTTCCAAAATTAAACTCACTGGCCTTTCACAGAAAACTCCATCCTGAATTTTCCCCAAGCCATAAATTAGGAAGAGAAAATCTTTATTTTGCTCTTGTTTACAAAACAAAAGGAAATGACAAATCCTTGTCTAACTGGAACACATCATTAAACGATCTATTAGACAATCAGGATGCACTGCACATTTGCTATGTAATCCTGTCTGGTACCTACGATATCTGGTAAAATTAACAGCCACTGACCATAAAAAGCCTAACTGTTTCTCCTCCATCTGCTTTGGAATACTGCAGAAGGGAAGAGATTCCTGTTTACTAACAAAGATGGCGGAGTTCATGGTCACTAGCCATACCATCATTATCACTAACTCAAGCAACAGCTTTTTAAAAAAGCTTCATGAACTTATCATGCAGTTTCTAACCAGTCAAAATAACTGGCACTGATAGATCCTCACAAGCGGCTATCATTGTCTACTCCTGAGTCAAACATATCATGGGAGGCATCAAGTTAAGCTCCACTTTTATTCACAGCCAAAACAATGGCTCTGTCAATAAAGCCTGCAGCTAAGAATCGTAATGATCCAAAAAGGAAAAATGAGCAGGAAGGCCAAAACCCCCACATTAAAAAAAAACATTTCAAAGAATGGATAAAAACATTACAGTACTGACACTGTACAGAACTCAGAGGTAGGAGTGTAGCTAGCCGATAATTATCTGAGTTCCTGTGGGTTCTTTTAAACAAAACAAATAGCCTGAGAGCAGCTATTTAATGAAATCCTTTTATTCACTCTTCTACATTACAAAAATGAAAAAATAACTCATAAAAATAAATGAAAAATACAAAACTACTTATCAGATACATTCATATATTATTCCCTGAAAAATAATGAAGCCTATGATATTCTCAGTATCTTAATACTGTACTATGAAAATTACAAGCCTAAATTGGCTAGGTCTAAATCTGACTGACTACACCTTGAAGCCAAATTCAAAGCAAGAGTTTCTCCCATACTTAAGTATAAACTTCTCTTTCCCCAGCTCTGAGAAGTTTCTAGAGGTCATGTGAAATAATTGGCCAATGGTAGCTGTCTAATGTTCTAGAACTTGTCATATTATGTCTGGACTGTTACATTCCTTCAATAAGAGTCTAGCGACAAAGCTGTAAATGTGCAGTTAATATTGAGCCTTATAAATCACACTACAAGTGGTACCTCGTATAAAGGAATTAATTCGTTCCAAATTAAATTATGTTAAGCAAATTTTCCTTTATACAAATTTCCCATAGGAATGCATTGAAAATGGAGTAATCCCATGTTTATGTTGTACGGATTCGCCCCATAGGCGATTATGTTAAGCAAATTTCCCCTATCTCCGGAATTTTTCGGAAGCTAAGCAGGGTCAGCCCTGGTTAGTACTTGGATTGGAGACCACCAGGGAATACCAGGTGCTGTAGGCGCCTGGAGTAGGAACTGGCAAACCACTCCAGTAATTCCTGCCAAGAAAACTCCATGGACATGGAGTCACGAAGAGTCGGTCACAACTGTAATGACACAACACACACACACACACACACACACACACACAGAGAGAGAGAGAGAGAGAGAGAGATTTTATGTTATACAAACTGTTTGTTATACAAGGGTTAACCATCATGCCAATTTCCTTTCATGCTGTGTCCCATCATCCTAATTCCATTACAGATGCGGTGTGAGCTAAAATACAAATTAGACTTTTCTACAAATTAGAAAATCCTTAAGGATTTTTTTTTTTGCAATTTCTAAGGGCTGCCCCATGTCTCTTGTGCAGTACAGGAGCTGAGTTATCACTGTTGGGAATCCTGAAACAGGTGCTTTCAAATGAGTATTTTCTCTTAAAATGGGAAATCTGGAAGCTTTTGGAGTAATAAGGAGCTGGATTACAGACTAAATCTAGCATTAACCCAAACTAGAGAAGACCCACAAAAATGAACTCTATTCTTGTTCTCATACAAATTCCACTGAGTTTAGGTTTACTACTGTTAGGACTAACATTTGATTTTGTCCTCAGAGTTTAGGAGAGGATGGCATAGATTAAACCTCACTGAGACACACATAACTTGAAGATATCTATGGGAGTGCTTTAAAAGGTTTTTTTTTTCATCCAGAAGCTGTGGCAAAAACGTTTTTTCTATCCAAATCAAACAAGGAGTAGTGCCACGTGTATATTCTAGTGATGCCGAACTGCAGTAGAGAAGAAAATTTTGAGAACTCCAATAGAGCTCTGGTTCAATGTCTTGAAGACTGAGGTATCAGGAAATTTATGTAGCACAATGTTCACTTGGTTAACAATTCTAAAACAATCAAGAATTTATATATGCAATATAAAATTCACTATGATTCTTAAGCTTGAGTAACTGTGTCAAGAAATACCAGAGCAAGCAAAAATATGTCCACAGTGACAAGAAACACTCAGTTTCTTTGTAGTGAATGCTTTCCTTTCTCAAGAATCATGTTGCAATCCTGGATGTATTAACTCAAGGCTATTAGGCAATGATAATACTTTCTGAGGACACAGATTGGTTTGTCAGTGCTGCCAACCTACTTAATATGCGTGAGTGTATAAAGATCTCACCTATTACTTTATTAATACCCGACTGGCATTCCAAACAGAAATACTGAGAACTCAGCTGCAAACAAAAAGGATTAACTTGATCTTATGGAATGCTATTTTGATTCTCTTAGTGACTTGATGAATTCCAATTTGTTATCAAATGGAGATATTGTACATAAAAAAGAGTAGGTGAACATCCATTTGTGAACAAACGAGGATTAATTTTAATGACAATAGAATAACCCACTGTGAGCCAACAGATATTCAACATTATATAAAAAATCAAAAGAATATATTATGATATTTGGACCCAAAGTGTAAACTTATTAAGTGGTATTTCTATACTAGTTTCAGCCTGACAATTCAAACAATAATCCCACTGCTATGAGAGGAAAAAAACGATTGCAACATAACCATAGTTGTAGTGGAATAGACTTTTTTCTGCATACAATTGACGGAGATAGAAATCAAGACAAAATAAATTATGGACATAACAAACAAGTATTCAGCATATATTAAAATCATTTCTTGGTCAACAATCCATAGCGCTCAAGGTTAAAAGAGCCATTTGGTAATGCTAAAATGAACTAAGCATATATCTGAACAATAAACATTAAGTAATATTTTAATCAGCAAGAGTGACAACTACAGAACATCTTATCTATCAATTTGGTTTTCAAATGGTACTTTGAGATATGGCATAACACAGAGTCTCCAATCGCTAGTCCAGTGTTGGCGAACCTATGGCACAGGTGCCAAAGGTGGCACTCAGAGCCCTTTCTGTGGGCACCCGACATCACCCCTTCACAGCCACCTGTATTCAGGTTAAATTGCTGCATTGGCACTTTTGTGAAAAATTAGTAGGTTTTGAATCGCTGTTTGGGCACTCGGTCTCTAAAAGGTTTGCCATCACTGTGCTCGTCTGTGGACCGCTACTGGTTGACAGCCTGTTGCAGACCAGGGCACACAGCATATCAGGAGCCAATATGTTTCCTTAAAGCCCACACCTTGGTGAGCACGCATGCCTCCCCTCTTTTGCATGGGCTTTTTTCTCTTCCACACAACTGTTGTGAACGTGGGTTTTTGTTGTTGTTGTCATGACAGAACCAGAGGGGCTTCTATTGTGCACATACGCTCCCAAGCGCATCGACTGCTCCCTGGTCCCAAAAAGGTTGGGGATCGCTGTCATAACAAATAGAATCATATCCATATAATTATATCCATGCCCATACCATGCTGCTCTTTGTTTCAACTGGCCTGTAAAGTCCAGCCCCACTGCACCATGATGCTGCCCTGTGCCTTCCAAGAAGAAGCCTGGCATCCATCTTGCCAAGTGAACTTTTAAGAACTCTCTCCTGGCAAATTACACCCCTTGCCATGTTTGGACTTCTATACCTGCTTTGAAAAAGGGAGCTTGCTCCTGAAAGCTCAGCACCTTTTTTATTTTTCTTCTAGCAGCCTATGAAGGTATCACCCATAGTCCAGTTTTGTTTTATGTTTTAATGGCGCCACAGCTCCAAAACTCTTTTAAAATCCATAACAGACATGTTTCTACCTGACATGTTCACCTAGCCAGTGATTCCCAACTTTGAGTAACTTAGGTGTTCATGGATGGCAACTCCTGGAAGTTTGGGAACCACTGATCTAGGCTAACACAAAGGAAAGGTCTATGGTTTCAAGTGTTTAATTCACACCCACCTCACTTTCTACACTAATGTTTGACTCTTCTACAAATGAAATTCCAAAAGCATCAAACACTGCTATAGTTAGTGCTAGCATTGACACTTACAAAATTAGTTCTATTTGTGTGTTAATTCCTTGCATCACAATGCTATTTTTGTTAAAAGATCCTTGTTTCTTTTTATATCTTCAACATATCTTCATTTAATTTTCTTTCTTGTCTTCTTTGCATGAGGTTGAACGCAATGGGTACACAAGGCCAACCTTATTATAAGCTTAATTTCAGTAAGCTTAGTGTTGTTGTTGTTGTTGTTCAGTCGTTCAGTCGTGTCCGACTCTTCGTGACCCCATGGACCAGAGCTTGCCAGGCCTTCCTATCTTCCACTGCCTCCCGGAATTTGGTCAAATCCATATTGGTTGCATCGATTACACTGTCCAACCATCTCATTATCTGCCATCCTCTTTTCCTTTTGCCTTCAATCTTTCCCAACATCAGGGACTTTTCCAAGGACTCCTCTCTCCTCATGAGGTGGCCAAAGTACTGGAGCCTAAGCATCAAAATCTGTCCTTCCAGTGAACATTTGGTGATTATTTCTTTCAGGATGGATAGGTTTGATCTCCTTGCAATCCAGCGGACTCTCAAGGCTCTTCTCCAGCACCACAGCTCAAAAGCATCGATTCTGGGGCGATCAGCCTTCTTTATAGTCCAGCTCTCAATTCCATACATCACTACTGGAAAAACCATAGCTTTGACTATCCTGACCTTGGTTGGCAAAGTGATGTCTCAGCTTAGTGTATCAGATGCCAACTCTCTGAAAATGTATGAAGCCTCTAAAAGAGTAAAGCCATCATGGTGCTCCTCTCTGTAACCAATCTCTCTGCTCTCCTGGCCCAATTCAACACAACTCAATCTAATTTAGGATAACTTCAGACTAGATCTTAGATGTAGCATAGGCTGGTGGTAGTGAGTGAAGGAAGAACCCCTAGGAACCGAAGTGCAAGCCTCTCTGCATGTGCAAATACGTTTCTTTCAAGTTGTTGCTCAGCAGTAACCTATTGGGAATCTTTAAAGCCCTATCTACTTCTTTTAAATGTGTTGGAATCTGAAAGCAGAAGAAACTTGAACAAACTGCATTTCAGTATAGCACAAAGTCACAGAGTTCTTGGAGGAGAATTATTTTTCAGTGCTTCTTGAAAATGTTAATTGGTCAGTGAAGACAACTTCTTAAAGCATTTGTTTTACATTTAAGCATTAGAGTAATAGTCTTCACGTCAATATCAACAAGGATTGTACTATCCTCTCCCACAAAGGTCATCATTACCTACCTAATAAATCAATCTACTACCTCATCTCAATTTTCTTGATCAAGCTTTGAACAAGGAAACTGTCTTGAACTGGGGGTGTCAGAGAAAGGTTACAGGATGCTATTGCTGCACTGTGAATGGATAACAAAATACTGTAAGTAGTATGGGGGACATTTTGGATTACCTTTTTGACTGCTTCACTATGAAGCAATCTGACTATTCAAAAGGAAGGCAAATTATTTCTCTCAATAAAATAAAATAAAATAAATAAAAAGGATTACATTCTGAACCCAGGGAAAAGCACTAGGTCAGGACTGCAATCTCTATTAATTACGTATCCCAGCTGGGCATCGGGTATGCAGCTGTTAACTTGATCAATGACTTACCTAAATGTCATCTCTACTGATTCGCTTATAAATTACCAGCAAGTGAGACTAATGTACAGGTGCTAATTTATTTAAACTGTTCTCTACAGTTCTACATAGCTTTATAAACTGCATCTGGCACCTAATGTTAGCTGTCAGTTGTACTTAGACATGCCTGTCCTAACGACTCTGTTCATTAGAAATGAGCACAAATTATGAAATATTGTGAAAAATGATACATCAAATGGAATGGGCAAAGCGAATCAATTAGAGAAACTTCATACTGCATATTCATACATAGGAGAATAAAACATCCTGATTTCTGAGCACGGTCTATAATACCAATTAAAAAGCAATTGGTAGACTTCTGCAGAGTTATATATCAATTTGCTGGGCTTTCCCCCCTAAGACACACAGTTGTAATTTACAGCTTAACTGTTTTATTCCTTTTATATATATATAAACACACACACACACACATGCACACACACACACAACCACTTGTAAAGCAATACTCTGAGCAAAACTACCCAGCAAAAGCAATGACAACACTGCTAACTTTTTTAAAGCATGGCTTATTTCAAGATGCACATACACATACCCTAAATGACAGTGAGAAAATAACTTAGGATGTCTACTTTGGAAGAGTACTGCACAAGTTGATTAACAGCAGCTGACAGGAGATGCATAAGCACTCATCAGAAGGAATTATTACCATTCCAAGTTTAAAGCCTAGTAATTCTGCTGCCAGAGCTAAGCAGCTTTTATATTTTTATAACACAAATTTAATTATGCATAGCAGACTCTGTTATACAGCCCGAGCATTTACAACACCTGATATTATGTGAACAAATTGAACAAGGAGTATAAGTACTACGTAGTGTTAGGTAAACTGCTGGTTTTTTGCTGTCTTCATCTTTTTCCCCTAAAAAAAAGATAAAGCACTGCAATGGCCTTACATGTTACATCTGCAGTAAGAGGAAAATGAGATTTTCTGGATATACTTGTGCTTTTGAAGGAGAGGGTGCCAATGTGACAGGAAAGTTTCAGTAATCTAGGTTTGGGTCTTAAATGCTCAAGATTTAGTTTTAAACCTTGGACTCTTCCCTAGTGACACACACACACACACACACACACACACACACACACACACACACACACACACAAGAGATAGGGAATTCTCCAACGTTGCAGTCAGTCAGTCCATCCATTTAGCTGAACCATACCTGAAATATTAGCCCAAATAAAGTTAAACAACTATGCAAATAATTAAGTCTAAATGACTGGTTGCTTATCATAAGAGTCTATACACCAACACAGATTCCACAGTGTGCACCTACAGCAGAGATGGGCTGAGAATAATGCAGTATACAAGTAAATAGGCATAAGTGATATAGACAAGATACAAAATGGAGACTTTAAAAAATCCCTCTCATTCATCCCAGTGCTGTAAGATGTCCCAAATGAAAAAGAGTCATCCTATGAAAAAAGATGCATAGGCCTTTCAGGAAAGAAGCAGAGAAACAGAAAAAACAAAGGACTAAGAAGGAAGAGAAAAGGCATGTTAAAAAGAGATTATGAGATAAGAAAAATAAGAATTTACCTGCTAGATAAGAATGCTAATCCATTTTCTATTAGCAACTATCTGCCTCTAAAAGACAAAGATATAAGAGCAATGTTCCCTCAGTCAAATGACTTGTCCCCCTCTCCAATATTCAAAGTCATTCTTCTTGGGGGAGGGAGGTGGGGAATAGATCAGGGAAATTAGTGCTAGTCTAATTGCTTTTGCTCAAGAAACCTATACACTGTTGAGGTGCAAAGTCTCTAACAAAAGGGAAGATTAGAAATAAATATAGAGGCTTAACTTCAAATATGTATTGAAGCCACAAATCAAAACTGGAATAAAAGCTTAACCATCATCATATTTACTCAGAAATAAACTTATGTGGATCTTACTCCAAAAATTAGTGTCTGCAGATATGCAATCCAATTGTTCTTTGTGAAGTGTTTCAAAAGGTCAGATGGTATACTAGCTGTTATAGTATCATACATGAAACCCCAGAAGAAGTATACGCAGCAGGTCAAATTACGAGTAAATGCTTCCAAATGCTATATAAACCTTGATAGTGGTTCTTACGACCTCAGATCAAGGGGATTATCCATTAGTAGTTTTAAAAAGAACCTGCTGTGATTTAGCAAGGTATAGTATAGAGTTCGGCACTGTGATGTCTGACCTCGCACAGTAGTAGGGGTAGAATCTCTATTCAGAGCCACTGTTGCAGTGTTTTCTATGTATAGCAGTATTCTCTCGTATGCTGACAGTTCGATTAAAATTCACAGAGAGCTGAGAGGCTCATGCTGAAGCAAAGAGCTTTCAATTCTGAAACCCTGCAGTAAATTACTTCTCCAACTGAGCAACCATACTTACATCAATATCTTCTTGGGTAAAAGTTTCTGGATCTTCTCCCATCATGTTGGCTAAATGTCTCTTTCCTATGTTGAACTCTTCAATCTCTTTTTTGATAAAAGCTTCTGTGTACCTTTCAGGACCAGAAGCGACTTTTTTTTTCTGCACTGCTGCTGCTGCCGTAGTTGTACAGATTAGTCTTGATGTCTAGGGAGGAAAAAAAACACAGAACAGTTGTTAGATAAAGTATTAGTAAAAGGAAAGCATGAATACTGTTTGAAGGCACATAATACAGTAAATCACAGAGGATAAGTGGGTGTAAGCTCAGCAATATGTGGGAGTCCTACGTATACCACCTGGACCTTCATACAAGAATAAAGGCAGGATGTAGTAAACAACACTCCCATCTACCCACAGAAAGCAATTCTTGTCCTTTTAGTAAATGTTCTACTTATATACCGCCCCATACCACAAGTAGTCTCTGGGCAGTTTACAGTTTAATTATGGTATGCATGCTACGTATCCCCCTCCTCCAGCAAGCTGGGTACTCATTTTACCGACCTCGGAAGGATGGAAGGATGGTAATAGAAATGGACAGAGATGTAATTAGCAATATGGATATTCTTCCAGTGTCAGGGAGCCACAGTGATACAGCAACTCAAACGCTGGGCTTCAGACAGGATCATCCAAAATATAACAAAATAGAGATCAAGCCTGCAGGTTCCTAGAACTCTTCATCCAGCTGGATTTATGGAAAGTGCAGGCAGGGGAGGGAGAGGAAATAGGAAATCAGGGTTGATGATCTAGCAATAAGATCTGTAATCAAGTCACAGTCTGAAGGTGATTGCTGACAGGATTTAATTAGTCTCTGTTGATTCCATAAGTCTCTACTTATGTCTGGAATTCTGAGAAAGAAAGATCTGAACCACATTTTGGAAATACCAGAACCCTATTCAGGGATTTTTCTCACTCCAATGACATCTCAAAGGCTCACATGTTCACCCTATCCCTGTTTGTTTCTTTATACTCCTCAAAAAAAGGATATTGTGTATTCATATAAAAATAAAAACAGAACACACAAAAACCCTATAATGTTGTGGAACCTTCAAGACTGTTACTTTTCAATGTGAACTTTCATTGATACACCTACTTCTTCAGTCTCCTCGGGACTAGAGATGGGTGTATGGGAAGGGGAGGGAAGATGGGGCAATGAACCAGAAGGTTAATCAGTCTCCCCCAAATCCATTGCTTTGGAATAGTTTTGAGTAGAGATGGGCACGAATAGAAAAAATGGAGTTTCGTTTGTCGTTTAGAGGTCCGTTTCGGTCCGTTTCCGTTGTTCGCGAATTTTTTGCAAAAAAATCGTTTTCGTTTTGTTACCGTTTCGTTACCATTTATTCCAATTTTACGTGATTTTTTTTAGCATTTAAAGCAGCTCACTTCATTGCTGTAATGCAAACAAAATGCACGACAAAATCCCTGCGTTTCTGTTCATTTCGTTTCATTTTAGAGACAAATTTCGTTTGTCGTTTCGTTACGTAACAAAAACCGAAAACGAAAAATTGTTTGTTCCGTGCCCATCTCTAGTTTTGAGTTCTCCAGTTTGAATGAACCTGAACTGATCTAAAGCAAAGAATTCACAATTTTCCACAAATCCCTGATGTGTTTTGTTCTTCATGCCCATCTTTATTGAGGATCTTTCAGGATCTTGTTTACTACCTTAAAGTTGTCTTTCTAGGTCACCCACATTCAGATTTCTTGATTACAGGATCCATTTGGATTGATGGCTGAACCAACAGATAATAAAACTTCAACAATTCAAATTTCTTCAGAGTTTGTCAGAGTTAACATTATGCAGCTCTTCTGCAGCAATTATTTTTTTCTTTTCAGGTGTAATCCCATGTATGCACTTTGTCTTTTACCTTTTTTTGCTATTGTTTCTTTAGTCTCTTCAGTTGCTTAAAAACCTTGCTACCTGACTTGAGTGCCTCTCCTCAAAATGTCTATCCATCCCACTCATCCCATCAAATGGTGATTCTGTGGGTGGAAATCCTGAAGAAGGCCTGAAAATCTGCCACTCAAAACTGGGCCTTCTCTTAGGGTTGTCACTTTGGAACTTGCTTCAACCCGAAATATACCGGTAATTTCACCCCAACATTTCTTGGTTTTAGGAGACAAATTAAAACCAGGCTTTTGATGCCTTAGCCCAGAGCAATCTCACAGAATCACCAGACTTCCCCCTCAATTCCCCTCTTCTTGTATGCTTATGAACCTGCCCTGTTTTGCCACCTACTATTACTATATTAAATATTTATTACTATATAGTCTCTATCCTTTATTAGTTATTTTATTTTTAGATATTATGCTTCTTGCTTGGTTTTTATGTTTGTGGGGGAGGAGGGGTTATTGCAGTTTGCTGAATATTTAGTTTATTGTGATTTCTTTGCCATCCAGCAAAATGGCTCTACTAGGGCGGGATTTTTTTCCTTGTCACGATTATGGCGTTATCTGCTATCTTAAATTGTTACTTTTACCAATTTTCAATCCTCCATCTGAATCTATTTCATCTTTTTCCTTGATATATAATATAGATTCTTCTTTGATAAGTTGAAGAAATCAGGAGATAAAATACACAAATTGTCTGATAACTATGCTAAGGGGAAATCATTCTGTCCTAACACTAGTCTTTTGCCCACTCTACAAACAACACATGAGGGCAATCAGATGTGGCACACCCATTTCTTTAAGAATGAGCGATAGCTTTTCCTCATCCACATAGTCAAAAACTTTATTGAGGGTGTGATTAGATGAGCACGTTGTCCACTCTATGGTTTGCTTCTGGTGCTGGCTGGTTTGCCCTCCTTTCCAGAAATCACATATACAGTGGACCCTTGTATAACAAACAGTTTGTATAACATAAAATCTGTACAACATAAAAATTTCCAGAGATAGGGGGAAATTTGCTTAACAGAATCGCCTATGGGAAGAATCCGTACAACATAAAAGTGGTTGTGATTAGGGATTACTCTGTTTTCAATGCATTCCTATGGGAATTTGTATAAAGGAAAATTTGCTTAGAAGAATTTCATTTGGAACGAATTAATTCCTTTATACAAGGTACCACTGTATTTTAAGTAAGGGTGATCCACCTTACTCATTCTGCAGCTGCTCTTCTCCTTTCTGGTTCTGAGCTTGATGTTACACTATAGTACTATGTCACTTACTGAAACAAAAAAGGCAAGTCACCATGGCCAGTGAAAAGAAGCCGACAGACAGGGAAAGCGGGGGGTGAGGGTTTGACATCAATAACTGAAAGGGGAGAACTCAGAGCAATCTCCTTCTCAAGGGAGAAGAAACTGTCCCGTGTAATTAGGACTGCTTAAGTGAAATATAAAATAGATAACATTAAAGGGAAGAGCCTTTTAAATGTAACCTGGATCACTACAAATTCCCCCGTCTACTTATGCCCTTTTCTTCTGAAATTCTTTGCCATACGTAGTAGACAATTTACATTTGCAGTATTATCCCCAGTGCCTCTTGCTTTTCCGAATGTAGTTTGAACATTATGCATCTTTTTACTCTACATTAAACTGCTTGCTGCAGATCCTGAACATCTTTGTTTTCATAGAAACTAATGATTATCTATACCAATCTCCAGCATTTCCCTTTTCTGGAATTCTACAAATCACTTTCCTACTCCATTTCTAGTTCCTAGGTCAGATTCTCAAACACAAAACTTTAAAGCGTACTGTTCTACTGCCTAACATAGTAACTACGACGGCTTGTTTGAAAATCCAGGTTCAGAGGCTGGCAGTTTTGGCTGAACAATTTACTCTCTCTGTCTCTCTCTCTTAAAATCCTAGTACAATTGTCAGTTGTCAACAATGTATACTAGCGAACACAATTCCAACTCAAAACAATGGTCCAAAAGACAGTCAGTCATCTTTTGGCTTTTGTGGAAGACTATAAGATACGGCTAGACAGATTTGTTTCTCTTTTACCAGCATAATCAGTGGGTAAGACAACTGTAATTTCAATCAAGCACTCTGCCAAAGGATCAGAAGAATCCCTGGCAAAGCAATAACTGCTGGAGCTTGGCAAAAAGCCATCCTTGTGCACTACTTTATTTGTCCTATGCTCATATTAACAAAGCTTCCCAGCAGTCTAATTATTCCATAAACAGATTACTGGAGTTGTCTCTCTCTGGAAAGAAACAAGTCACAAGAAACAAAGAAATGCCCCAGAAACTGGTGGATGCAATCTAGTAGATCTACTCAGCACAGAATTGCTAGGTTAAAACTTGACATACATCCTCACTTCTCTATCATACTCCCTAATGCTATGGAGATTTAGACAAAAATAACTCGAACTGCTTTCAACTAGGCTCAGTTTATACCACTACTGTTGGTGTCTTTGACACGACTCTGGCCTTATTTCATAAGAAACAATTTTAAACATGAGACTAAGATATAATGTTGGGTTCCACTGCTGCTTTTCAAATGCTTCTACCAAAGCTGGAGGCTTGGCTACTCAGCACCATAAATATAATTCCTTTTTGCAAATAAACCAAACCCTACATAAAAAAACCAAACTAATCCCAAAACAACATCCCTATAATTTCTTAAACCTGTACCTAAGGTGGTTAAAGAAGTTTTTTTAAAAAAAAATCAAACTGATTTAAATCATGATTAAAATTTTAAAAATCAAAATTTTTATTTAAATTGTTAAAAATTCATTTAAAATATAAATCATGATTAAAATTGTGATTTAAATCAATTTGATTTAGACCAATATTTGCCCTGTTTGTACCACAACACACAAAAGAGGGTTCAGGAAGACAGAAATGTGAAGACTGTCAGTTTTGGCTGGGGGAAATCCTTTCCAAATTTGTTTTTCCATGAACAAATTGTCTATGTTTCCAGTGGAAACAAAAATATTATTTGATAGAATGACAAATTTCTGCCCTGTCCTTTTAAAAAAAAAACAGATTTTACATGATTCAAAATCCAAATGGCCCACTTCGTTATTACAAAAGTTCCTACATTTGTTTTGTTTATCTTTTTGCTAGTTTTCAGGGGGCAAATGCTAAGATGTATCAGTTTTTTGGTGCAGAGGTTTACAGCTCATTGCAGTACAGGGTACATACCCACTTTTGCTTGCACAAAACTAAGGCCTGTGTATTTTTTTTTTTGTTCAGAAATATGCGAAGCAATGCCACTGAACGCAGACAACAAATTTAGCCTTGACATTAAAATAAGCATCATAAGCTTCATTCCCTTCCCATGACTGCCCAAAAGTTTTTTTCATGGCTTAATAATCAAAAAAGTCACATCTCTACAGGAACTGTTAGAAGCCAATGTCACTGCTTCTGTGATGAAACACAAGCAGATTTTCATGGTGATGTTAACAGGCTGATCATTTTCATCAGTCAAAAAGCAGCTCTGTGAGTCAACATAGCTCTGAAAATAAGTGTATACTGATGAGAGTCAGATATGTAAAAATTTCCAGAATCTTTGGAAAACAACAACCTCCTTGTTTTTTCCTATGGAAGTTTTTTCCATGGCTTCAAATTTTCCAGAACATTTACATCTCTAAATAGTGCAGGTTGAAGGGAGAAGCTCACACGTAGACCATCAGAGCTGAATATTTCTCACCTTTCAGGACCTCTATATGGTAACCAGAAAAAAAGAAATTTCTTGACTTTACCTCTTGTCTTGAACAGGACTTTGCATTACATTAGACTATGTGGCTACCATGCCTGCTTTATTAAGTACCAGCAGTTCCAAGATCAAGAGTGAGAACGTGAGTGTTTAATTTTTATTAGTAGAGACAATCAAGTACTCAGACAAGTCAGTAGATTTCACACAGAACAACTTCGCGATCAACTCTTGGAAACACTTGGTCTATATGTAACCATTTTGAAAGAAACAATTTCTTTGGAAAGATACAGCCGATTATTGCCTATAAAACAGACTTACATTATTTATAAATATATTTCCTTTAGAGAATTACAATGTACCTTTTTTCCTTCAGGTACATTCACTGATTTTTTCTTCAACAAAATTGTGCGGGGAGGGGGGGATGTTGTCTCTGACAGGGTATCTGGAGTCTCTGATGACAGGAGCGTGCAGAGAGGGAAGCCCCAGGAGGGAAGAACGAGGTGGAGGCAGTAGAGCCGCAGCTGGGCAAGGGGGATGAGGCAGGCTGGGCCAAGCCAGCAGGACTTCAGCTTAAAATGGAGGAAGAGAAGCTGGCGGCAGAGGCCAGGCCTCAATAGATATGGAAGGAAAGCTGTGCGCAGAGCTGTAGAGCCAGACCCTGTCTTCTATGCTTTTGGGGAAGACTCCCACTAAGAGTTGAGAATCCCTTAGACTTTGCAAGCGAAATAATCACAGATTTAGGAACATCGTTCACATCCAAGCCAATGAAAAGGTGGTGGGAAGCCTGTGGCATTATTCACTTAACTTCTACCTCATATTACCTAGAGACCAATGGTTTGGTTGAGAAATTTAATCATATTTTAATAAAGATGATCAGGACATGTAAATGAAAAGCCAAATGGCTGTGATGAGAAGCTACAGGCACATTATTATAAAGTTATGTGGAAGGGAAAAGTGTGGAAAAGGTGCACAAGCAGCAGGGATGACCGCAGCCTGGAGAGGATTGTCAGGAAAGTATAAAGCATGCTTATACAGTACTTTTCAGAGGTCCAATATTGTTCTATTTCGAATCCTTGTGTTATTGATGTCATGTAATATTTGAATTTTCTGAGACGGTGAATTTGGGGTTTTCATAAGCTGTATGCCATAGCCATCACAATTATACCAAAGTAAGGCTTGACATACCTTGCTTTGCATGCAATGACTCTCTCTCTCTCATATATTAGTTTCACCTTTTGAGTTGACTTACTGAAATAAATAAACATTTGCACAATATTCTAATTTTTCAAGTTTCACCTGTTTATGAAATGTTAAAAGAAGGGATTATAATAATAGGAATAATAAGATGGGGGAGGCAATAAAAAGAAATCTTTTCCTTATCATTGGATGGCCTTATAGGCCCCTTTGAATTTAATTATTCTAAGATAGTGATGGCGAAACTTTTAGAGACTGAGTGCCCAAACTGCGATTCAAAACCCATCAATTTTTTCTCTAAGTGCCAATACAGCAATTTAACCTGAATACAAGTGGCTGTGAAGGGGCCCACACAGAAAGGGCTCCGAGGGCCACCATGGGTTCACCAACACTAAGAAGTAAAAAAAAAAAAATTGTGGGTTGAACCATGTGACCAGAAAAAACAAATTCAAAAGTAGGCTAGGTGATATCTTTATTGGTCACTACTAAAACAAAAACAAAAAAATGTAATCTAAGCTTTTGATAGCAACTTGCTATCTTTATCAAACATTGTACAGTGGTACCTTGTATAAAGGAATTAATTTGTTCCAAGTGAAATTCTGTTAAGCAAATTTTCCTTTATACCAATTTCCCACAGGAATGCACTGAAAACGGAGTAAATCCCTAATCGCGACCATTTTTTATGTTGTATGGATTCACCCCATAGGTGATTCTGTTAAGCAAAATTTCCCCTATCTCTGGAAATTTTTATGTTGTACAGATTTTTATGTTATACAAACAGTTTGTTATAGAAGGGTCTACTGTACTAAAAATGCAATCTTGATAGAGGATGTTGTCGATCAGGGGCTGAGAAGATTTTTTGGTGAGATGGGAATACACCAAATGATGGTATCAGGAGGCAGGGTTGGTGTTAAGACTGCTTCAAAGTCCCGGATACGGTTTCACACCCAGCATATCAAACAAAACATCATAGTCCTTGACCACCTCCCTTCCTCGATTTGGCTGTATCTAGACTAAAAGCCCCTGCTCGGCTGAGGGAATTTGGGGGGGGGGGGGGAGAGAGATATGATTTAAAAAATCATGTATTCCATTTGAACGTTGGGAAAATTGAGCCCTAAGATTCGCTCAGGAAGAGAAGAGAAGAGAACCCCAGAAGGAAATATTGAGGCCAAAGGTGATTATTTCTACGTGGAATCTGGAAGGCAGGTCCCTTATCCTTGGAATATGTCTGTGAAGATTCTCAGTCATCCAGGTGAGTTTATCTGGAAGTTGAGTCATGGCAACTGGACTTCTTTTTTGAGAGATAGAAACGTTCTGCTGATGAAGCTGTTTGGATGAACAGCGAAACGTTTCTATCTCTCAAGAAAAGAAGTCCAGTAGCCCTGACTCAACTTCCAGATATCCTTGGAAAGGCCGGGGCGGAGAAGCCTCTTAAAAGGAGCCAGGCGGCATCCTAGAAACTAAAGGAATGCCCACGTTTGACAAGTGCCAAAAACTTCGCCCAAACCCCCCCCCCCACATCGAGAGAGGGAAGGGGAAACTGCGCAGGCGCCGCTGCGCCTTGAAAGTCGCGACCGGCTGGGCTTCTACGTCAGCGGGAGCCCCGCCTCCGCCCACCAACTCTCTCTCCTCTCTCCCCCCCCCACACACACAGCCCCCCCTCCCTCTTACCGTCCGCCCGTCCGTTCAACGGTTTCGTCGCCCTCGCCGCGGCGTTCCAAGCGCGGCTCGCCAGCAGCAGCAGCCGCCGCCGCGCGCGCCCAGCCACCGCCGTAGCCATGTTTGGGGATGGAGGGGGGGGGGAGAGAGAAACAACACGAGGGACAAGCAACACAACGCCGCCGGCTCGCCCCGCCCCGCCCCTGCCGTATTCCGCGACGGCCGTAAGCCAAGGAACGGTCGCTTCCGTTCGCCGCAAAGAGCTGGGCGGGGGACGGGTGGTGTGGGTGGGAGAGAAGGAAAGAACGTCGCGAGGCCGGCGGGCGAAAAGGGTCACGTGGCCTCGCCTTCCCTCTTCCCCCCCCTCCGCGGTTTTTAAACCAAGAGGCGAAAGGGCGTCAAGCTGGATAGATGGGAAGATGGGCGGGATATAAGCTTACTAATTAATTAATTAATTAATTAATTAATTAATTAATTAATTAATTAATTAATCAATCTTAACTGTATTGCGCTTTTGTCTCTTGAAGCGCGACCGGTGGTTCGACTAGAAATAGTACGTTATGCTCGGAAGAATTATCCTCTTGGCCTGGGCTGCTTTTTGCTATATTTATTTATTTTTATTTATTTATTTATTTATTTATTTTATTTATTTATTTATTTATTTATTTATTTATTTATTTATTATTTTATTTTTAGTTTTTGCAATGGCTTTTTTTAAACAGAGGAAGCTCACGATATTTGAATGGGGGGTGGGGGGGGACATACATCTCCATTCAGCGTTAACCGGAATAGCCAGTAGTACAACTGGGGTTCTTTCCTTGAGAGACTGAAACTTTTTTCGCTGCTCATCCGCGCCGCTGTTTGGATAAGCAGCGAAACGTTTCAGTCTCTCAAGAAAAGAAGTCCAGTTGCCATGACTCAGCCTCCAGATAAACCCACCTGGATGACTGAGAATCTTCACAGACATCATAGCCAGTAGTAAGGGAATATGGGGACTGCTGTTGATCAACATCTGGAGGACCAGATCCGTAGCATCTGTGCAATGGTGGGGCTCGCAAGTGGAGAAAAACATGACCAGCTATGAGAGGGAGGAGTCCCTTAGAAGGGCTGGTTATCTGGAGTTTTCTAGCGTGTCATTAATAACATCCGTTTTGAGGCAAGAGAAGAAAGTTGTGGCATCTCCAAAACCAGCAGGTTTTGTTGGCCACAAAGACTGCAGCCCACTTTGCAAATACACGGGAGTGTAGCCTCACTAGGCACATGTCTTTATAAAGAGTGCAGGGAAGTGGATTTTACAATGCAAAAGAGACTAGCCTGCAATCCTCTTTTCAATGGTTTTCAGGGTTTATCAACAGCCCTTTCAGGGTGACAACAAACTATTTTTTTCTATCTCCTTTCTGACCTACAATGGCTCATTGCATATTACACTGGACCCTTGTATAACAAACGGTTTGTATAACAAAAATTGTACAACACAAAAAATTCTGGAGATAGGGGAAATTTGCTTAACAGAATCATCTATTGGGTGAATCCGTACAACATAAATGGTCGTGATTAGGGATTGTGTGTGTGTGTGTGTGTGTTGCATCCGTTACAGTCGTGACCGACTGTGACCCTATATCCATGGAGTTTTTTTGGCAGGAATGCTGGAGTGGTTTGCCAGTTTCTACTCCAGGCGCCTACAGCACCTGGTATTCCCTGGTGGTCTCCCATCCAAGTACTAACCAGGGCTGACCCTGCTTAGTTCCGAAATCAGGCGAGATCAGATGTGCTTAGGTACTCTGTTTTAAATGCATTCCTGTAGGAAATTTGTATAAAGGAAAATTTGCTTAACAATTTCATTTGGAACGAATTAATTCCTTTATACAAGGTACCACTGTGTTTTCTTAATACACATACTGTACTTATTTGAACTGTAGTCTTTGTAGCAACAGGTTATCCCCAAAATTAGGTACCGGTAGTTCATTCATACAATTATGTACAGTAAATGTATTTCATAAGAATTATGTTTACCAGCAACTTGATCAAGTATTTTAAAGTTTTTTAAAAAGCATATGTATCAGTGAACACTTCATATAAGATCATATCTCATCTTATCAGTTGTACAAAACGGTGTTGCTGTTGTTCCAAATTCTCTGAAATCAATTTGTATTCTTATTTTTCCTTGAACTTTCTGTAAATTCTGCCATGCATTATTTTAAACCCAGCGGTAGCAAATGCCTCAGTGAATATTGTTTTCTAGTCACTACAAATGTCTTTATGGAGGGATATAATACAATAAAGACTGATATCATCCAAATTTCAGACCTCATTCTTGTTTTGTGGCTGTAATTAAAAAGACTAATAGAAACATCTTTGTTATCTTGTTCTGTTAGCTTTAAGACATGTAAAAACCCTCCCTGGTGGCATGGTTTCAGTATGAAAATGAATTGGGGGTTTTGAAGTCAGTTCAAAGTTGCTGCAGAGTTTTGAATTTTGGTTAAATTCCTCTAGCTGTGCAGGAGAAGTGCATGGATTCACAGAGTAGAAGAGCTTCAAGTTTCCCAGAGTAGCCCACCCATTTTTCTCATGATCTACCCTGTTTCCCCCAAAATAAGACATCCCCTGAAAATAAGACCTACTTACAGTTTTGCCCCACACTGAAATATAAGGCATACCCCGAAAATAAGGCCTCCCCATAATAAGATAACAATAAATGTGTACCGTATTTTTCTTCATGAAAAAATAAGACATCCCCTGAAAATAAGACCTAGCGCATCTTTGGGAGCAAAAATTAATATAAGACACTCTTATTTTCGGGGGAACACAGTAACACGTAACAGTCTAACTAACTCATTAATTGTAAGCCGCCCAGAGACCTTTGGGTAGTGGGCGGCATATAAGTTATATAAAACAAACAAACAAATAAATAAATAAATAAATAAATAAATAAATAAATTGTGAGACATTAGTAGGAAAAATAATAAAATGTCTCCTTACAATTGAACAGATCAGATATTAAGCTGGTTTCAGCTACAGACTCACAGATTGCTTCCAGTAGACAAAAAAGAGAGGGGGAAAAGAACTGTGTAGAGAGGTTGGGCTCTTTGAAATCAGAGTCAGGGAAGGAATGATTGGTTGATGCTGAATAAATTGACATTGACCACAGCCCAGAAAGTTCCCTACCAGACACACCTATTAAAGGCAGCATGCCAGGTTGCAAAAACTCCCAACAGAAGTCAAGCAATTGTCACATAGTTTTTGTGTCAGTGTCTGTGCTCTTGCGAATGCTTAAAATCTGTTTTATGTGTTATACAGTATATTGGCTGAGAGGGGGTACACGGGCTTTTAAAATTATTGCTTTTGAGACTTTGTTCTGCACCTCCTCTTGCAGTGGCTGCCTCTCAAAGCCACTAGCAGCTTTTGCTGTAGTGTTAGTTTAAATACTTTGTTTTTTAAAATTACCTTCAAGCTAGGACAGCAGTAGTTTAGCATTACTGGTGGTGGTGGTGGGGGGGAAGCAATCAGATTGCATGGTCCCTACAATCTGACACCTGCTTATGGACATGTGTGCACAATGGAGAAGGAGAGGGCGAAATGGAACTAGCAACTAGCATTTCTCTTTCTTGCTGGCTTTCTTTTCTGATTTTTTAAAAAACTTAACCTATACTTTCTGATTGTCTTATGACACAAGCCAGTTCCGTTTCTGATTCCATTTGGCTTTTGATTGCAAGCAAGAGGGAGGAAGAGGGAAGAGAGAGAAAGCAGAGAGGCTGTGACACAGGTGACCACTCATGCCCAAACACAATTCAAAATAAATAACATTCACAATTAAGTTATAAACAACCTCCTCCTGGCTTAAAAATATCTTGATTTCTGAAATAAAAACATGCTTTCTGACCCCAAAAGTGAATGCTTAGCTGTACATCATGTAAACAGGGATTTTTTATTTTGACTTCAAGCATGCAAAACCCAATGCAAACTCAGGATTATTTTCAAGTTGTAACTGAGCTATGAGTTGAGATCTCTCTCTCTCTCTCTCTCTCTCTCTCTCTCTCTCTCTCTCTCTCTCTCTTTCTGATCCAGTATAGACTTACGCAATAATTATTTTGGTTTGTTATCTTCATGTATTTCTTTAATTTAATCACCTTACTTTACTATTTTCTTCTTGATGTCACACATTGGCAAATCATTTCTGGCCACTGATGGTGGTCATTGCAAGTTTTTGACTATGCCTGCTACCCCCTTGATATATGTATGCATTTTGAAGGGAGATGTGATCTTTCTCTATTTTTCTATTTATAAACATTCTTCAGATGATCCTAATTTTTGTAATTGTATTTTATGTAGTTGTGTTTCATGTCATCTTGATGTATTTTTCTTCCTTGATTATGGTTCGATGGTAGTCATGCTATGTATTTTGCTGCAGAGCAGTAATTTTACAAGCAAAATTGAAAGAGGTGGAGCTCAAACAAAAATTATAACTGTGAAAGAGGGCCTCATATTAGGACCAAATTTGACGCAGATATAGCAGAAATTCTGCTCTTGGTCTGTGCCAAATCTGGGGACATTTGGCCAAAGGGTGTTTCAAATTTTGATTAAAGAACAACCAGCACCACTGTTTTACACACACACCGCAGAGGCAAATGGCTTTTTTCTATAACTCAGAGAAAAGATAATAAAAACAAAGATACAACAAGATTTGCATACCTGGAGGGAAAACTTAGAGCATAAAGGGACATAAGAGTACAATTCTTTAGACACATAGGGGCATTTTCCCTCAGTGGGGTAAGCAGCAGAGCTTCAACTAGTAAAATGACTTCACTGGAGGAAGGGTATATTATACATCTGTTAATCTTTTTTCAGACCTGAGATATATACAGTAATAGTAGAAAATGCACAGGGCAATCATCTCAGTAAATGATATCAGATCATAATACACATGTAATAAAGAGCCTACACATACTTGAATTATTACCTCAGAAGAATAGCATCCAAGCTTTTTTCAAGGTGTGGTTCCAGTTTTCCAAGAATATAAGAGGAATGTTGATTATATTTTGTTCTACCAACTTTTTTTTTTAGCTACTCCATTATCTTGGTCTTGACTGTTGGGGGTGGGGAGCTGCGGATTTCAACAATTGCGTCCCTTGTATACATTTCAACAATAGATACAAGAAACCTTCATGGATAATGTGGTGCAAGTGCATCTGGAACGCTGACTGAGGGATTATTCACACTCGTTGCAGGATGGTGCTTTCTCTGACAGTGGTGGTACAGATGGTACATCATTTGGTTCTGCCAAGGGAAACGTCCACTCTCTTTCCCACTGCTGTTATTTTAAATGTTGAAGCAAAGAGAGAACCACAGCTGTCTTAGGAATCATAAGACATACCTGTTCTTTTCTGACTCCTCTAACCTTCAGCTGGTGTCCTTGAGGGGTAAAGTTTTGAAATTCTTTGTATGTCCGTTTCCCCCCCCCCTCAATTCTGCCCCACACATCTACCTTTCTACTGTTGGAGAACATCATTTTTTGAGTCCCACAACTGATTAGCTATTCATCTGTTCTTGAGTCATCTTGTCTCCTGGTCATTTTGTGTGAAATTGACTGTTTACCAATGTAAGAGCTCTCTTGCAACTGGAGACGTGTGGATCACCACAAGAGTTTATTGGAGATTAGAAACCAAGGGTACATTTGGTGTCTTTTTCTGTCTGTGTTATTAGAGAGACCTTCGCCCATCTCTGAACCACCTGCGGGATGTCCTGTTCTGCCAGTCGTCATTTTTCTGATTAATGCATATCGACATTGTTGGCCCATGCCAAGGCAAATCAGTCACAATTCGATGTTTTGAGAGAAAGCGGCATACAGATCTTCCTGTTTTCATCCTAATATTAAGCATACTTCCCCCTTTTGATGCCATTCTTGTATGTCATGTTGGGGTACATCTTGACTTTGGGCCCACTTGTTCGCTTTCCTATGAACTACAGTGCTGCTGTGTTCATTGCTAAAGAGTGTATTTGTCAGTGCTGGGTAATAAACACTACAGATGAGCATATTGAGAGGCAGAGAGTGAAACCTAGCAGGACTGATGAGAAGGGAATGCTAGAGTGCAGAGGAAGATAAGGTTCTTAGCCTAGAAAAGGTATCACAAGGAGGGCAGAATGAGGATCAAATAGCAAACGGGTTGGGAAACTCACAGGGGTGAGGAAGTTTTGCCTCTTCATAAGTTTTTGCTATACAGTTCCCAATTTTAAGATCCACTCCTGCGTGGTCAGCACTTTGATTTGTGGGACTCAAGAGTCTGCAAAATCTGGGGGACTACAGATTTTCCATCTCTGAGATAAAAATCCAGCTAACTTGCAGAGCGTACTAGGAAAAAGGTCAGGCTGCCCCATGGCTCTTGCCCAGGCCATGACGATAGCCTGGTTAAGAAACATTTAAGATGACACTAATAATTACATGGAGACTAGGTGACTTCAGGCACTGGCTGTTGGTAGAACACGCTTGATTCTATACATACAAATGCTCCATACGGGACAAAGGGAATTTCATACCGCAACATGTTGAGATTATACACTGAGGTCAGAAAACACTATAACTGTTTTTGCCATGCAAACACAAAATTTTTAAAATGATATTATTCCATTAAGTTGTCATAAGTTATTTTTCACATCTCTATCAAACTTTTATTTTAAGGATTTTTTATTTTACTTTACAGTGGACCCTTGTATAACAAACAGTTTGTATAACATCAAATTTGTAAACATAAAAAATTCCAGAGATAGGGGAAATTTGCTTAACAGAAATCACCTATGGGGTGAATCTGTACAACATAAAAATGGGATCACTCTGTTTTCAATGCATTTCTATGGGAAAATTGTATCAAAGGAAATTTTTTGCTTAACATAATTTCATTTGGAACGAATTAATTCCTTTATACATAGGTAACATCTGTATTTATATTTACGAGTATTTTCCACCTGTCCCTTCTCCTAGGAAAGGAAACCAAGGCGGCTTACAGTAATAGGGTCAATATACAGTACAGTCAAGTCACAATTAAGACATATTTATGTATTGAGAAAACAAGGTATTGAGGGACATCTTACAGCAGTCGATGGCCATGGCCAAACTTGGGGCCCTCCAGATGTTTTGGACCATTCAACTCCCACGTACTTTGCCATGGCAATGCAGGCTTGGAATTATGGGAAGTTTGTGTCCAAAAACAATCTGAGGTGCAAGTTTGGCCACCACTGTCTTACAGCATTTCGTAAGAACAAGTAGAAAGCTACATGTAAAAGTTTTGAGTGATGGAAACTAACATTGAAAACAATGTC
>CM074736.1:35274537-35352037 GCA_037367245.1 Phrynocephalus guinanensis
CAACGTGGAAGAAGCCTCCAACGCCATTGTTCCTTCTCTCTGGCGTTAGCCAATCAGAAGTTGTGCAGGGAAATGCACTGTCCTGGATCCCTGTCTGATTTGCCAGTGTTGGGGAGAAGGAATGATGACATCAGAAGCTTCTTATTTTTATTTATTTATTTATTTATTGGATTTCTATACTGCCCATCTGGCCTCATCGGAGCTTAGCCCTGCACGAATGCAGAGCAAAGTAAGGGTTTGATTATTTTGTTTTGGAGGGTTCTGAATGCCAGCTGGGCTCCCGTGTTTCATTTCGGAAGTGGACCACTTCCGAAATGAAAAGCCCATCTCTAGTGATGAGTAACCCTGGAAGTTTTATATTTTTTACATCATGGCCAAAACCCTCTCCTGCACCCCTCTAAGCTCCTTGAAGTTAGCCTGGAACTTCTTCCAACTACAGTGGTACCTCTACTTACGAGATTAATCAGTTCTGAATGCATGCTCATAAGTCGAAAAAGTTGTAAGTAGAACAGCCATATCTTAAAAACATAAATAAATAAATAAATAAATAAATAAATAAATAAATAAATAAATAAATAATGTAAGTAGACCAGACAGTATCTAAAATTTTTAAGGCAGCAGTTAAAACACCAACTGTTTTCTACTCTTAAGTTGAATCGATCGTAAATAGAGCCACTCGTAAGCAGAGGTACCACTGTACTGAAGTTTCAATTTAATGGAAGGAAAGAGGCACAGACCTCCAATCAAGTCCTTGCACAAGTTCAGATTTGCTGTTCAGTTCTACCCAATTAATTCATTCCTGGACCTCCTGTTATGCTCAGAGACTCCTCTGTAGGGAAGTAATTGGGTTTTTCACAGCAAGTCTGATTATCATGCTTCTGACCATCCAGTAACCATTTGGGCCCTCATGTTTACATTCTAAGTCTGTTGTTACAACTCTATCAAATGGAATTAACTTGCCAGGCATCTTAAGAGGTGGGCTGTAGTCCATGAAAGTTTATGTCTCGAGAGATCAGTTAGTCCTTTAGGTGGCACAAGACTCTTTATTCACACCAGCGTATGCTAACTCTCTGAAATAAGTGAATAAATTAGGTAGGTGCCTGGAGTAGGAACTGGCAAACCACTCCAGTATTCCTGCCAAGAAAACTCCATGGACATGGGGTCACAAAGAGTCGGCCATGACTGTAATGACACAACAACAACAAAATGACCACAGCTAGTACCTAAAGGAATATGTTCTCTTGAGAAAGTGGATACCCTTCATTGAAAACATATTTTTGTCATGAAAACATGCGGCACTCTAGGAAATACAGCTAGGGATGCCACTAGTTAGCAGCTGCCACAATGACCTTTATCTGCATCCATGGAAACAGGCCTAAAGATGGAGATCCACTTTATTATTCGCACACCCACAATGTTAAGCCTATGAAGCCTACTGCAATTTAAGGGCTAAAATCAGAAGGCAGATCTGTGTTCATTGGACCATTGCCGACATCCTCTTAGCTAATGAGCGCTATAAACATTTTCATGCCAGGAAACCAATGCAAGTGGAAATATTATGCCAGCCACTAAACAGACACACACATGCACGCGCACGCACACACTGGTCAATGAAGGCAGTTCTGTGCAATCTTTTACAGAGATGATCATTTCCAGGAACACAACTTTGCTGACTTTCAGATAATTTTTTTGAGGAATTATAAAATATTCCATCTAAAGATCCTTTCTTAACATCAGAATTTTCCAAAAAGAGGATAACATTGCTTTGTTTTGGTATCATTTTCTCTCAAGCAGCTATAAAGGGATTTCATTCTTCTTTCTACTTCGATTCCCACCTTGTATGTGTCATATGCTGTGAAGTTGCAACTGACTTATATTAACTCTAATAGACCTTTCAAGGTAAGTTAAATATTTAAGGAGTTGGTTTTACTGGTTCTACCCCCCCCCCCCGCACACGTAGTTTCCATGGCCGAGCAGGGATTCAAACAAATTAGTCCATGACTCGATTCAGACCACACTAGCTATCCAGATTTCCAATTATAAAGTAAGACATATTAATGCGGGGAAAAGAAAAATAATTTTCTGTTATTCTACTCTGCTTTGATGTTAACCTTTTGCATCATTTTAGAAACACATTTCAGGAAAATAAAATATGAGATAGCAGACGTACACCTCAACTCTCCTGATGTCCCTGTTTTTGCTTAGAAGTAGCTTTGTGGTGTGTGTCTACATGTGAGCCAAGCAGTCATACTCAGGTGGAGACAAGAGTGGTTAGCATTCTCTCACTGTTTCAATCACACCCTTCCCCAGAGCCTTTCTTAAACAAAGGAACAAAAACACACAATTAAATAAAAAATGGCATAACCGGGAGCATTAAACACCAATATCAATATCCATACAGTATTCCTAGATGGCTACTCTTACCTGAAAATGCTGAGGGATTCAGTAGGACCCACGTATCCACTGTTTCAGTTATCCACGGTTGGCAGTGGGAAAATTAAATAAATAATTCAGCCACCGCAAAGCAAGCTACTGTCACAAACAGTAGCCATAAAGCAAGCTACTGTCATAAAACAGCAACCATAGAGCAAGCTACTGTCACAAACGGCAGGCATAAAGCAAGCTTCTGTCACAAAACAGCATCCATAAAGCAAGCTACTGTCACAAACAGCTGCTGTAAAGCAAGTTACTGTCACAAAACAGCAGTTTTGGAGATTTTTGTGGTTTTCATTATCCACGGGAAGGCCTGGAACCAACCCCCAGAGGACACCGTGGTCCTACTGTAGTTGTTTAGAAGAGCTGCATTCTGACTTAGGGTTTCATACAATCAACTCTTACTGGAAGTGGGGGAAAATGAATCACATTGTATGGCCACATACCAAGTTGTAGGGTCTGACTTCCTTGGCCATCACAGTTTGGGCCAACCTCTTTGTCTAGGCTAGGAACTGCCGCAGAATTGACTGCTGTCACATCCACAGAAATGTGACTGTGATTCTTTCACAGACAGCTGGAAGAGAATTACTTTTGCAATACTCATACAGAGGAAAGAAGAGGAAAGGTGATGATGGAATTGATAGCAGCAATGTCTACCTTAGCACTATCCATGGGCATGTAAAAGATGGTGTGCACAGCAACAGTTCAGTAAACTGTTTGGACATTTCCCCCTTATGAGATACTAGGACTAAACATGCAAGATATACAACAAATGTCCTTGGTGTAGGCCAGCTACTGATGAGTGGGTTATCAAGAACTAGCAGAACAGGGTACACACCACAAGCTACGTAGCTGAGGTCTTCTGCGTTTCTGAACCAATACAAAGCAAAATGAGGAAACCAACATGTCCCTCCAGTCAGGGCTCTCTGGAGAAATGAATTTGCTGAAGTTAAAACTTCAGAAGAGCAGTTCAGAGGATCCAGGGACTCAGCGAACCATGAGGTACCTTCCAGCTCTGCATTCAAGGTCACTAGTAACTCACTACTACTACTACTACTACTACTACTACTACTACTACTACTACTACTACTACTACTACTACTACACAATCTTCCCCTCTCAAGAAGAAATTTAACTGCTAATATCTGCCTCTGCAGCCAGACACCTGAGCAATCCCAGGAGAGGTCTTACAGGAGACTGTAAAACTTGTATCACACTGACGCTGACCACAGAATCTCACATTAGAAGTGTTTTTTCCTCACATACTTTAATTGAATAGAGATTGATGTTCTGATTTTTCCCTTTACTATTATTCTTCTCATTAAAGATGTGATGAATGATTTAAATATATATTCTCTCTCTCTCTCTCTCTCTCTCTCTCTCTCTCACACACACACACACACACACGCACACACACACACACACACACACACACACACACACACACACACACACACACACACACACACACACACACACTGTGCTTTTAAATTAGTGGATGCTGAATAACAGTCATGGTGGAAACAGCAAAGAATTCCCCCACTGGGCTTTTTCAGAGGCATCTCTGTGGAGAAAAATCACAGAACTGCCTATTCGTTTAGAAAGGCATTGGTTTTTATCCTTCAGAACTAAAAAACACCTGTTGGTCATCAACAACAAAAACAAAAATAATAACAATAACAACAACAAAGTATCTCAAGTAAAAATGATTGTCAAACCAACCTTCTATTTTTCTTCTGTTACCTTTTGTCAGTTCAAACCTCCCGTATAATAATATATGCTTTTATTGTAGTTATAATATATGAAAGTCTGTGCAAATGTGCAGCAAAGAGGCTAAAGGTCAGGCAATACATCACCTTCAGACTTTAGGTAAAGCCGTCCTATTTGTTTCAGTATACTGCTGGCAATGACGAAAAATTGTATTAATACATTCATAAAGAGTAATACTGTATATGAAGCATTCCTGTCTGTCTTAGTCAGTTTCCTTCTTCATCTTAAAATATCCCAGAATTCTATTTTTGCTACAGTGTTAGTACTGCAGTGGAGAAAAGAAGCCCCAATAACATCTCTTGTCAAAAACTATATATTTCTCTCATCGAATAATGCCAAATATCCTTTATAATAAAAAGCTTGAACTATTTTGCTAATAAAAGATGCCAGTTCTGGCAACTGTAAAGGTCAGGCAGAAAATAATGCTGCTGGTCCTTATCTTTTAAAATAATATCACATTCTATCATTATCAAAATATTTTTGGACCACAAATTACAGAGAAAAACAAAAGATACGATGTCTAAGCAACTGGATCAGTGCTCCATTAAAAGCATTAGATTGCAAAAATGGTTATCAGCTTGTTAGAACCTCCAAATGTCACCAGGGACAATAACATCTGTCTAGTGGCTGGCCCAGATGCATAGAAATCAAAATCACAACATGTATTAAATGACAAAGTGTAATTTTAAATGGAATTTGTCCAAAGTTTTAGTCAGGGTGTTGGTTCTGAAGCAGAAAATTCTGTATTATTCAACAACCTTGAAGTTTGTTGTGAAAAGCAGCTTTGGATATTTTATGAGACCCAAGGGTTACTTGTGGCTGTTGCATTTTATTGTTATGAGAACAAAACTACCCATAACTCCTCTCCCAAGACTTACATATTTCCTCATCCAAATTCTCTGATATGGTCACAAAAAGACGATTGAGAATGTCCGTTCCCTTCTATCCCTTCTGTTGGTATACATTGAGCAACTAGTGGGATCTTTCCGAATCCGAATCCAATTAGAATTTTTTTTTCTAGGGGCACCTCCCGGAGCTTAATAACTTAGCCCCCTGACCCCAAAAACTTTCCAAATTTTGAAGGCTTACAGGGAAGAGCTTGAGGAAGCTCCCCTGCCATATTGGTCCATTAACGACTCAGAGGATCATAGTGTTTCATTTCATTTCATAACAAAAACTACTTTAATAATTCATTATAAACAAAAAGAAACGAAACTACTAAAGAAATGAAATGAAACAAAACGAAACACTATTTTTTGCCCATCTCTACCCAGCATTATTGTCTATAGGGGAAGCATGACATTTTTGGCTTTAACAGTCCTGTTTCTTTCCTTCCTCTAGTTGGAACACTTTCCAACGCAGGACACGGATGTTCCACACAACCCACATGTAACCCATGCCAAATCCTTCTCTTTTGCATGCCTCTCCTTGAAATTCATAGATGAGGAAGGAAGGAAGGAAGGAAGGAAGGAAGGAAGGAAGGAAGTTCTCCAGGAATTTCAGCAATGTGGATCTTCCTCCTTATACTGCACTCCCAATTCCACCATATCCTCTTTCAACTGCCTCCCTCCTCAACTTCACCACAGCTCCTTCCCCTCCTTTAAATGTGGCTCCTTTCCCCCTTCTTCTACCTCAAATGAAGATGCAACAGGTCTCTTTATTTTCCCCACCTGTCTCTTCTTCCTCCTCCTCCTCCCATGGCCAAGTGGATATTTGCACTCAGATCTCCTGACCCATGGTCCAACACTCTATCCACTGCCCCATAATAACTCTTCTCATGCATGAATATTAAATTTAACACATGTAATATGTTACCTTGTCCATCAATGGAGGAGCGAGGGACTTGGAGGTCTCCAGTGTTCCCCACTGTGTCTCTTGAGGGTTTTCTAAAGCACAAAACACAACTGGGTAGCCATCACAGCACAATTCCTGCACACCAGTGCAGAGGCCAGATGCCATTCTTGCCAAAGAAATGCACCCCATTTGGGAATGCTGATGCCAGGGGAACTGATGTCAGAAAGAAGATTGCCTTATTGCCTATGCTTCTGTTCTCATGTTCCTCTTGAAGGCCAGAAAATACACCTCACTTGACAGGCAGCCCATGTGCATAGGTGTCTGCCCCGTGGGACCCAACTGGAATGGAGGGACAAGGTAGGATGACAACTGGTGCAGTGGAAAGCTGGTGGGGTTGGAGGCAGGCTATATGTGCTTAGGTGGGATGAAACAGGACGTTGGTTAAATTGGCAAAAAGTCTGTTGGTTTGGGAAAGTTCAGGTTCTCTGGCTTGAATGAACCCAAGCTGACCCAAATCAACTTAGTGATTTTTTTAAAATGAACTTCCTGGTTCATTTTTGTTTTTGTGCTCATCTCTAGTGACCACCACTCTAGTGACCACCACCATTCATATCTATGGGCCTTGTCTAAACATAAACCCGATACCTACTAGAGGTCTTTATAGTATTATCTGAGCATTTTCTAATCGCTGCTCTGATTCATGCAATGTCACAGTGACACTAGCATATTCCGACCCATTTTTTGATTTGCGGTAAGCTACTATATAATTGCATTCGGACACCTACTACTTACTACAATTTCGGCAAAATCATTTTGGTGTTGCATGGTATGGAGATTTCATGTCCCAAGTGGATGTCTGGTTTCTGCTGCCTAGAAGCAAATAGCTTTCCAAAGAGCACTTGAAACAACAGTTGCAAGAAGCCTGTGACATCCAGTAATTATTCTCTTTCAGATTAGAAAATGGTTAGTTCCACAGGAAGGGATGGTGTTAGGATTTGTTTGTAGGTAGCTAAAAACAAAACAGAAACACTTGGTTATTAAAGATCCTCTTTAACAGAAGCAGATATTATGCTAAATCCCAGGGCTTGTTTGTTTATGTTTGTTGCACATATGTGTAGGAATGGTAAGGCTGCAGTAAGTTGTGTTTTGTGGCCTTGGGGGGGAGCAGATATGTGCAACATACATAAACTGTGAGAAACTAAGCAGCTAAATTTAAATCTATAAAAATTCTCAGTCTTCCAGGTGAGTTTACCACTAAAAATGGTGCACCTGGCTGCGGAGAAGGAAGCTTGAGAGGCGCTGGCACCAAGCCACGCCTCTCAGCTGTGAAAAAAAGCTCTCCCATGGGGAGGGGGGAAGAGGGGGCTCTTTAAACATTTCCCCCCGCTCCGATGATAGCGCCCAGAGCCCACTCGGCTATCATCGGGAGGCGGGGAGGAGAAAAGTTTAAAGAGCCCCCCCTCTTCCCCCCACCCACATGTATATGCTCCATACTAGGCGTGGCTTGTGTTGACATAGGATAGGTTATCAGTACTACCAGGATCTCCATTTCCTAAACTCCAGACAGAAGCATTTCTATTTCTCCAGTAGCTGAAGGGCAGAGCAAGGAAAGGCAATATGAACTTTTAATGTTTCAGCAGCCAAGTGCTCTGTACCTTTCCCGTTCATCATAACATATTTCTAATTGCATAGCTTCCAATTACCACAGATCTCAAATGTGATTGATAAAGAACTTGGTCACCCTAGAAAAATACAATTTCATTTAAAAATACATATGTACCTCTGCACGTAAGCTGTCACTCATTCACCTATTTAATTAAACACGGTTCTCTTGGTAGGGCAGTTTCACACAGATGCCGGTGCTGCATTCTGGAAATAGGAGGAGAGCCAAATCTCTCTCTCTCTCTCTCTCTCTCTCTCTCTCTCTCTCTCTCTCTCTCTCTCTCTCTCTCTCTCTCTCTCTCTCTCTTGCTTCAGACAGTAAAATGATACTCCCAGTTTAATACAAATAAATACATTTAACAAAGAAGTCAAAGTATTATGACTGCTGGCACGTTTTCAGCTCTGGCTGGAAGTCTCAGTGTGAAACTCTGGGTGGTAAGTGAACTTTTAGGGAGACTGGCTTCACTAGAGAACTTCTGAAGGTCTGTAGATCTTTGTCTAAGTGTCTCTCAAGGCAGCCTGCTGGGACCCCATGCTTTGAAGTCCACTACCTACTATAAATACACACCGGGGCACGTGCATGCGTGTGGCGTGTGCACACACTCACACACACTTTTTCTTCTTTCTCTTTTCTTCCTTTTTGATCAGATGCAGTTGTAAAGAATAAGCTCCATAACCCACAACAAATTTTTACCTGACTGTAAAGGAAATGGTCTCTCTCTCTCTCTCTCTCTCTCTCTCTCTCTCTCTCTCTCTCTCACACACACACACACACACACACACACACACACACACACACACACACACACACACACACACACACACACACACACACACACACAGAGGGGGGGAGGGAGGGAGGGGCTATATTGCTGGCGCTTTTGTAAGAAAATGAAATCCACAGCAGAAAAGGGGCAAGCCAAAGCTTCTCTCAACCCCTGTACTTGATTTCATTGTGTAGCATCAACAAACACACGAAGGTTATAATTAACTGTGGAGAACAGTAATCATGGAGTGCAGTGCCTTTGCACTCACACACAATGATTTAAAAGGAATTAAAGAAAGAGTTTAGTACACAGTTGACAACCACAGGAATAGGACAATGTTTGATCAAGTCTCCTCTGTCATTGTTAGTCAATGCCATGAAAACAGATGCTGGGCAAGAGCGGTGGTGTGTGTCCACATGTAAGAAAGTATCAAAGATGTCTTCATGGAAATTAGTTCACAGCAGTATTGCGTGGATTTGGTATAAGGTACTGTTATGTTCTTTTTTTAAAAAAACCATCAGAGCGCCTTCTCCCAACGGAAGCTGCCCATAATACTTGATCTTCCCAGGCTAGGTGTTTGAGGCAATTAACACCACAAGAGGCCCAAAAGGAAAAAACACACACACAGAAAGAGGGCCTTTTCCTCCATTGCCCCTTGCCTGTGGAATAATCTTCCACTGGACATCTGCCTGGCCCCCTCTTTGGCTATTTTAATAAACATTGAAGCAGACATTCCTTCAAATATAACGTAAATCCATTATTTTAGTTGTTCTTCCCACCAATAACATCATAGGTTCAAAATTATATGCTATTTTGTGTCATTTTAATTTTATTTTCATTAAATATATTGCATGGATTATATGGGTTTATGTTATGGTATTAATTTTTGTTAATCACCCAGAATGGCCTTGCTGCCAGATGGATGCTATAAAAATCCATAAATAAAATAAGCAAATAAATTAAAAAACTATTTTTAAAAACTAGGCTTTACAGGATGCCATACATGCATTTAGGCTTTGCAATACAGTAATCTCCCACCTATTGAGGGGGTTAGGGACCCCACCTGACCTGCAATAATGGAAAACCAGTAATATGCAGATGCTGGGTTGGGTCAGGACTTGGGGGTCTATATGGGGCCTCCTATACTTACCTGAGGCCTGGTTCTGCCCCGGATGGGTCTCTGATGGGCTTCTCAGGAAGCTTGTTGGAGACCCCAGAAGTGGTTTCTGGTTATCTGGATGTCACTTCTGGTTCACCAGAAACCACTTCTGGGGCTTCCGACAGGGCCTGGAAGCCCGTTGGAGGCCTGTTCAGGGCAGCGCCAGACCTGGGGTAAGTGCAGGAGGCCTCAAACAGGCCCATGCAGCTTACCCAGGGGGATGCCTTTTATAAACTGTGGTCTCACAATATATCAGGATTGCAGTATATGGACCGTGAAATGGTGGGGGACCAGTGTACAATATTTTTTATGCAACATGCTTACCAGAACAGAGGAACCCACCTCACAAAAATAATTAGTCTATGGCAGCTTATGATATGACATTCATATTTGTAGGTTCAAGGCAGCTGAGGCTGGTGATCCTAATTTCATAGGGGTGGCAAATCAGGTTTTTAGCTTGGAACTATATTTGGAAGCTAGAGTTCAAATCAGCACCATGAATAGTTCCTGTGGGAACACACTACCTGCTCACAACAGACATCAGTTTTCGTTGGTCCAAGGGGCAGTAATGAGCTTCAGCTCCCTTTAGAGTTGTTGTATCATAGCAGGGGAAGAAATGGAGGTAATGACCGTTTATTTTCTTGGACTCCTTGATCACTGCAGAAGGCGACTGCAGCAATGCAATTAAAAGACACCTGCTTCTTGGAAGGAAAGTGATAGCAAACCTAATCAGCATCTTAAAGAGCAGAGACATCACTTTGCCAACAAGGGTCCGGATAGTCAAAGCTATGGTTTTTCCAGTAGTGATGTATGGAAATGAGAGCTGGACTCTAAAGAAGGTTGAACGCCACGGAATTGACGCTTTTGAGCTGTGGTGCTGGAGGAGAGTCTTGAGAGTCCCCTGGACTGCAAGGAGATCAAACCTATCCATCCTGAAAGAAATGATCCCTGAATGTTCACTTAAAGGACAGATTTTGAAGCTGAGGCTCCAGTACTTTGGCCACCTGATAAGGATAGAGGATTCCTTGGGAAAGTCCCTCCCTGATGTTGGGAAAGATGGAAGGCAAAAGGAAAAGGGAATGGCAGAGAATGAGATAGTTGGACAGTGTCATTAATGCAACCAATATGGATTTGACCAAACTCCGGGAGACAGTGGAAGAAAGGAAGGCCTGGCAAGCTCTGGTCCATGGGGTCATGAAGAGTCAGACACGACCGAATGACTGAACAACAACAATAATCATAGCATACACCCTTACCTCGGTTTAATATGTGGAATGGCCCTTTCTTGAGGATGATGTACATAGGAAGCTGCCTTGTGCCAAGTCAGACAATTAGTTCCACATATCTAATACATTTCTGTGTGAAATTACTGGCAGGGACTCCACAAGATTTAAGAGAGTGGCCTTTTCCAGCCGTTGCTGGATATGGTTTGGACTGAACTTGTGTGCAAGATGTACTTTGCAATGGAGTTGCAGCCCTTCTTCTATATGTAATAAGAGCATGATAGAAGATGAAGATCTACAATTTCAGAGACTAATTGGGAAAGCAGGAAAAGGTCTTTAGTAATGACAGCATTATATTTGCTGAACCTCAGACCCCTCCCACCCCCCAGTTTGGGATGTGTATCTGGGACAACAAATAAAAGCATCTGGGAAGACATATTTTATGGTGCAGAATTGGCAAGCAAACAATGTGGTAGTGAGGTCCTGTCCTCGTATCTCACACTGAAGGGAAAAAGGTGTTGAAAATATTAAATATGTTTCAGCTTTATTTTTTTCATGAGAGGAAAACCACGGCAGACAGAGAAATGATGTACAGGGAAATTATTCACCACATAATGCAAGTAACATTTTGTCACTTCCTAGTCATGGTTTGTAGTCAGTCAGTCGTCTGTCCTAACCATCTGTTCAATACTACAGGTTTCCCTCCCCTGCAATCGAGATGAACTATATCAACAGACACTGTTTCTTCAAGCAAAGAAAATGCATCACTTTGTACATGGTAATGCAATACCAACTCTCTCTGTTCCTGGAAACTAAGTTTTGCTTTTTAAAGTGTCACTAGCACTTTTATGAGCCAAAGCAAAAAAATTTTTTAATAAGAGAGATAATAGGATATAGAAAAAAATTATGTGATCCAATGGAAAACATATTCGTTTTGTCTTATCCAGAGAAAGTTAGTGAATATGCAGGTCTCGTGGTTATTAATATATCTAGGTATTCGATATTTATGTATCTGTCTACAAGGCACACTGAGAATAATTTGCAGCAATGCCTTCTTCTCACTGCTTTTTTTGTCTGCAGCAGTTTCCTCTCAGGAAATATTAGACCAGGAACTGAGGCCTCAGTGTCATCCAGCCTCCAGGGATAGTTCCATGCGCTGGAGCACCCAGAATCCAATCATGAGGAATTCTAGAAGAGTTCTGGGATTTGAAGTCCAAAAAGGAGAGATAAGTCCCCAATTTAAAAAGAAAAAAAACTTATTTGGTTGAGTCCATTGCATGTTGCCTATGGTTTGAGTGACTGGGAGGACCTTTCTAGGCTGGGATGACTGTATCCATCACTAATCAATGGTTCCTTTCTGCCTCTGAATTCAAAGAGACATTGCCTCTCTGCTGAGTGTTCTCTTTCTCTTGTCAGTCTGTTGGAAATAGTTTGCTGTTGATCTGTTCGTAATTATAAGTAAAATGTGTTTTAAAATTCTATAAACATGTCAGACTGAGTTATTGAGACTAGGTGCCAGTTAATGAGAAAAGGTGGACTCTGGGGAATTTAAAGCTACTGTTCATTGTTGATTTCTGAATAGCAAAAAGGGATATGATCAGAAATCCAACTCTGCAACAGAGTCGGTGCCTTAGGGCACCAAAATATAGACAGCACCAAAATCTAGAGAGGTATCTGATGAGTGTAATGAAGACACACCACTGTCAGCCCTATTCACTTTCCTTTTCTGGATATGGTGTGAAACATAAATAATTCTTTTGGAAGACACTGCATCCTCCTTTTCCAATTTTTGTGGGGGGGGGGCAGGGGGCAGATGGCACCCATGCCTCAGAGCAAAATGGGTGGGAGATAGTGCCTTTTGCTCCAGCTTCTGAAATTGCTGACACTATTTCTGAGTTGAATTGGTCCTTGAATTCCAACTCCTATTCCATGTCTCAGTTACTGTAGGGTACCCAAATGAAAAAGAGCACAGCGCTCCTGTATATTGAATAGATGCTGAGGAGAGAAGATTTGAATAGGTGCAGCTTTTAATGAAAGCTGCAGCTGCTGAAATTTCCTCTGGCACCCAATGATTAAGCACACTGGAACCTTTTCCTCTTTTTCACTGTGTCCTTCTAATGTAGACCCATATTGGGAGCAGGCTATTTAACTAAAAGCCAAGCACAGAGGTGTTCACATTAAATGCCCACTGAGTAATTCAGAACCTTCTTCCCAATAAAGGGTAGGGCTGTGTAGAGTTTTAAATTTAGACTTACCAGGAATGACAGTGGAACTAGAAGCTTAGCAAGAGGCCCATTTCATTCCAGGTGCAGCCAGTTACAGTCTGACTTTTCAGTGGGTTTTCAATAAAGAAAACTTTATTGACAGCCACATTGGCTTCTTCCTATTATGTCCCTCTTCTGGTATAAGATTTCATATTGGCTAAGATTTTTTTAAAAGAAACTTAGAGTCCCTCATGACCTGAGGGACAAAGCTTAAGCACAGTTCTCTTTGTCCCATGATCATGTTTTCTCATTAGGTTTAAAAGCACCTGAATTTGAGGAAATATTTTGCCTCTCAGAGCTGGTTGATAAAGTTTTCTTTCCATGTATCTGTTGCAAAACAGCAGACGCACTTGGGGAGACTTTAATCTCTGGAAGCCAGCAAAATGATTCAACCCCCCCCCCCATTTTGTTTCCTGAGGAGTAGAGATGGGCACGACTTAGCGGTATTCCCGTTTCCGTTACTCGGTTCCGTTACTCTACGGAAACGGTAACGGGAATTACTCCGCCAGATTTCGAGCTCGAACCGACGTACGAACAATTTTGGTCTGATTTGTCGTGCTCGTTCCTTGCATCGCGCGATCGCGCGATGCCACGTGGCACAGAAAAAAAGTTTTTTAAAGTTAAAAAAACCCGGTTCCCGGCCGAAAAGCAGGCGG
This sequence comes from Phrynocephalus guinanensis, assembly GCA_037367245.1. NCBI lineage: Eukaryota > Metazoa > Chordata > Lepidosauria > Squamata > Agamidae > Phrynocephalus > Phrynocephalus guinanensis. Next base: position 35,288,266 of record CM074736.1, read on the forward strand.
AAAAATGCCTGCCGTGCCTCAGGGCACCTACCAGAGGGGTTGTTTCTGGAGGTCCCCAGCCTCCCACCCCCATCCCCCGTCCTGGGCTGCTCTGGTGGGACTCGCCGCAGGCTCGCAGCCAGCAAAAAGCCCAGTCTCGCCGCCAGCTGCCGCAATTAAAGCGCAAGCAAGCGGCACGGACGGCACAGGAAAAAACTTTTAAACTCTCCCCCCACCCATTCCCGGGCCAAAAAAGCAGGCGGAAAAATGCCTGCTTGACTAAGGGCGCAGGGCACCTACCGGAGGGGTGGTTTCTGGAGGGGGGGTCCCGCCTCCCCCCCGTCCTGGGCAGCCGGACTCGCCATGCCGTGCAGTGCGGGCGGGGGATCCAAAATGGGCCGGCGAACGCAATATTGTTTTTGAAATCGTGGTCCAAAAACACACAAGCACAACAGAAACACGCGAAAATTTATAAACTGCCAGATTTTTCACAGTAGCAGTGGGTTTTTTCTTGCAACAAAATGTCTCTCCTCTCCTCCTCTGTCCTCCATTGATTTTTTTTATTTATTTTATTTTACACCTGCGCAATGATGGGCTGGCCGAGTGGCCAGCCATGTGGGAGTGGACGACCATGCAAATTATTGGAGCCATCCCACCAATCGCATGGCCACGTGGCCATGGAGACTTCTGGGATGTGCCAAAAAGCCCCCTAAAACCTGCCCTAGCCCCCTAACCCTAACCCTAATCCTTGACTCCAGTCCTTACCCATACGTCACAGACTGTCTTCTTGTGGGTCAGAGAGGCACCCAGAGGTGCAACCCACTAGCCCACCGTAACCTTACCCGTCACTAGCCTAACCCTAGCCCTTGCACTAACCCACCTTAACCCTAAGCCAGATCTACTTGCATTGCACTACACGCAAGTACAATTCCCTTCTGTGTGAGACATGGTGGTGCGAGAGCCTTAGGCATCACCTATGGCTCTGGGTTCACTGCCATCACTAGTCTCACTGTCTGTAACTGGTATGCATATCCATATGGCTATTGCATACCATTTTGCAGCAGCAGCAGGTGAGGAGGGGAGACCCCCATGTTGAGGGGTCTCTTGGAGCCTGCTTCCCTTTCCTAGTGGGTGAGGATAGGAGGCACCCATGGGTGCCTCCAGGAGCCCGCTTTCCCTTTATAGCGGGCCAGAGGAGGCACCCACCCCACAGAGGTGCCTCCAGGAGCCCCCTACCCCCCAAAAAAAACCAGTACTAACGAAAACAAAAAACTGAAAAAACGAACCGACTAATTTTTGCGAATTTTCGCGAAAAACGGAACTGGCCCGAAACGGAACCGGCCCGACTAACGACAACTCGGAAAAAAAATTTCAAGTCGTGCCCATCTCTACTGAGAAGACTTTTTAAGCATGCCCTGAGTCCTTTAGACCTTCACTGCTTCCATTTCCTGTGGATTCCCCTGGCCCTGCACCTGGAGGGAGGCTGAGTCACTGGCTAGTAGCCAATTTATCATTGCTTTCTCTAAAGTTACACTTGAACATGTTCAAATGGTCGGTTTCTTGACCAGAGTTTGTGTTCACTCTCGTAAGCTTTCCTGCACTCAGGTGCTTTGTACTGTAATATCAAAGGCCCATTCTAAAGAAGACTTAGAAGCAAAACCAATTGAACATTTTGCATTTCCATTATCTGAAGTAGCTACCAAATTAAATTCCTTCTTAGAATTTTTTAATCACACCCCTTTCCCACACTAAGCAGTTTTCCAAATAGACAAAAATATATTGGAAGTGGTGTATTGGAGCTAATATGTGTGTAATAGCATGTTTCCATTTCTTTCTCCAAATGAAACAAACGTCTTGAGCTAAGTTTGTGAATTTGAAATGTAATGTAAAAAAGAAGAAAAGAAATGTACAGCAGCTTAACAAGCAATTTAATACCTTAAGAACTTAAAATGTTCTAATTCTTGTGAGCCAAACACTGGTCAACATCCAGTTATAGGTCACAACTAGAGTAAGCCCATTGAATCAATGGGGGTGTTGACTCACCATATCCCATGGGCTGACTCTAGAATATAGGTTCCCGACCTCGGTAAACTCAGATCTTCTTGGACTACAACCTTCAGAAATCCTGTCTGACACTGCTATTAGTGAAGCTTCTGGGATTTTTAGGGGACCAAGGTTGGGAAACATTCAAATACTGCCCTTCTCCTTCCTTCCTCTGTGCTGATTGGGTGTGTGCAGAGGCATAACACAACAATTTGACCATTTAGCAAGGCTACAGAATTGCAGTGTTTAATTTAAGATTTTACAGATTCATTTTTGCACTCTTTACATATTACTTAGTATAATATAAACCTGTAATTTATTGCAATACATTAAAAAGCATCACATGGCATATATCAGGAAATAAAAAGCCACACAATAATTTTTGGAGGGTTGGATGAAATGATCACCAGTAAACAGGCAGTTGGAATATATTGGAATATATTAGAATATATTCTGCTGCTATATGTCTGAAGAAGTGGACGTGTCCATGAAATATTACATTAAAATATGAAAGTTAGTCTTTACGGTGCCACATGTTTTTCTCTTTTGTTTTGTTTTGTTTTGTTTCTCTGATTTTTGCCTGGAATATATTTGAATCCTAAGTGGCTTGAACTGACTTTCACTGTCATGTGATGACTCCAAGATCTCCATTCAGCAGAGGAAATGTCTTAAGCAAAACAAGGCTGAATGAACATAGTCTTACAAAATACTCCACCCTCTTCAAAGAGGTCAAATTTGTGAGGGGACCATGTTGCTAGATACTAATCAGAGTGCGTGGAGTTTTCAAACCATGTGGAGTCACAGGGAACGGGGAGAGAAAGACTTTTTAAAGGAATTCTTTTCCAATAGAGGTGGCACAAAACAGAAAACCGATGGTTCAGTTCATTCTGTCTCGGGCCCACCCTTGTTTTGGTTCGGTTCGGCTTCATATGAGTTTTTTTTTTAAATTGTACGAATCCAAACCGAGCTGAACTGGTTTGAATCTGATTACTGGTGTTGGTGGCATTGGGGGTGGAAGCAGCAGGGGCTTTTTGAGGTGCTGGCTTGGGGCCCAATGCCTCGGATGTTTTTGTTTTGGTTTGGTTTTTTGGTTGGCACTCAGTTTTTAATTTTATTTTTAATTTTAGAGCGCCAACCACACAGCCCCTGGGGCCGGGTCAGCGCTTTTTTTTTTTAAAAAAAAGGTTGTTTTAAAGCGACGAACGCGTGGCTCTTGGGGCTGGGTGGGCACTCATTTTATTTTTTTATTTTTTAAATTTTAGAGTGCCGGCCACACAGCCCCTGGGGCCGGGTCGGCACTCTTTTTTTTTAATTAAAATTTTTATTTTAAAAAGCCCTCAGTCACTATGTCATGGATTGGGAACTGAACCTGGAATGTACATGATGCAAAGACTGTACTACTAAGTTATGGACTGTTCACTGAAGCAGCAACTGAGCTTCAATCTAGTCCTCTGAGATGGTTTATCCTAAATAGAGGACCGAAAAAGCCCAGTGAAATTAGTACTTAGGATCTAGTCTGGAGATGAGCATTAGAAAGCCATTTTCTCACGTGCTCCGCCCGCCGACCACATCGATTTTGCAGAATCTGCTGTCCCCAGCAAAACCCTTCTGCTTTCTCTTTCTATGGGGGAAAATGTTTAAATCGAAACCGAGAGATGTGAAATGGAAATGGACCGAAAAACCACACACTACTACCTAAAGGCAGTTCTGATGATAAAAGGCACTGTACTAAATGGACATGAGTGTCAAGAAAAGGTGACAGATTTGCTATTGGCTCATGTTAATGGGCGTTTCTTATGTAGAGTGAAAGAAGCCATTTTCCCCGCTCTATTTTATGCTGGCTAAACTTGACTCAGAGTGCTGCACTCATTTTTAGGGCAACCATGCTCCTCTCCAGATGTAGATAAATTAGAAGGAATTAAAAGCCATCATCAGAACTGATGGAAAGATATTGAGAATAAGACCCAGGAGGAAAGATTAGGAGAAGTGGACATTCCAGGCTGGACAAAAGAAGGCAAAGGGGAGACCTAATGAATATCCACAAAGACATACAAGGCCATCTCAAAGGTAGTGGGGGACCATTAAACTCAGCAGTCACAAGAAACAAAATGTGAAGCCAAGTGACTGTCAGAAGCTGCAATAATGGCTATTAGACATGGGCATGACTCCGCAAAATTTTCGTTTTCGTTTCTGTTTTTTGTTTCCGTTACTTAACGGAAACAGTAACGATAATTAAGCCATAAGAACTCGAACTCGAACCAAAAAAAGAAAAATTTGGTCGGGTTTTTCATTTTCATTTGTGCCATCGCGGCGATCGCGCAATGCGAAGCACAGAAAAAGTTTTTAAAAGTTTTTTTTTAAAAAAACCCCGACTCCTGGCCAAAAAAGCAGGCGAAAATATGCCTGCCTGAGGCTTTGCCACCAACCAGAGGGGTGGTTTCTGGGGGGTCCCTGGCCTTCCCCCCCTCTTCTCCTGTCCTGGGCTGCTTACATCAGGCTGGGGGGGGTCATCTTCGTCATCTCGCCATGCCATGTGGTGGGGGGATCCAAAATGGTGACCACAATTTTTCTTTTGAAATCGTGGTCAAAAAACACACCAAATCACCACAGAAACATGTGAAATTTATTTATTTTAAATGCCTGAATTTTTATAGTAGCAGCAGTGGGTTTTTTATAGCAATAAAACATCGTATTGATTTTATTTTATTTTATTTTATTTTTTATTTTTTTAGACCTGCCCATTTGGGCTGGGCATGGGATGGGACCATGCAATTTTTTTGAACCATTCCACCAATGGCATCGCCAGGTTTTTGACTGACACTCCTGGATGTCTCGGAGGGCATAAAAAGCCGAGGCACCTTCCAGAAATCGCAGTCGGGTGTATGGATGTGGTTGAGGGAGGAGGGCTGGCTGCTGGTGCTGGTGTGATCCGATCGAGATTGAGGAGGGAGGCTGGAGGCTTTAGGATTTAAGTTAGGCAGGGAGGGAGGGAATTGAATTTAGAAAATAATTTCTTTGATTCCCTGCAGCTTTGTCTGCTGAAGGGAATAGCAGTTTATTCTTTATTTCTTCTCTGGCAGTTTGTGAAGATTTTTTTTTCTGATATTGGATAAAGGGGGAGGTTTGACTGGGAGTGGGAGGTGTGGATTTATTTTAAAAATATATTATATACTACCATTTATTTTCTATTTTTCCAACTTCAATTTGCTTGCATACACACACATTTGGGGTGCAAGCCAAGAACAGAACCTCTATCCTAAGTGACATCCTAACTGCCCACTCGCCTGTCTGCCCACACCGCCCGCCCACACCTCCCCCCGCCCCCCGCCCCCCGCCCCCCCGCCGCCTATGGCGCAAAAACACCTACCGCCAGCCCTGATTGCGGGACGCCCTATGCTCTGGGGGAAGTCAAATCGCGCTAAATCACGGTGGAAATGACAAATGAAATGACAAAATGATAAATTTTTGAAAAAGTTCGCGACACACGGAAACGACCCGAAACGGACCCGTTCCGACAAACGAAAACTCGAAACGTCATTTTTTCTGGTCGTGCCCATGTCTAATGGCTATATACAGTGGTTCGGTAAAATATGAGAGGAAGTGTTGCATCTTTCAACAGATCCTGGCCCCATGGCCATAAAACCACCCTTTGCGGCTTTACAGCTTTATAGGGCAGGTACTGTGTTATTCCAGGTAGGAGATAGATGTTTGGCCCTAAGTGGAAGATAAATAGCTCAGTGCCCCTTTGGAATGTGGCAGATGTAAACGTGAAGCTGACTAGGCAATGGGGAATGGCTTAATTTCCTACTCGTATTCTGAACTTTTAAAAATGTTTCCCTTGCCTAGTCAAATTTTGCTTCTTCTTTTTTAAAAAAGCAAGGGGGTGGGGATGGAACAGAACTTTTGGAATGATTACATGCAGATTTACCAGAATAAATATTGCCTTCAATAAGCTGTCAGTAGTAACCCTCTGTAACATCTGGTGTATATATCTATATATAAAATTACAGTCTGGCAATATGAATCCACATCTGTAAGTTATAACTGTTATTACCAAGTACTCTGATATCTTGCATACAGTGCTGTAAAACTTGCCCGGTAAGGATGTTTTTTTTTTAGGAATTATTAAAACAAATCAAATTAGTACCTAGTTAGATTCTGAATCAACAAGATATATGGCATAATCGATTCAGTTCAAGTGATTGAAATACTAGCTGTTGACTGAATCTCATTTACATACATGTGTGCATGTAAACACAGTTTCAGTGAATGCATCAATCAATCAATCAATCAATCAATCAATCAATCTATCTATCTATCTATCTATCTATCTATCTATCTATCTATCTATCTATCTATCTATCTATCTATCTATCTGGTGCTAGTCTTTTTACCAAATATACTCAAAATACTTCTTATGCATTTGGAGAAATGAGCTTGAAATAAATAAGCTCCATGAGATCGCATATCTCTGTCTTCTCCAATCAGCTAGCTATAACATTGTCTTTCAGAATCTCAGTGTATGCTATACTCATGACTGTTTTCTTTTCCAAATCTATAGGGTTCAAGCAAAGTGTTTATTAAACTGGCATAAATTTGGATGTTAACCGTATGTCTACAGAATGCAGCTCTTCTAAACAACTACAGTAGGATGCCAGTATCCACTGGGGATTGGTTCCAGACCTTCCCATGGATAATGAAAACTGTGGATAATTTTATATTGTCTTTGTCTGATGAAGAGGTCAGAAGAAGGCAAAAGCTTGGTTTGTTTGTATGCTTTTATTGATCTGATAAACGAGTACCCACCATTGGATTTTGGAGTGAGGAGACTCATATCCCCAGAGCCCCGAACACATCCTGGAGAGTCACTGCCAAGCTATAGTCTCTCAGCCTTCAATTCCTTTTATAAAAACCACAGCCATATTTTTGAATATCGTAATATTTCCAGTCCTAGGGTGCCCCAAGAAGAAAAAAGTGTTCTGCTTATATACTGCCCTATACCACTTCAAGTAGTCTCTGGGCGGTTTACAGTTTTTAATTACAATATGCAGGCTACACATTGCCCCCCCCAGCAAGCTGGGTACTCGTTTTACTGACCTCAAAAGGATGGAAGGCTGAGTCAACCATGAACCTGCTACCTGGGATTGAACCCCAGGTCATGAGCACAGTTTTAGAATTCAGCAACATGATGCAGATAGAACATTGTCAGCAGTGGCAGTCTACTAAGTGCTGAAAGATGCATGAGCAGGGCTCATCTCCTGTATTTGGCAAATTAATGTGCTTTGTTTTGGGATTTGGTATTGGGAGATAAACATCAGCTTCATTTGCATGTATGACTGCTCAGACATGCTTCTCTCAAGGAAAAGTACCACCAGAGGACAAAATACTATCAGTTCCAAAATGGCATCTCCTGTAGTTTGACTCTGGATTTAACAGTCTGGATAACTTTTGACCAGGGTGTGTGTGTGTGTGTGCCATTTGGTCCCTCACTTCAGGCAGGAGATGCCTTGAATTGGCTCCATAGGAAGGACCATTCACATATGTTAGCCTCCTCAGCCCCCATATGGCTATTATATAGCTTATTGACAGGTAGACAGTCAAATTTATTATTCTAGCCAAAGAGTGACAAGAGAACCAAACTAGGAAGCAATCCTTCTCAATTGAGACTGATTATCTCTGTTTATTTTATTTCGCCTTTCAAAAAACAAGGTTACCAGCTTGAGAAGCACCCCTGCCTTCCCACAGCAAATAGCCGCTTCAGTTTAATTTGGAAATTGTCTGAGGATTGGCGTACATTGCTTGACTAATAGCTAAGATATTCGGGAAATGAAAAGTGGGGAAGATGAAGGTTTAAAAATGGACTGTGAAACAAAACAAACACACGCACACACAAAGGCTACAGCAGGCATTTTAAAATGTGGCTTTAATATGTATGTGTAGCAGCTGGACCAACACAATGGCCCCTAACGGCTCCTTCAGGTTTCTTTCATACTGTATTATTCCCTCTTCAGCGACAGTAGGGAAAAACGTTTTAAGAAGGGGTGGGGTGCAGTGGGAGGGAGAGAGACCCTCTCATATTTCCCTCCAACAGCTGCACAAGGCAACAATGGCAGGGGCAATTTCATCATGCGAGTGTCCCAACGAAAATGTTAAGTCGTTTGATTGAAGGGCTTGGAACAAGAGAGGAAAAAATAGCCCATACAGTAGCCGAGCCAACAAGGCCTGGTAGGCTCATTGTCTGCAGCCCATGGCATGGCCCTCTCTTGTAGACAGCATGTGGCTGAGCCGCCGCCTGGCTCTTTCCCCACAAGAACGAACTGCCCTTCTGCCTCCAAACCTTTCTAAAATGGTAGGTGGGGTGGCAGCTTGCAAGATGGTGATTTGAGATTGCCACTAACACTGCCTGACAAATGGCTTTTTTTTTTTAAAAAAAAAGCCACAACAGAAAGTAGAAGTTTTATTTTTTTAAAAGAGAAGAAAGCACCAAGTCATGTTCACAATTGATGTCATAATGGGTATGGAGTCTGAATATTATGCGGCCTGCCTCTTGACAAAGCTGATGAAAAGAAGCACCAAGATCATCAAAGTAATAAACTTTTGCCTTTGTTGTCTTCATTTGCCAGCTTCTACAACCTGCTTCTTAAGGCACTTGAAGAAGAAGAAGAAGAAGAAGAAGAAGAAGAAGAAGAAGAAGAAGAAGAAGAAGAAGAAGAAGAAGAAGAAGAAGAAGAAGAAGAAGAAGAAGAAGAAGAAGAAGAAGGGGGAAAGGCACAATTCAGGTACAGTTTGTCTAAATTAGGCTTTTCTCTTTTAAAATAGAACAGCAGAAGGTAAGTTTGTGAGCCCTGTGGGTGGTTATTTTTTAAAAAAAGTTTGCTATTTTTGTATTATTTAAAAAGAAATTCATATTTAATGACTCCCATAGGTGTTCTTGATAACACATGTGGTATTTTATTTTTATTTATTTTTATTATAGTATTAGTACTCTGAAACTGTTGACTGCAAAGTCGGCAGCTCGGCGGTTCGAATCCCAGGTGCCACGCAGCGGAGTGAGCTCCCGCTGATAACCCCAGCTCCTGCCAACCAGGCAGTTTGAAAGCATGTCAATGCAAGTAGATAAATAGGTACTGCCATAAAAAGCACGAAGGTAAGACAGTGTTTCCTTGCAGCCATGCCGGCCACGTGGCCATGGACATGCACAACACTGGCTCTTCGGGTTGAATACAGAGATGAGTACTGCTCCTAGAGTCGGACACGACTAGAACACATATGCGGGAACCTTTACCTTTGCCTTTTACAAAAAAGGAGCATAAGATATTATCTTGAGGTCCATTTCATGCTTTCCATACTCTCTCTCTCTCTCTCTCTCTCTCTCTCTCTCTCTCTCTCTCTCTCTCTCTCTCTCTCACACACACACACACACACACACACACACACACACACACACACACACACACACACACGGGGGAGGATTATACCAAATTCTTGCTTCCCAAGGAGAGCCGAAGAATCTTTTTACCCTATTTCATGTCTGTCATCAGCAAATGCATATAATATATTCTATGGTATGATGAAAAATCGTTCTTATAGAAACACAAATCCAAAATCTTTCTCTGTACATGTCAATATGTATACTGCAGCAGTGTTGCCACTAATCTTGCCTAATGAACGCAACATGTTTTATATATGCTGAAGTAATGTACTTGGGGAAGACTTAATTATGAATATGAAGAAGTGACTCTCCCTGGGCAGGGCCTCTAACTGAGGGCAAAGGGGGATAAAAATAAGCCACTTGATGGCAGCTCTCTGTGTACCCAGCTTCCTAGAATGTCTGTGGATCAGAAATATGAAGATAGTGATTTGGATGATGGAAAGCAGCATGGCCACTGCTAGGCAAGAGCTCCTCTGCTGCTTTCCAGCTGCCATCCCTGAGGTCATCAGAGAGGCAGCAGGAACAACAGCCCTTCCATTGCACTTCGATTCAGTCCCATGACCTTCTAAGTACACTTAGTTCACTGTTACTAAGTCCTGTTCATATTCAGTATTTATCTGGAAGTTGAGTCATGGCAACTGGACTTCTTTTATTTGAGAGATAGAAACATTTCATTGCTCATCCAAACAGCTTCATCAGTCTGAATAAAGTTATGCAAGTCCTCCATCTTATAGTCCACTGTGACCTCTTGTCACCCTGGTCTGAGATAGGCTCATAAGATGAACAAAGGCCTGAATAGACTTCTTAGGTAGACAACCGTATCCATAGCCTTAAGGTGAACAATGGCCTAAGGTGCTAAAACCCATAAAGTATGGGTCATTACCTATGCCCTTGGTGATGAAGGCTTTTTTATTTGTCTGGGTATTGTTGAAATCACAGCCTGCTAAGTAGCAGATAGACTGTGTCTGAGGCCCCCACCTCTGCTGAGAGAGGGGTTTTCAATTCTCACATGAATGGCTTCCCTGACCCCTTTCTCAAATCACCTATCTGCTCTCTCTAATACGTCTATATCCTCATCTTTGAATGAGTGCTGTTTGTCCTTCAAGTGGAGGTGTACAGCTGATTCTGGTCCTGAGTTGTTACCCTTCCTATGTTGGGCCATCCTCCTGTTTAATGGCTGTTTAGTTTCTCCAGTATAGAACTCTTCACACTCCTCACTGCAGTGGACCGCATATACTATATTGCTGCTTTTTTTTGTATTGGGTCCTTTGGGTGGACTAGTCTCTGTCTTAGTGTGTTTGTGTGTTTGATATAAACATCAGACTGATGAAGCTGTTTGGATGAGCAGCAAAACATTTCTCTCAAGAAAAAGAAGTCCAGTTGCCATGACTCAACTTCCAGATAAACTCACCTGAATCTTCAAAGACATTCAGTATTCATGCACAAGGCACCCCACCTGTGGGAGATGCCGCAGCATTCTAACAAAACTCAGGTCATGCATGGTCATGCACCTAATTGTGTGACTCAGTTCAATGGCCGTTAGAACAAGACACTGGCCAGAGCTCATTGGGGAACACCGTAAAAATGTGTACAATAAATGGAGAAATAATCAAGAAAGCATCAACTATTGGCCAGCATCATACTGGACTCAATGCCTTATGCACGTAGGCTAGAATCGCATTGTTTTGGCATCTCCTTCTTCCCTGACACTCACGTGCTTCCCACATACATATGCAAACTTGTGTTGCTGCATATTCCATAAAACTAAAACTCATGTACATGTGGAATCAATCAAGGGTGTTCTGATTTCAAAACACAATAATATCCCCCTCTTACCATATGTACGCTCCATGTCATCATAAGATTACAGATATGACATTGAAAAACATAAAGTTTACCCCGTTGTACATTTATTGAGGGGGAAGGGTTATATTTTAAAATTAGACCCCCAAATTTCATCTTATCCAATATTTTGTTGCCAACTTTGGATAAACTCAGAAGCAGAACCCCCCAAAGTAATCCCGAAAGGGATTCTGCTTACCATAAGTTTCTACCATGTTTATCTTGCCTTCTCTCCAGGTAGGCTAGTTTTTTAGATGCTTGCTTTTCTCAGATGCCATGCAAATTAAACTTGTCATTTCCTTACCTACTCAGGTGATTAAAAACTTGATGCCAACATATTCCTTTTATCTAAGCGATATGATCAGTGACATCTGTATACACCACTCAGCTTGCTCCTAATGATGCAGGTGGAGTTTCCTCCAGCTTCTCCACCCCAACCCTGCATAACTAGTGCATAGATATAGGGCTTGGAGGATGCTTCCTGTGCTCCCATGATATAGCTAAGTCTTGATTTCATTGTAAATGGAACAATGGGCAGAACCATTCGGTAGGTGCTTATTTATCAAGTTTTCCTTTCAAAATACATACTTGCATATGTGTTTTGAAAAAGGTCATATGTCTTGGTGATATAAATTAGTAGTAATAATTGTTGAAGAGTCTTTAAGTCTTTCCTTCCAGCTCAAATAAACAATAGCCAGAATCCTATTTTCGTTAGTATAAGGTTTGTCGCGCTTGCAGTGGCTAATTGCAGTTAGCTGATGATATGTGCCGGAATGTGTAAGAGTTTTGCAGTTGAACATGTGGCCATGAACACGACCAAGACATGCTCCAATACTCCAAATAGCTGCAATTAGCCACAACAAGTTATTTAAATAGAGGAATTGGCAGACCACTCCAGTATTATTCCTGCCAAGAAAACTCTACGGACATGGGGTCACAAAGAGTCGGTCACAAGTGTAACGACACAACATTCACTCTCTCTCTCTCTCTCTCTCTCTCTCTCTCTCTCTCTCTCACACACACACACACACACACACACACACACACACACACACACACACACACACACACACACACACACACACACACACACACGCCACAGTAGAATTCTGGCCTGTGTAAAAATATGAAATCATTTTAAAATCACTAAAATTAGCAACACATTAAAGTTAAGGGTGTGGTCAGAAAGTGAAACAGCTTGCATTTTGGACTTCTTGTGTCAAAGTCCAGTGGGAGCTATTTCCCCTCAATGACATGAGTTCTTGAACCATCCTGACCCTGATCTGTGTGCAAGTCATGCCTTTTGCTTCCGGTGGCAGGGCTAGGGTGGATTTAGGGTAGATCAATTCTTCTACACAGAGAAAGGTCACTGGAAGGAAGATCACTCCCAGGAAAGCAACCTTTTCTAGCAGAGGCAAATATGATCCTTTCTCATCCTCTGAACATACCCTAAGAGTAACACAAATGTGGAAGATCTAAAAAGAAAAGAAAAATCACTGAAAGAGGCAATTTTAAAAAAGGACTTCATCTAGTGCTGATAAAACAGAGCAAGAGAGGAGCCAAGGGAAGCGCTGTGGAAGGGCATCCCATATTGTTCAAATTTCTTTTTAGGACAGGGAAAAATTACCATTTATTTATGATTCCACAGTATGTAGACTGTATAAACAAAAAGCTTTTTGCATTCAATTTTTATTTTTGCACCAGCCTGAAGGGAGTGTCGTCATGTACAAATGCAAGCTGTGGAAATCCTGAGTATGCATAACCCCGTTCTAATGCCTACTTGCACCATTCTTCTAAAATTTCAAAAACCCACAGCATGTTTTATTAACATTATGCTCCCACAGAGACACATGCATTAGTTATATATGCATGAATACATAATAGAACAGCACATACTGGTCCAGACGTTTGCTGGGCTGCCCTTTAGTCAGTGTACTGTATTGTGGCCCTGCTGGGCAGTATGGCTCTTCAGAGGCCTTCTTCAGACCTCTGCTTTGAAGATGTGGAGGTCTATGTGACTTTGGGGATGGAGGAGACACTGAATGTGTATGACTTATAGGTGCTCTTTTTATGCCTAGAACTCTTAATGCTGTACATCAGTGGTGGAGAACCTTCGGCACTCCAGGTGTTTTGGACCACAACTCCCAGGATTCCAAGCCCATATTGCCAATGACAAAGGACTGTGGGAGTTGTGGTCCTAAACATCAGGAGTGCTGAAGGTTTGCCACCACTGCTCTAGATTGCTGTAGCTATAAACTCTGGATATACCTGTACCTGGAGGGTCTGAGATGATTCTAAGGAGAAGGTGAGATAGGGTAGGAATGAAGCCAGAAAATACAATAAGTGCAGAGCCCATGGGAAGGAACCTGGGAAAACAGATGAGAGGCCAAGAAAAAGAAACAAGGAAAAGAAGAAAGAGTAAGGGAACAGAGGAAACAATACACAATAGGCAGGAGGGGGTATTGTGAAGAAGGCAAATACATTTTCTATGGTGGGCCTAAACAGCTGGAGATGGTGAGGAAATAAAATAGTCTTGAATTTGTTTAGGAGCCTGGATTACTCTGCTAGGGAGAGCAGGGAGACCAGATGAGTTTGATCTTGGGCATACAAATATAGATAACTGTATTTGTTTTTCTCTGTTTACAAAGCTTGATGTCTAGAGATGGCATGAATTTAAAAAAGGAATCTCAAAATTCATTCAAAAATCATAATTCGTCAATTTGTATTCATATGAAAGGATAACCCCCTAGGAATAAAAACTGAGGAATTTTCTAATTGATTTTGGAATCATTGATTTGTTGGGCTATAAAATGGCCCCCACAGCACCTAGAGACATCAACTGCAGGATTGCTTCCTTTCCCCTACAACCCCACCAAGCTGGTTGCTAAGGGGCACTTTCCTAGGGGGACCCACAATTGTGTCTCCGGATTCTAAGGGAGCTACTTTTACATGAGTGTTTAGCTGTAGTAATGAACTGGATGAGGATCTAAACCCAGGCAAGACAGAGGTGCTCCTGGTTAGTTAAAAGGGAGAACAAGGGATAGGGCTGCAACCTGTATTAGATGGGGTCACCGTCAATTAAAAAATCAGGTACACAGTTTGGGGGTGCTGTTGAACTCATCCTTGAGATTGGATGCCCAGGTCACAGCTGTGGCCAGGAGTGCATTTGCACAATTAAGGCGAGTACACAAGTTATGCCCCTTTCTTTAGAAACCAGCTCTGGCCATGGTGACACATGCCCTAGTGATGTCCCGGCTGGACTGCTGTAATGTGGGGCTACCAATGAAAAGTCTCAGGAAACTTCACTGGGTCCAAAATGCAGCAGCCAGACTGCTGACTGGGGCGGGGTACATCCCTATTAAAACAGCTCCAATGTCTGCCAATCAGCTATTGAGCTCAATTCAGGGTGCTGACCTTGACCTACAAAGCACTGTACAACCTGGATCCTAGCTACCACAAAGATTGAATCTCACAATATGAACTGAGTCAAGTGTTAAGGTCATCAGGAGAGGCCCTTTTCTCCATCCTGCCACCCTCACAGGTATGTCTCATGGGAACCCATGAAAGGCCTCCTCAGCTTCTGTTCCCAGACTTTGGTACTCCCTCCCACTAGAGGCCAGGACTGCCTCGTCTCTGTTGTCCTTCTGAAAACAGGCAAAGACCTTTCTATTTATTTATTTATTTATTTATTTATTTATTTATTTATTTATTTATTTATTTATTTATTTATTGATATAGCTTGTATGCCATCCACTACCCAAAGATCTCTGGGCAGCTCACAATCAAAATAAACAATTAAAACATCAAAATTACAATAAAATTAGAACAATAAAACATATAAATACAATAAATACAATACATTAAAACACAGCACTAAAATTGCCATCAATTTTAGACAAGCTTTCCCTGAATGATGGACTACCATGTGTATTTTATATGAATCTATGGGTTCACATAGACTTTGTGTTTATAACTACTTATAACCGTGTTGCTTTAATGCCATGTTTGTCTATTAATGCTGTAAGAAGCCCTTCAATTCCTTGTTCTCAATTTACTTGAACATGTCTTAATTGTACTGGACTGAATATTATCCTTCATTACTGTAAGCTGCCTTGGGTCCTTTTCCAAGGAGAAAGGCGGGGTGAAAATACTCTAAAATAAAATAAATAAATAAGTGTTCTGTAATTGAATTAACTTACATTGTTTGAATTATAAGCTTATTGGGCTTCTATTATTTTCTTTTGCAGTACTGGAAAAAGCAAAATAAAAATAGGAGCTATTCTCTAGAAGAACACCTAAAAGGAGAAAACAAATCAGGAAGTAAAGTGGAACTAGGACACTACCTGTGGATGACCTACAAAAACAAATCCAGGTTACCCTCCTTGGGCTCATTAAAGCATTTCTTGCATATAGATAATAAATAAATAAATAAATAAATAAATAAATAAATAAATAAATAAATAAATAAATAAATGGAGAAGAGACTACCATTTCCAGAATCCCCCAGAAAACAAGAAGAAACCCAAACAATACCTTGCCAGGATTAAAATTTTCTGGAATTGGTCCCGCTCCAGTGTTTGTTATACTCTTCCAAATACAACTTCAAGTGAGAACAGAAAGCCATCGAAAAAGAGGCTAGTTGGGAGCAGGCTGTTCTTAAATATCTACTAGTAAACAAAGAGTTCAGAATAGTAATAAATAATAAACTTTATTTTTATGCTGCCTTTCTCTCCGAATACCCTTGTTGTACCTTGCTTCTCGTAAGTGTCCTCCAGTTGAGAACCAAACTGGATTTCAGACGGATTATAAAGGGAAGAGATCCAGTGCTGCCATTTTCATGGTAGTGGGATTACCTCTGTTGTGCAAAGTCTAAATAAAAAACAAAAGAAAAAAGAAAACAAAAGAAAACAAAAGAAAACAAAAAAAAACTGAAAACAAAACAACCCCCCCCAACTATATGTTTATAAGACTCCTGGTTCTAAACATGTTAGATAGAAATAAATAGGGCATTTAAGAGTGGAAGGAGACAAAGGGAACAATTTAAAATTCATAAGTAAGAACATAATCCAGCCAAAGTTAAATGTGGTTCAGTCCTAAGAATTTGTGTAAGGGAGATCAAGGAAGCAACATTATACACATTATGATCCAGTAGATTCGGCAAGGTTACCTCTGAGTAAGCACTCCTAATGTTGCGAAATCAAATATGAGCTTAGGTGAAAATAGTAGGGAATCATAAATTGTTACTACTGGCTTGATACATCATATTATTTTGTATGAAGCCAGTTACTCCACACGCAGTTTTATGCAACAGGGATTCCAGCAGATACAGCAGAATCAGAAGCTTCTGTACAAAGGTTCACTTCCATTAAGACAACAATATGGCCATTTTCTCAAGACTATCTGAAATGCACCTATTTGCCCAGAAGTAACACCTACTTTGGACTCCTCACAAGAAGGGAAGAGACAATACTGCTGGGAAAGGCTAGAGGCAACAAGAAAATAGGAGACCAAATGGGAGATGGATTGACTACTCAAAGGAAGTCACAGGGACGAGTTTACAAAGACTTGTCAAAGCTGTTGAGGACATGAGATTTTGTACCTCAATCATAAGGACACCATATGTCAGAGGCATGTAACAACAATAATCCTCACTTAATGTAGTAAGATATATTACTGGAGTAAAGCTGCATACTCAGCTACTGTGTTGTAGCTAAATTCCTCTAGTAGTATGCCAGCTATAATTTTTTAATTGTACGAACTCATTATATGAGTGAATTAAGCTACTTAGGCACATGTTTATTTGAGCTATGTAAAGCATATACTACCATTTTTTTCTTAAAAATATATATAGAAACAGAAGAAAGTGAAAGTCACATAGTAATAAAAAGAGCATATGTTTGAAAACTATTAAAAGACTAAAACATCAGTAGAAAAAAGAATAGGGGCATAGCAGCAGTAGACGTCATCCCGAAACCAAAACAGTGAATCAACCAAATACTAACCAAATGGAATGCTTCTTCTGACCTCCAGAAGCTCATTAATAATGATGAGGATGGTGATATCCAGTGTAGGTGCAGCTGGGTAAAAGGCCATCTCCCTCCTCTGAAGCCAACTTATTTGCACACAGGGATGTCAATGAAGACGCAAGACACAGAACTCTAGCTGAACCACATCTACACCCTTCCACTGAGTGCAGGTCCTTGGTTGACTGACCACCCAAAAGATGCCTCTGGGAATGTCCCCCCATGGTTCCAACCTGCACATCCCTTTAAAAAATAGGGAACAAATTTCAACACCAATAAATCTAAATCAAGCAAATGAGCATATGGTGCCCCCCAATACATCCCTCAATCCAAGCAAACAAACCTCTGCAGAATAGGCAAAAATCCCATGTCAAATGAAACAAAAAAAATCCTCTTGGGTTCCCCACTGGGAGACCAGATGAACCTGCACTGTTGAGGAGGGAGAGAAGGAAGCAGGACTGAGAGAAGCCCCATACACTAATATCATCTGGACACAACCCCATCTATTCACAAAATCTGTCCTTAGTCAGAGCCTGCCAGACCCATGAAGAATGCTGTTCTGAGATACTAGAATACTGAGAGGCTTCCGAGACTTGTAGGAAGACTTGTGGAGTCCAAAAACGGTCTAGATATTGGAAGATCATTATTGCCAGCTTTTGCTTGAGAAATAATCAGAAACAAGTGCAGCTGTTACAGCGACCGAGTGATGTGCTTCCTAATTCCTATTAAAAGTCTTCCTGTTGCATTCTTCAACAGCTGTATTTTCTCCGTACTCTTGAAGGACAACCCTGTTACGGAGTGCATTGGAACAATCCACTTATCAATGTGATTTGTATCCTTTTGCATGATTTGCAGTCTCCTAAGGGTGTAGTTAGTAGTATTTTAGTCTCAGCTGGACTCAGGCATGCTATGCTATCTTCATAAGAATGCCCTAACTATGCATCTGCATTTTCAAGGGTATTGCAACTTGACCAAGCATTACTGAATCATAATGACTACTTTGTTGACCACGAGACCTTCTATCTTGGATGAAGTTTCAGTTTGTTTGCCCTCGTTCAGTTTGTATGTCTTGCAGCATCAGTTATAGACCTTTCATCCTTCCTAGAATGAGATGAAAAGGAAAGGAAGATTTAGATGCCATCTGCATATTTATCACACCCAACTCCCAATGCTTGGATAACAGCATGCCAAGCAGTGTGAGGGGGTAGGATACACCACGTGGAACAGCACCACAAGCTAAAAAGAAAAAACTAAGTTAGAATCATACTAGGAAGGATGGACACCACTGTAACAAGCCCTAATCTTGCAAGCCACTCTAATAGTGCAATGTTGATGGTTAATGAAGCCAATGCAGAGTTTTATCCTCCTGTCTAGCTCATGGCATAAGTCAACCATAAAGGTGATTAATGATGTGTTGGGGCCCTAAAGGCAGACTTAAGTAGATCTAAATCAGTCTTCCCAAACCTGATGGCCTCTAATATCATATGGTGGATATTTGTTGCAGATTATCTGAAGCTAAGCAGGGTCGGCCCTGGTTAGTACTTGGATGGGAGACCACCAGGGAATACTAGGTGCTGTAGGCGCCTGGAGTAGGAACTGGCAAACCACTCCAGTATTCCTGCTAAGAAAACTCCATGGACATGGGGTCACGAAGAGTCAGTCACGACCTGCGTTGAAAGACACTGTGCCCCCCTCAAATTAGAGTATTACAGTTTGTCCAGAAATTCTCCAACAAGGGAGAGAGCCCAATAAAAGTCTCCCTACCACCTAAAGGTAGCAAGCAGGTGGGAACAACTCATTTGACCCCATGAGGTGGGATTACACAGTTGCACATTGTAGAACAGCTCCATGGGGAACATGGCTTCATGGGTTCCCCAGTTTTCAATTTGGTAGATCTTTGTGGAAAACAGCAATAAATTTACAACTAGAAATCTAAGATTTTAAAATTTTAAAACATGGTTCGGGTCATAACATTTTGGTTGACGATTTTCTAGTCAGAAAATCCGAACATTATTGATCAGTCAGAGTAGCGTAAGCAGATCAAACAGGTCAAACTCAGATACTTTGTATAGACTTCTCCTTGGATTCATTCAGACTTCATGATCACGTCTGGTCACACTGAAGAAAAGGAGGAATACCAAGCAAAGTAGCCATTAGACAACCAGAAGACTTTTTTTTATCAGCTGCATCACTTGAAACAATCACCACCAGCTTTGTCAATGAAAAACTGCTTAGCTTTTTTCTACTTCTGCTTCCTGAAATCATCATATTTTACCCAAGGACTGAGACATTCTGAGGAAACAGCTTAATTGTCTATTTTCAAAAATGGGTGATTCCCCCCTCCCTTATATTTTCCTTTCCCCAGAAGTTATTTAGAGGATCCCAGATGTAATCTGAAACCATCTCAGGATATGGCAGTGCCTAATTTGCAGCCCTCTCCCCCTTACTTTTCATCACACACCCGTATGCAAATCTGATGTCATGGCTTTGACTTCAGCCTTCTATCTCCTCCCTGTTTTCTCCCTGCATCTTTTCCCCCCATTTTATCAAATGAAGAGTTCTTCAAAAGTTGAAAGCTTGCACAATGCCATTTGAGTAGGCATAATAAAAGTACAGTATTGCACCGATAAGGAGTTTAGCATTTCCTTTTAGAAATCTGTAGCATTCAACCATCTCGTAAAGACCGAACTGGCTGAAAGTAAACATGGATCAGCTGCAAACAGAAGGAGAAATGGTCATTTGTTCCCCATCACAGCCTTCTTTTCCAGAAGGACCCCCATGTTAATCACAGCAAGAAAGAGGGCTGTGGCATCTGGTCTGATCTTTTTTAAAAAATAAAATAAAATAAAAATAAAAATACAGGCTTTCAATTGCAACAGCCTACTTCATCAGATGAAAAATAAGGAAAATCCCTGCCGAACACAGCTGGCCCAGTGCCCTCTGTTTTATAACACTCTTTTCCTTTTGAAACAGAGATCCTTTAGTCCCGGTTTTCTATAACTTCAAGTTGCAGAGGACTATCTCGCAGCTGGTGTTTACTATGAGATTTCCAAATCATGTTTAAATAGCCCTTTCATAGCAGTTTGCAGCACAAACAAAGACGATCCTGCAACCGGGGCAGCGGGGCAGCGGGGGAGAGCCCATCATATATTTTTTAAATGTCACCCTGAAAATAAGCTTGTGCTGGAGGGGTAGCTTTCAGTTTTTTAAAAATACAATAATTCAGTTTAAATTGTTTGGTTGAGGAAATGAATATGCATGTAGCATTCTAGGAAACTAGGATCGTATCACACGATGATTATGTTTTATTAACAAAATACTGCTGCAGCTGATCACATCATGAGGCTTATGTGGTGCAACTTTATATAACCGGATTCCAGAAATGGAGGCGTTCTCCAGCTTCTAGATAGACAGTAATGAGGAACAGAGAATTAAGTCCCCCAAGCATAGGCCACCTTGCCTAAATCCGATCTTCATTAAATGTCTCAGCCTACAACTTCCATCACCTGAAGCCCAATTACTGAAAAGCTGGTGAAGAGAACTGAGCTCAACCGGTCTTCCCCTTGGCTCATTGGCCTGAGGGTTATTTTTGTTTGTTTGTATTGATCTCATTAATAGTTTTACCATAGGTCTTCCCGGTTCACCTGTTAGAAGGCCACACTGATCCCAAATTAATCCCTTTAAAACCCGTTATAGATCTGCTCTAATCAATCCACTTCACTGTTTTGCTGATTTGGTTACTTCTGATAGCAGACATCAATAGTCCAGGATCCAAATGAGAATTCAAATGATACCAGCCTCCCTCCCTCAGAAAGTGTTCAAGCCAGAACAATATTATATGGGGTACACTAGGAAGGTTATGTTAGTTAGGGAAAAGAAAAGAAAGAAAAGACAAATTGTAATGACATTCATATTGAAAACTCAACACCCCCTCAACTCTGGATTCAGGAAAAAACTGCAGCTGGAAGAAGTGTGTGAGAGGAAATGAATCATTCCCTTCAATGAGAACAAAAGTATTGTAGGCCCTGTTTATGCATCACATTGACGTCAGTGGGGCTGTCTTGAAAATTTGGGTCTTTAAATTATAATAGCTGGATCTATAACAAGGCTAGGGATTAACTGCATCTCGGTAGACTTTCAGTGAAATCTGACAGTAGGGATGGATTATGTTTCTGCAAAATTTTTAGGTATGTTTTGTTTTTTAAAAAAATATATAGCTATTAAAATCAAATGTTAATGGAAGGAGCTACATCCCACAAGATGTTGATGTAGGGTAACATGGATACTCTACAATATTTATTTCAAATGTAGCATTTAATGCTTTGCTGATAACAAGAGCACATTCACCTATGCATTTATTTTAACTTTTCTTACGAAAATGTTTAAAAAATGTAGGAAGGGATCACAATATTTTAAATGTTGCCTTGATATATGTGGAGCAACAAGCATTTAAAAAAAGGAAAACAGTTTTAACTGTATTGTGTACCTGTTGCACCACACTGAAATCCTTTTTACCTCAATTAATGTCACATGTCATCGTAGTACCATACTGTGTCACTCATGAAAACAGAGAAGAGATGAAAAACAACATGGCAAGATCCATAATAATAGCAACGAATTCCATATCTTTTATTTGCTAATTGACATGTGCTTATATGCATATAAATACCCTTATGGAGACTGCTCCAATATTGCTATTTGAACTGAGCAAATAACACATTACAAATATTTTATGCGATAAACTTTCATTTCACTCTTTGCTAATCACAGTTGTCCCTAATTTACTTGTTATTCAAGCTTACTTGACAAACATTTTGTCTATTTTTTTTAATTCCATGGCCTGATCACGAGTACTTAGGATTCAAGCTGTATTTTTTGTGCTGATTGGCTACAGAAGTCACATGGCGTTGCCTGACTTTGTAAATAAATTTGCTGTAAGACATGTTAAGAATGGAAATCTCTGCATATGACTTTTTCTTTCTTGTAAACAATAGCACAGAATTCAAAAATGGGAACAAGCATGGACAAAGACAATCACACAGAGAGATCTGAATGTTATTGGCAATGATTGCTTTCTTTTGCTAACTATAGTTACATTATTTGTAGCAGCATTTTTTTTAATTTTAAAAAATATACCCTTAGCTAGTTTCCTGGAAACAGCTGCTTCTCTCTGGGGCCAAACGGGGATAAACTTTCAGATTTTCTACCAGAGATCCTCCCCTCTCGCCAATGAAGTGCACATTTATCTGTTTTGGCAATAAATACATTTTTACTGTATTATCAGCAAGTTTCTTAAAATTTGCCTAACATTTTGCTTTAGGTTTGAATACTGTTTGTTGATGCTAGCTATCATGTGGTAATATCATTGTTGACATGATATTGGGGTGTTCTTATTTTTAAAAAATATACAAAAAGTATTGACAGATATACAATTGTATGCCGCCAAAAGCTGAAGCAGTCTACAGTTTCTGTCAGGATAATTGTCAGGCATGGTGCTTCCGAAACCATTGTTGTGTTCTGGAAGCAAATAAACATTCTGGGAATGATTGATATTTTCTTATTTAAATGATTTTTAAAACTGTAATTCATTTAATTTCCTGTGTATTTATGTTGTGTATTTACAATATAATGTAATACGATACAATAAAATATAATACAGTACTGTGTATTTACAATATAAGAAAGAGATTTCAGTCAGCTTTTTGAGAGACTGCTGTTGTGGGAGAGGGCTTGTAGGTGGGTCAGGGGGATAGACTTTGTGACTCTGCCAGTATGCCACTCAGTTGTGTGAATGTGATAAAAAGTAGCATTTATGTGATGATGGTTTTTCTTCCTGTTGCGTGCTTTTGGAGTATAGATTGATTCTCTGTTGCCTTGTCTGTGCTTTTCACCACTGTTTCAGAATTCCATAGCCAGCCAAGTTACAGACAAGACTGGCTGAGGAATTCTGGGAATTGTCTTCCAAAAAGAAACATTACCAATCTCAGGACAGTTACATACTAGATCCCACTTGAAGGTCTACCTCAGAAGTCATACTTGTCTGTTGACAGAACAACCAAAGGATATTTGTGGCATCACAAGAATGGGCCCAAATGACATGACATAGGCCGGGCAGGCAAGGTTTGGGACACAACACAACTGCTTTTGGCCCAGCTGATTGGGTATATATGGCATGAAGGAAATATGGAAATTCGGTGCAGAATGTTTGCAAATCCAGTTAATCAACTAATGTGGCAACTCAGCTTGGTGGTGGTAGGGAGGACGAGGACATAGTCAGCGGTTGGCCAAGTGGCAAAATCCACTATGGACTCTTTTCTCTTAAGGTTTGTATTCCATGTGACCTTAACAATAGCATGTATAACATGCCTGAGTTTTACCAGGCCTTGCAGAAAGCTCACAATGAGATTGTTCCCTCTACATCCTGTACATGTTCTGACACAATATGTAGAACAAGAAGGCACATGACTCACAGTGCTAGTGCTGCACCCTCAGTGTACCAGATGGCTTGACCAATTCAAGTATATAGACCCACAATCTCTCTCTCCCCACATCACGCCCCATTTTTTTCTTCTGTTCCCTTTTGGCTCTTTGATGCACATACACAATACAAATGCTGCACATGCACAATCCAAATACAAACAAGTTTGCACTGGCCCACTGTGCCCCAAGACCAAAGGGAAATGGTTGGAGACGGGTGCATATTCTTAAAAGCCACTACATATAAAGTATAAAAATCAATCCATCTCCTTTCCTTTCTCACTTGCCCTGAGATTTGTTTCCTGATCTGGAGACTGTACAGCCCTTCCGTGGCCCAATGTGATCTGTTTGCCCTTGCACGTTGCAAACGCATGGTCTGCCTTTTGTTATGGTAAAAAGGAAATCAGATCTAAAAATGTTTAGCTGGTCAACTGTATGAATATCAATATACAAATAAAACCTAAAGTGCCTCTCATCAAATATTCTTGCTGTGTGACCTCTATTCATGTTGGCCTCTGTTTCTGCTGTGCAAATCCCATTGAACTGAATAAACATATGCTTGTGGAAATAGCACCTGATGCAGAGCAACACTTGGGAATTGTGACTGATGCTCTTTAAACAAAACAGAGTTCTAGTCTCCCCCCACCATCTTTTTTCTGCTTGTGTGTGCATCTATATTTTGGTGTGTAATATTTGGCAATGGTGCCACTCAAATCTCTTCACCACGTTCATGCCGTATTTCCCAAGAGTAGTCCTTCAGTTTGGAGACTTAAGGCGTCCTCGTACTGTTCAACAATCACTTTTCTCTTTCTGTACCTTATGTACTTTAATCCTTCCACAGACACATGCACATACTTAATAGGATTATCGTCACTCCCAGGGAAAAATAAAACAAACACTGTTCATTTGCATATGCTAATACAAAGATGCACATAAGAAGGAACACGTTCTAGTTGACCATTGCCAAAGGCAGATTGAACACAGACTGTTTGAGGCTGCTAATAGGGATGGGCACCTTATGAAAAATGAGATACTGTTCTGTCATTTTTTAAAGCTTACAAATAGTTTAATAACAAAACGAAACAACAGGCAGCATTTCGTTACGAAATGAAACACTATGTTTTCAATTTTAAAATGAACAGTATCGTTACTCTATAAAAATGATTCCAGCCCATTTTATAGAGTAACAAAATGTTTCATTACCTTTTCATTTTGTTGTGATATTTTTACAATAAATTCTTTTATAAAACAATATGAAATTAAACCCAGGGGAAACAAAACAAAACAAACACTATATTTTTCTGTTCTGTGCCCATCCCAAGCTGCTAATCATGTTTATAGTCACTTGGAAATAAACCATGGAACAATTTGCTACCTAAGAAGCAGCAGCAAATAGCACCCTGGCTCAACTACTACTCGCCAACCCAAATACTGACCTTAGCCAATTTGCATAGTACCCCATTACTGAAGATATTTTGGCACTTACATTGGAAAAAACCCATTATTTGATTATTTTTTTAAATCCAATAACAACAAACTAGTATTTCTGGATAGCTTAGTGCAAGGATGTCCAAACTTTTTGCAAGGAGGGCCAGATTTGGTGAAGTTCAAAGGTGTGGGTGCCGACCATTCAGTCACATTTGGCCCCTGGGCCGGACTTTGGATAAGTCTCTATAACATGCAAGGAGGTGGGAAGGATGCTGCAGCAACAGAACTGGGGGTGGGTAGGCTGGGCAGGTAGCTGGGGGGATGGGCAGAGGCAGGGAGGGCAGGAAAACCATAAAACTGCAAGCTAACACCTCCATCCAGTATAGGGAGGGGCCAGCTGACCGGGATGCATGACAGGCTGAGCTGGTGGGGAGAAGCAGCCATGGGTCGCTCAGAATTTGAAAATGGGCCGCATTTGGCCCCAGGGCCTGACTTTGGACATGTCTGGCTTAGTGGCTTAAGTCTCCAGCTTTCAGTTCCCCACTGTGTCTCCTTGAGAGGGAGCAGGACTCAGTGATCCCTAGGGGTCCCTTCCAGCACTGCAGTTCAAAGGTTGTTGTTGTTGTTGTTGTTGTTGTTGTTGTTGTTGTTGTTGTTGTTGTTGTTGTTGTTGTTGTTGGTGGTGGTGGTGGTGGTGGTGCTGCTGCTGCTGCTGCTGCTGCTGCTGCTGCTGCTGCTACAATTTCATGGCATGCTAATACTAATCCCTGAAATAGCTGTATATTTAATGGCAAGCTTGCCATTAAACACAAATAGTCTCCCTACTAGAGATGGGCACGACCAGGAAAAATGACCGTTTCAAGTTGTCGTGTGTCGGAGCCGGCCCGTTTCGGCTCGTTTCCGTTTGTCGCGAAATTTTTCAAAAATTTGTCATTTCGTTTGTCGTCTGTCATTAGTACTGGTTTAGGGGGGGTAGGGTAGCGGGCTCCTGGAGGCACCTCTCTGGGGTGGGTGCCTCCTCTGGCCCGCTACAAAGGGAAGGCATTTAGCAGGCTCCTGGAGGCACCTCTCTGGGGTGGATGCCTCCTCTGGCCCCCTACAAAGGAAAAAGGAAGGGTACATGACCGTGTAGCCATTGCGTACCAAGTGGCACTGGCAGAGGCACCCCTCTTTTGGGTGCCTCTAGCTCACTAAGAAGGACAGCATACTGGCGTACAGAGTTTTTTGGAACTTTGGACTGGTGAGCGAGGTGAGAGAAGAATGCCTCTGCTGGGCACCCTCTGACTCACTAAGAAGGACAGTGTACTTGCGTGTAGTGCAATGCAAGTACAGATCTGGCTTAGGGTTGGGGTTAGGGCAAGGGCTAGGCTTAGGGTTATTACGGGTAAGGTTAGGGTGAGTTAGTGGGCTGCACCTCTGGGTGCCTCTGACCCACTAAGAAGGACAGTGTACTGGCGTATGGGTTAGGGTTAGGGTTAGGGTTAGGGTTAGGGTTAGGGTTAGGGTTAGGGCTAGGGTTATAGTGGGCTTTTTATGCCCGACTGGCACATCCCAGAAGTCTCAGTCAAAACCTGGCCAAGTGGCCATGCGATTGGTGGAATGGCTCCAAAAATTTGCATGGTCCACTCCCATGGCCAGCCCATCATTGCACAGGTGTAAAAAAATAAAAATAAAAATAAAATAAAATAAAATCAATGGGATTGGAGACAGACGTTTATTGCAAGAAAAACCCACTGCTGCTACTGTAAAAATTCAGGCAGTTAAAATACCTAATTTTAGCATGTTTCTGTGTGGTGCTTTGGTGGGTTTTTGGACCACGATTTCAAAAAAAATATTGCGGTCGCCATTTTGGATCCCCCCGCACCACATGGCATGGCGAGACGACGAGGATGCCCCCCACCAGAGCAGCCCAGGACAGGAGAGGGGGAAAGGCCGGGGACCCCCCCCAGAAACCACCCCTCTGGTAGGTGCCCTCACTCAGGCAGGCATATTTTCGCCTGCTTTTTTGGCCGGGAATCGGGTTTTTTTTAAAAACCTTTTTTTCTGTGCCGCTTGGCATCGCGCGATCGCCGCGCGCGATGCCATGAACGACAACAACAAATCAGACCCAATTTTTCTTTTATCGGTTCGAGTTCGAGTTCTGATGGCTTAATTGTCATTACCGTTTCCATTGCGTAACGGAAACGAGGAACGGAAATGGAAACGAGAATTTCGCCAAGTCGTGCCCATGTCTACTCCCTACTATGGAACTTACATCTGGCTAAACATTCAGCAGATTGCATGACAGGTATTCCATAAAGCTATAAAGAAAGAAAATGGCTAGGTGATAACTCTTCTGGTTTCCAAAGGTGCGTATTTCACAACTGCACAAGAAAGCTAGTCAAGATAAACATGATTCCAACAACAAGAAGACAAGAGCCTGTTGACATTAAGGAAATTTCACACGAAGAGGTGAGCCTTGGCCTTGAGAGGCACCATTGTGCTTAGTTGTGTTTTAATATCTAGTCCCTTGACTTTTTTTCTGTTAATTATTGGAATATATTGAATGTTGTCCTTCACTGCAGCCCAGTTGGAATTCACAAAAGCAGAAACAGACTTGAAATCTTATAAAATGCATTGAAATGAATCTAGTTTCTTTAAAAAAAAACAGGAATAATTTTGGAAAACCTAAAATAATTTAATACATTTCATTGGCATGTCTTTAGGATGATATATAAAATTCGGATCTTAGCTTAAGTTTTTAAAATGTGTCTATTTTTAATAGCATCACCTGGGGGTCAGAGGTGATTCAATGGGACATAAAAATATCAACAAAAATGACAGCTCACAACAAGACTTAAAAGCCAGATAAACATACAAACCCAAGAAGTTCTACTATTAAAATCTAAATTTAGCAGCTTATTGTATTAAAGTAGAGTCGAATTAAAAGCAATTTAAAAGGACATCAGTACAAAATATTTAGAAACTACCTGTCACAATTTGTTTCCTTTGGGCACTAGTGAGCTCCCAAAAGCGCATCTGATCAAAAAGGTCTTTGGGTCTCATGAAAAAAGAAATAGAAAAAGGTCTAATTACAATTGCAGTTGATGAATGCAATAAATAAATCTGCACAGTATTTACAATGTGCAACAAAAGTGTCACAAGATAGATAGAAGGATCAGGTTCAAGGTGATGGTTTTAACTTATAAAACCATACTCCATGGCTTGGGACCTGAATATATGATAGAGCGCCTGTCCCTTAGATTCATGAATTTCCATCCAATTAGATCTTCTTTAGCATTGGCCCTTAGGGTGGCTAGCCCTAGGGACCCCCCCCCCAAAAAAAAAAACCTGTTACGAGAAACCAGGCTTTCTCAGTGGCTGCCCCTGCTCTTTGAAACAAATTCCCAGTTTACATCCATTTAGCTCCATCTATGGCAATGTTTAAGAGGTCTTTAAAGACCTGGCTCTAACATGAGGCTTTTGGCAGTGCTGTGCATTACTCACCACTAGAGATGGGCACAAAATGCCAAAATGGCGGTCTTTTCCGTTATTTGGCCCCCGGGCCCCTGCTTCGTTCCATTACCATTATTCGGGCCCCTGGGACCCACTTCGTTTCCGTTATTTCAGTTTTTGGAACTGCTGCGGGGAGCCCTCCTGAGGCCAGGCGCCTCCAGAGCCAGCGGCATGCGGGCCGGGAGTGTTCCTGCAGCTGTGGGGAGCCCTCTCGGGGCCAGGTGCTGCCGGAGCGCCACGGAGATCACTGGAGAGGGGAGTGCGCGAGGCCGGATCGCAGCCCCCTCTCGCTCCCCCCCTGCCTCAGTGCATGCATGGCATACAAAAAAAGCCCGCGCGGGGCCAAACCCGGAAGTGAACCTGAACTTCCGGGTTACACGGGGCTTTTCGTTTGTTTGTTTTTCTTACTTTCAGGGTAATTCTTCCTCTAGCTGGCAGCGTCTTTGAGCAGACAGCCTGAGCAGGGGTCACTGGCACCTTGCCTGCACCGGCAAGGAGGAACCCGGGAGTCCGGGACAGCCACTGCCTCCCAAGGCTCAGCCCGTGCCTGGCCAGCAACTTGCCTTGACCGGTCCCACTCGCCGTGCAAAGCCTCCGAGAGGCCCCAAGGAGGGCGGTCCCAGCGGTGGCGACGGTGGCGTTTTCAGGACGGCTGGCCTTTCTCCATTTTAATTGTTTTTTTTTCACTCCCTTGCCAACCATGTGGCCACGCTACAGCTGTAGCACGGCGGTAGGCTTTCCCCCCTCTTCCTGGTGGCTGACTCGCCACCACCTGAAGGACTTCCAGACCAGCACCAAATAGGAGACATCTCCACCCCCAACATTACCGAACCGAACCCAACCGAACCCAATTTTCTCAGTTCTGTTCGGTTCGTGTAAAATTTGCCCCTAGGGTCGTTATTCACTCCATTACATAACGGAACGAATAATGGATAACAGTAATGGAAAATTGGTTGTTTTGGGCCCATCTCTACTCGCCACCTACCTGACTCCCTATTATCATTTGTTTAGTCTATGTGTTTATTATGTTTATTTGATATATGTAAAATGTTATTTTTATGTTGTTTTAATTTTCCTTGTACACCACCTGGAGTTGTTTTTTGAATTAAGCTTGGCGGTTTCTAAATCCCTAAATAAATAAATAAATAAATAAATAAATAGAAAGAAAGAAAGAAAGAAAGAAAGAAAGAAAGAAAGAAAGAAAGAAAGAAAGAAAGAAAGAAAGAAAGAAAGAAAGAAAGAAAGAAAGAAAGAAAGAAAGAAAGAAGCATATTTTGTGCAGTGGTCCAAAGCAAATATATGACAGGAATATTGACACTGGGATCTCTTGACGCTGAATAAGGCAGTGACTCAAGATTCCAAATTTCAGTTCTTGTGATGCACTGATAAGAAATCCAGCCTTTCTTCTGATTTCTCTTATTTCATTTCCTCTTGTTTCTCTGGGAGGTATGGTAGAAATTCCTGTTACAATGGACTAAGATCCCTTTCTTGTTTTATCTCCCTGGTATGAATTCTGTCTCACAGCAACTCCTGCTCAGACAGCAACACCATCAGAAATGCCAGGTGACTAAGGGCGGAGATCATCCTGCAGTTCCTTCCCATCCTAGTATTATACATCTCAGATCCAGTTCACATGTTATGCGGGAGCTTAAAGAGGCCCGTGGTCTTCTTCCTCCCTGTTTTATCTTTGCAACAAGCTTATGAGGTGGGTCAAGCTGAGAGAGAGTAGCTGGCCCAAGGTCACTTTAAGCTCTATAAAGTGCAGCTAAACGATGAATTTATTTTCTCTCTTCCTCGTCCCTTATTCCTCCTGGGTCATATCTTACATTTTAGATTGTAAGTCAGAGTACTGCCTGAGTCTTATTTCTTGCATAGTAAGTCTCAGTGGGAGCCTTTTTGACTGAATGGCAGGGTGTAGATGCAGTAAACAAAACAAAATGAAACAAAACAAACAATACTGGAACCTGGATATATCAGGTTCCTAAGCAGCTCTTTAACCACTAGTCTTCGCAGTCTTTTGGAGTGCTATTCTTCCTGAATTTAGAGTCTTGACACTGTTTTAGTAAAGAGTTGCCACGTCTTTGCCACACAATGCGTTTTTTGTTAATTTAAAGGAGCAGTGTGAAATAATGGTAGTTTGACAGGGAAAGTGCATTAAGTGCCCCCCACCCTGAGATGGAAGACTTGAAGCAGTTCTTCCAAAATGCTGAAAGTGGCTGCCAAAGTTAGCTGCAGAATTTACAGATGACTAGTTTATGGCACCATAAATATCTCCATCCTTCTGTTTTTCTTCTTAAATAATGTTTGCTTTCTGTTATGCTCCCTTTTTGTTTACGTTTGCTCAAGGTGATGTTTCCCTTGTGGGGGGAAGGCACGTTTTGCTGTACTCAGGAGCTGCAATATTTTGTCCCTGGGAATAGAGATGCTTGGACAATCCACATCGCAGAAAACTCTTTTTGAACGCTATGAATCTCCATTATATGGCCTGAACAATAGACTGGACACTTCTCCTGCCAGGGGTATAAACCTTGTTTGCTTCTTTTAAGGGGGGAATTTCCCCCCCTCATTCTCAGTGAGGGGGTTCTCATGGGTGATAATGGTGTGTGTGTGTGTGTGTGTGTGTGTGTGTGTGTGTGTGTGTGTGTGTGTGTGTGTGTGTGTGTGTGTGTAAATAATGTAAATTACCAAAGCTGTACAAAAACTACAGAGACTGCTAGCTTGCTGCTTTGTTTCATGGACATTGCTTGTTATCTGCATATTTTGGAACTTTGTTTAGACATCGTTTGTGTATTTGTTAAGCTTCACAAAGGAAAAGGACAAATGTTTTCCACCAAAACATCATGCATGTGTGCCGCCATTTTGAATCCCTAAATTCTATTCACCCTGTTTGGAAGCACACCTTAATGTGGAGAATGAGATTGGATGTGTTAGTGAAGCTGAGAGTAATGCTGTCAGGTGGCACGACTCCATTATGAGCCTGGACGTCTGCTGTGGCCACAACTTAACAGCTGAGGCACCAAACTAAGATGCATCCACCCTCTTCAGGAATAATGGCTCCATCAGAAGAAAAGAATGGAGAGCTCCAATAGTGATGAGGTCAGAGAAACTTCTGGAGGCAGCTAATAGGCTGCAGTATTAGCGGAAGGTGATTCTGGCAACAGTGGCGACTTTCAAGTTAATAGGAAAATGCAATGGTAACCACTCCTCAACCACTCTTGAAAACCCTGTCCAAACTGAAACAAGAGATAGTGTTGTAAGATGTCATTCCAAGTTTTGAAAGCACTCAAGTAGCTATTGGAGAAGAGCAAAGGACAAGTATAAAGGCACTATAATGCATGACACAACTAAATTAAAACTGAAAGGAAGTCTAGTGGCTGGCATGCACAAAGGTGATACTCCAGTACTGCACACCTGAGAAGTAGGAATCAAGTAACCGGAAATTGGAGAGCAAGAACTGAAATGTTTAAACATTGTAGTGCTTGGTGCCAGTGAGCTCAAAGTGGGTTACAATAAGAAATATTCAGTAGGGCAACTACAGAGTGTTTTACTCTGGAAATGACAAACTCAGGAATAATGGAGTGGCTCCAATACTGAGGCAAAATGTAGCATAGACAGAAGCTATAATATACGTTCTGACCAAATTATATCCATCAGACTCCATGGGGAACCTATCAACATAGCTCTCATTCAAGTCTATGCT
The DNA here is from genome assembly GCA_037367245.1 of Phrynocephalus guinanensis. Lineage (NCBI taxonomy): Eukaryota > Metazoa > Chordata > Lepidosauria > Squamata > Agamidae > Phrynocephalus > Phrynocephalus guinanensis. Next base: position 35,320,685 of record CM074736.1, read on the forward strand.
CCAGCGACAGATACTGAAAAAGATGAAATTGAAAGCTTTCATGTGAGCATTCAGGAGGAAATCGATCACATACCAAAACAAGGCCTGCTTATAAAAAGAGGTGACTGGAACACACCTATGATTATAAGTAGAAAACAAAACAGAACAAACTCTTGCAGGAAAATTCAGAATCAGGAGAATGCCTCGTAGAGTTCTTTGAAGCCAGCAATCTGTTTCTTGCAAATACACATTTCAAGCAGGCAAACAGAAGAGTTTACTCATGGACTTTTATCAAATGGGCAATAGAGAAATCAAATAGACTAGGCAATGAACAACAGGAGAAAGAGAAGCAGGTTTATCTTAGCCAAAGTAAGACCAGGAGCAGATTGTAGTACTGACTGCGAGTTGTTAATGTCCAACATTAGAGTAAAGTTGGGGGGTTGGGAGGGGACAACTTAAAGAATGATAGTGGCAAAACATAATTTAAACAACATTTCTGATGAATTTAAATTCCAGGTATGGAGAGACAGAATGATCACAAAAGTAATGCTCATTTAAACTCAGTTCTGCCACTTGTCAGCTGTTCACTTTGGCTATTGTTTATGTAGCCATGTAATCAACATTTTGAAAATTCATTGCCAGGGTTAATAAAGTGATTATCTTCTATATCACTCTGGTCCGTCCCGCAGAAATATGCATATAAATCTGGGATAACTTTTGTCTCTGGAGACAAAAACACATTGAAACGGTGGCTATCCTTCTATGGGTACATCTGAGAAGACAGTATTATCTGGGAGGTGGGGGACAGTAGCAATGGGAAATATGGAGGACAGCAGGAAAAAAGGAAAACCAAGCATGAGGTGGATGGACTCCATGAAGGAGTTTGCAAGAGCTGAGCAGGGCAGTAGAGGACATTTTGGAGATCACTCATCCATAGGGTAAGCATAAAATGGAGGCACCTTGTCAGCATTTAACAACAACAAATTCCTTTCAGATGTTATAAAAATGGAGGAACTCCTTGTTGGATGAGATCCTGTTGTGTAGCCCCACTTTTGATGCTATGTCGCTCCATAGCACCACCTTAGGTCACTCCTAACCCATGTTTCACAAATATTTCCAAACAGTAACCTTTACTTGTAAAAGCTTTAGAATAGCATGATCTGTACCTCACATCATCATCATCATCATCATCATCATCATCATCATCATCATCATCATCATCATCATCATCATCATCATCATCATCATCATCTCTTAGAACTGCAAAGGAGAATGCCTCAATTTTTATACTGCCTGCATTTATGATCCAAACATCTATATCTATAGCTATATTTATTTATAGCTATTGATCTATCAATATGATGTCAAGTTGTGTACACATGTAACAGCATAACGTGTGATTTTTTTCTTGTTTGATAATTGTTTGAGGATATGCAGAAAAGTATATTATAATGCATCTTGTTTAGAATATTGTGTTTATCATTCAACACTGACTTTTTAAATTTGAAATATGGAGTAATAACTACTAGATGCCACCAGAAGGTGTTCATTTTACACTATTCTTTGATGCTAAAGTATACAGAGAATTTTCTCCCTAGCATCTTAAAATCCTAGGGTTTTAAAATCATCATTTTAATTAACAGAAGTCATGTGGCATCTTTAGAACTAACAAATTTATTACAGTGTGAGCTTTGTGAATTTTGGCTCGCATCTTTATGTCCCAGATTTATATACATATTTCTGTGGGAGGGATCAGGGTGATACAGAAGATAATCACTTTATTAACCCTGGCAATGAATTTTCAAAGTGTTGATTACATAACTACACAAACAATAGCTAGAGTAACCAGCTGATTAGTGGCAGAATTTAGTTTAAGCGAGCATTACAGCTGCAGTCCATGTTGATTCCAACAAATGCATAAATGGGAAAAACTAGTTGCCAAATGAGAAGAGGAAGATTTAAGGAAAAACTGATAAAATTTTTTTTAAAAAGAAGTTTCCTCACATTGCCATTGCTGGTTAAGAAACAGACATTCAACACTTTTTCAATTACTTTTTCACCATTAGACCTTTTCTCAGTTATGTGTTCTATACATAGTAAATGTGCAATGGAGAGCCAGCATGTTCATATCAGCCCTATATAGATGCCCAATGTTTGCCTATAGTTATAGACTGTTCAGACTTTCTAATTAACACATATAGGACCAGATGTATGCCTGCTCTGTCATTCCCTATATTAGCAGAGAATAAGCTTTAACAAACCACTATCATTTTTTAAAGGCATGGATAATGTGTGCTCCAATAATATACTATTTGAGTGCAGAATTACTAGTCTATTAATTAATTTAAATGTTGAAAAACAGCAAATTTAATTCTATAAATGCTTTAGTTGAGTTTTATTTATTTTTCAGGATATTCAACATATTCTGCTGTTATGCTGCAGCCTGTTTCTTTCTCTCTTACACACACACACACACACACACACACACACACACACACACACACACACACACACACACATTGTTGTTGTTTCTAGTAGTTGTTGTTTAAAATGTTGTTAAAAGTTCACATGTCCAGTGTCAGCATTTAATACCTAGTCTTTTTTAAGAACAACAAAATTAATACTTCTGTCTGGAGATGGAGGGGCTTGATTTTCATTTCCTTCTGCCCAAATCTTTTCTGGGTTGTAAATTTCTTTTCCTCTTTGAACCTCACACAAACTCTGTTTAATGAAAAAAAATATCCCTGGGTGTGACTTTGTTCTGATAAAGTCATCCCAAGAGTGGATTTTCCACAGAAGTGTATGGTATAAATAACAGGATTTTCTGGTCACTCTTTCCCCGCTGATTCCAAATTTCCTTTTCTGCTTCCTTCTCAGGAAATATTAGATTTCCAAAGTAGCTTCTGGGCTAAGCTGTTTGGTTCTGCTTCTATAATGAAACAATGTAGGTGCCTGCTGGTTAACTCCAGTTCTTCAGCTACGGCACAAAGCTTGTTTAATGTGTATCTTTGGCCATTCTACAAGCTGAAGAGATCATTGGGGAAGACTTTTCAAAAGTTAAAAAGCAGCATAATCCTGGATGTGTTCATCAGAGGTGGGTCCCACTTACTTAAGCGGGGCTTAACTGCTGGGTAAATTGCAGCTGCAAGATTGTAGCAAGGAAAGGGCTGTAGAAGCTATTAATTTTCCTCTCACACATCCAAATTGTAATGTGTTACTCCAAGAGAATGATATATGTCTCCTGAAAATAGGAAAACTGATAAATGAGGAAGGGAGTTTTAAAATAGTAATGATTTTAATTGAGTGAATAAAACCCAATAGATCAACAGGTGCTAGGAAACAGGAAAGAAGACAAGCAGAAATCCAGCATGCTTGAAGTTAAAACTTGTCTCCAGGGGAAAATCAAAGTATTTGCATCCAATATTTTATTTATTTATTTATTTATTTATTTATTTATTTATTTATTTATTGCATTTATATCCCACTTATCTTCTAAGCAGAACTCTAAGCGGCGTACAATCAGGCAGCAAAGCGCCGAAACAGGACAATTATAGTTAAATACAAGCAATAAAATAACAATATAAAAGACACATGTAACAAATAAAACCCTGTTGCATCCCGAAGGCCTAGTAGGCGTAATTCCTAACAGTTGACAATCAAGAACACCAGTGATCAATGATCAATAGAGTGCTCAGTAGAGATGGCGAAAAAAAAAAGCAAATTAAAGCTCGCCAAAGGCCTCTCAAAATAAGAATGTTTTTAAAGCTTTTCGAAAGGCCTGCAGGGACTCTGCAGAGCGCACCTCGCTGGGGATGGAATTCCATAAGGAAGGGGCTGCCACAGAGAAAGCCCGGTTCCGGGTAACCGTCTTCCGGGCCTCCTGTGGAGTAGCAACCCGCAGTGAGTGCGCTCGCAACTGCCGAACAGGTCGGGCCGAGGTGGATCGCTGGGCGATACGCTCTGTCAGGCAGTCCGGACCCAAGCCATGGAGGGTTTTATAAACTAAAACCAAGACCTTGAATCTAATCCGGGCTGCAACGGGCAACCAATGCAGGCGGACCAGGACTGGGGTGATGTGGTCATAACAACGCACACCAGCCACCAGCCTGGCCGCCGCATTCTGTACCCGCTGCAGATGCCGGAGAAGAGTCAAGGGCAACCCCATGTAGAGGGCGTTGCAGTAGTCCAGCCTCGAGATCACCAGTGCTTGGACCACTGTTCTCAGAGAGTCGCCGTCCAGGTATCTCTGTTTGAGGAAGAGCTTTTCATCTAGTGGAGCTCTCTGCTAGTGGAGCACATTTTCTGGAAGGTGTACAAAGAGGAAATTAGCAAAAATAGCCTCTCCCACTTCTTTTAGTGGAAACCTCTCTGTAAACAAACATTCTGCAGTGTTGGTATTCATCAGCTTTTCAAGTCCCCCACCTTTAACACAAGTCTGGATTGTAGGGGGTCTCTTTAATTATTATTTTTTTGCCTTATAGCTTCACCTGGTTTGTGTGTTTTCTCTGCCTCATCTTAAAAAAAAAACCCCACCAACCAACCAAAAACTGGTATTACTTAAACACTTGGCCTATAGGTGAGTCTAGGCTAGAACAAAACAAAGACTCAACCTGATGTCCAAATCTTATGGACTTCTGTTTCCATTACCTCAAACCCAAGGACCATACATCATGGGGGTTACCATGTTTCTCTGTCTATAGGATGCCCCCATGTATAAGATGACCCCCCCCCAATTTTCCCAGTCAAAATTACAGTTTCACAACTATACAGCTCTCTCCCTGGCTTACCTCCATGTGTAAGACGGCCCTAAGTTTTAAATCTCTTTTAGACAAAGATACAGGAAAAATAGTGTATACTTGAAAACACTTGATCCATAATGAAGAGGACAGAAACTAGTAATAAAAATGTATGCTTTCACCAATATGATCTTTTCCTACACCAGGCATGTCCAAAGTCCGGCCCGGGGGCCAAAAGTGGCCCAATTTAAAATTTTGAGTGGCCCTCAGCCTCTTCTCCCTGCCAGCTCAGCTTGTCATTCATCCCCTCCAGCCAGCCCTTCCCTATGCTGGCTAGAGACGTCAGCTTGCAGTTTTATGTTTTGCCTGCCCTCCCTGCCTCCGTCCATCCCCTCAGCCACTCGCCCTGCCTACCCGCTCCTGGCTCTGTTGCTGCAGTGCCTTCCCCACCTCCTTGTGAGGGAGAGCAACATATGTAAGCAGTGGTGCATCTTGCGTGCACATGGGCCAATTCCCGGGCTGTGCAACAGCTGTTGGGCTCTTGGGCGCCTTGAAACCGGGGCATTTGCAGCTGTTGCAGATGCGCACGGACCATGCCCTTTCTCCTCCCTTCAGGCTGAATGGTCGGCCCCCCCACATTTTCACCTCACCATCCTTGCAAAAAATTTGGACGCTCTTGTCCTACACTATGTTAATAAGAGAGTGGCATAGGTGAGATTCTAAATTAGACAGGACAGACTTGGCATGGTAAAACAGTCTTAAGGATTCCCAACTCTCCTTGCAAGATCTTGTGTCCAGTCAACAACAAAGATCTCAGTTGGATAGCTCCGTGGTTTAGCCAGAGGTTAGAAGTTCAGTCTCCCGCTCTGCCTCCTTGACAGGGTCTGGACTCAATGATCCATAGAGTGCAGCAGTTTCTGTAATTTGTTCAAAACATCTTGTACTAAACTCCTATGTCTCTGTACAATATGAAGACCTTTCTATCTTTGAACGCAAAGGGGGGGGGAAAGCATCAAGTGCAAACAGAAAAGATGAGGAACAGTAAAGATTCAAACAACTCACCAAGGCTGCTTTTTTCTTGGTCCAGATACCAAATCAACTTTTCCTGAATAGTCATTTGAGAAAGACACAAAGGCCAATCTCAGAAATGCTCAACATATCTAAAACTGCCATAGCTCTTTTCTCTTCAAAAATCACACCTTCCTCCAGCTGAACCTTCATCTAACCACATGCAACATTTTTGTACCCCAGAATCATGTTTTCATGGATAATTAATGAAGAATTGAAACTACACTGTACATGGTAAACATTTTACCCCGAAGTTGTAAACACTGTCCCAAAGTAAAAGCTGCTTCTAACTCACTTTTCTTCCCCCCGTATTACCTTCTGCCAATTATTACAGTGTATTGCGATGAAAATTAGGAACATGATGTTAGAAGTTTTCTCAAAATCACGTCATCCATTGGAGGTGTGATGCCGTGAGTTGGAAGTGGCATTTCTGTTTGTCGGTAGATTGGCCCTATTCACTGAAATGCTCTGAGGGTTCAGGATAGATAAGACACACTCAAATTTAGCCACAATCCTAAATTTTAGTTTTTTGCTAACTCTCAGTACTTGGATCTCAAGAGGGTCAAAATACCCCAGAAATTGGTCAATGCTAGAGATGAGCACCGTATGAAAAATGACACAATTCAAAAATGATGTTATTTTGTCATTTCGTAAGCTTTTGAAACATTAAGAAATGAAACAAACTGGGAAACAGTGTTTTGTTACAAAACAAAATGAAACACTTCTTTTTTTCCTTTTGAAAATGAAAAGTTTAGATGCTCTGTAAAATGGCTCCCTTGTAAAAAGCTACCCACCAAATTTGGTGCCTCTAGGACCCAGGAGAGCTACTTTATAGAGTAATGCATTGTTTCATTATTGTTTCATTTCATTACAATTTTTTTACAAAATTCATTTTAAAATGAAATGAAATGAACCGCTAGTAGAAACAAAATGAAACTCTATTTTTTCTGTTTTTCGTGCCCATCCTTAGTCGATGCATGTTTCATAATCTGCTTCAGAGATTAAGCTCATGACAATTTTTCTGATGGAGAATTTCATGAACAGAGCTCAAAGAAAAGGCCTTTTTCAAATCCTGGCTCCCACTTTCCCTGCACTCTTGATATACAACCTGAAATGCTGGTAGTCTTTTTATGACAACTTTGTAAATGATGCAGGGTGCTTCAGGGGGAAAGTCTGTGGGGCCCAGACCAGCGTCCTATCTTCTTCTACCAGTGAAAATTCCTACAACAAATCTACATAAATTCCTTACCTTCCTACAGGAGGATCTTGGGATCCAACCCTGCACAAGGCCTGATCAGACTGAGAGCCAAAACATGGTAGGCAGATGTGCATGTAAGGGTACTGAACTCTGCCTGATGGCCTCACCCTTTATATACTGACAGTCGTGAAGACACTTCCGCTTGTATTCAGGCAGATATGAGTAGAACCCTTCTTTAAACCTTGGTATTCAATGTAACATGGCCAGAATGGATGTGAAGTATACACGGGCAGGCACTGGCAGATATTAAATTCATTAAAATGGGAGAGTTTTTCCATGTATCATAATCGAATAAGAAAACTAGACACTTTCACTGGAAACACAGAGATGAATGGACCAAACAGAACTATGACGGCTGAGGGCTGGCTGCACTGATGTTTGGCCACTTGAAGTTTGGAGAATGGCTACAGAATCTGGACAGGAGTCCAGATTTTAAAGCTATTAATTATTACACCCTATTTATGTTTTCTTTATTCAGATTAATATTTTGAGTATCATCACCAGCATAAAAATCTTCTCCTCAGAATTCATACATATTTTCATAGTATTGTAATGTATAAGTTCATTTCAAATTTTACACGTGGTTTTACCATACAATAAATCAAAATGTACTTTCCTGTTAAGTGATTAACAACTCTCAATAAATTGCCAGCTTCTTCACTTTTGACTGATCCATTTTACATGACCAAAGTAACCCAGTTTTGTGTGAGAACATGTAAGAGAGCAAAGCTGTTTTTTGTAACAGTCAATGAATAAAAGGCCTATGAACTTTGAAGCTCAACAGTACAGATTGTAAGAAGAAATCTGTTTTTCCTTACTAGCAGCCTGGGAGCTTAATTTGTCCTTACTTCAACAGAATATATGTCAACTCAGAAGAGTAGAAGAAGCAACAAATATCCCATATAAAGCAAAAATCAATCACAATAAGATGTTATGAACAAATCTAAATCTTGCACATTACTGGCACCAAAATAATCTATATATACATGTGTCTATGCCTTTACAGCTTCTGAAATGCTAAAATATGTTTTACCAAAAGCGAAGAAATGAATTTCCAATGAATTTCAACACAAAATAATTATGTACAAAACATGACTAATTTATTTGGATATTTAACAAACCCTGTCTCAAGGGCTCAGTGTGAGTAACATATACCTGCCAATCTTTGGCTAGGTTCAACGTGAACTCTCACTAGAGCAGAACCACTGAAATGAATGGAACTTCTTAATCAACACCAAATTAAGTTCCATTGGTTTTAATGAGTCTACTATTTGGGGAAAACAAATTGCACTTATCCCTGAAACTTGGTGTGCTCAATTAGTTTAAATTCCAATGATCAACTTTAAGATTGCATCCTTATGGCACAATCCATTAAGGGGTTCTCGGGCACCTTCTCCTTTCACAGTGGAAATTGAACCCCTAGGAATTGTGCTATTAAAATATTAACAGTTGCAGCTATGCTAAAATACTTTTGCCCCCCAAGCCCCGAAATAAAGAGGCGAGACCACTTACAATTTGGTACAAACGGGCCACAACTTTATTAATAACTCTTTAACTTCTTAACTGGTAAAGTCAGGATCACTGAAGGGGACCTGACGCCGTAGTGCCAGCTGGTAACAGGGTGGAATGAAATACCACAGCCAATGAGCAATGTATTCAATTAGATAAACCCAGTTAAATCTGGAGCTCTGCACAGCCCTCGGGAGGCCTCCAGTCATATTTAGCTTAATTTGTCCGCTGACAAAGCCAATGTGGATAGACTGATTACGAGGGCTGAGGAGAGCCGCAATGGCGACAAATTAGCTCACAACTAGAATACGGTTACCAGCTGCACTACCCGCCATCATAAGAGGCTAGGGCTCTTACCCCAACATGCCGAGCAGCTCGGCCCTCAGGCCCCCTTTCAGGTCAGACAGAAAAATATCCAGGCCCGGGGTAGCTAGGTGAACTCCATCTTTCCGATAGAGATGGGGGGTACACTCCGAAATATCAGGGTGGAATATAACAGACCCGGCACCGCGCCGAAGAAAACAGGCAACCTCGCAATTAACCCAACGAAGGCCATTATTGATCAAAATAGGGTCATGGGCTGACCGCCACGCCAGGCGTGGGATCAACGCAGACCACAAGATGCGAGTGCCGGGAAAATAAAACAAAAATTCACTCAAGTCCCGAAGGATCTTGAGGAGTAAATCAGCGCCAGGCGCACGATCCAAATCATTGCCACCCAAATGGAGCAACAGAATATCTGGCGGGTTATGCAGGGGAATACGGCATGCCCAGCAGCGGAACTCCGCCCATCGCATGCCCCTGCGGCCCAACCAGTCGATGGTGGCGCACGCGCCCAGGCCCAAATCTCGGCCCCACTGGGAAGATGCAGCATACCCGGCTGCCCAGAAAACAAAGCTGTGGCCAAAGATGACCACCCTGGCTCTTGTCTTCATAACAGGTCCTGGAACGATAAAGAGATTAAAACGTTCAGGCAACAGTTAACATTTCGGCAACGGCCGCACATAAACACGAAACTTCTGGGACCTCCAACGTCCAATACGCTGGATGTCCTCCACGCCATAACCCAGAGCTGCTGCTGTGGAGGCCGCCCCAATTCGGAAAGAATGAGAGCCGAAATGCCAGCCCACAATCCCGGCCCTCTCCAGGGCCGCCACAGTAACGGCCCAAAATTGGTAACGAGAAAGAGGGGTCCCGTCCCGATGAGAAAACAAATACCCCGGAGCATCACCCCGCAGGGCCAAATAAGCGCTCAGAGCGCGGAAGGGGCATATCCCTGGGAGATGGCAAGGGCCCAAAAATAGCTGCTGACCCCTAGCCCACTGATCAGTTTTGGACCGCCGCACGCACAACAAAATGCCATCCGGCAATAAACTAATGTCCGACCGAAGAAGGGCCGTGCCAGACGCATCAGACCTAGAAGATGCCAGCAACTCGCTGATGCGGAGCGCAGCAAAGAAGGCAACCAGGGCGGCAGCCCGAAAAAGAGCCGCCTCAAAGGAGCCCTTGCAAACGACCGGCCACTGCTCGGTGAGGCGAGCCAAAATCTCGGGAGTAAAAGGGGCGCGCGTATCCTTAGCTCTCCCCCTCTCCTTAGACCAGCCCTCCAGCATCTTATGGAGGAGAAAATCATTAGACGGGTGGTCAAAACGCTGGGCCTTGGCATAAAATGCCAGCGCAGACAATCTGCCCTGGATAGTCTGAGGCGCCAAGCCCTTAAAATGCAGGTGGACTGCAAATTGAATCAGCCGGTCTGGAGTGGCCGGCCACAAAGGAGTAATCCCTTCCTGGGCACAAAATTGGGCATATTCAGTGCAGGCGGCCGCATAGGCCCTCCGCGTCCTAGGGGCAAGTGCAAGGGTTAGAGCTCGGTGGGCTTCAATCCGCCAAGGGACCATACCTCGTCGGGGAGGGTCACCGGATCGGGAGATGCCAGAGGGGCCAGCAGCCGAAAGCGCTCCATCTGTTGACGTGAGAGGGCATCGGCTATCTCATTTCTGACCCCCGGCACATGGCAAGCCTGGAATACTATATTAAGGTCTAAACATTTAAGGGTCAGAGCACGCACCAACCTCATGACGCGGGGTGAACGTGAAGATAAGGTGTTAATCACGCGGACAACCGCCTGGTTATCACACCAGAAACGGACGGCCGTGTTCGCCCATGACTCCGCCCATAGCCAAACCGCGCCCACGATGGGAAACAATTCCAAGAAGGTAAGGTCCCTGGTGATGCCGGCAGCCGCCCAATGGGCTGGCCAGAGACCGGCGCACCACTGGTTCTGGTAAAAGATGCCATAGCCACAAGACCCAGACGCGTCCGTCTGGACCTGTAGCTCCGCCCCCAGGAGTAACTCTGATCGCCAGAAGGAAATCCCATTGAAATGAGACAAAAACCTCAGCCAAACGCCGAGATCCTCTCGCATCTCAGAAGAAATCCTTCTACGATGATGAGGCTTAAGGAGCCCGGCCGTGGCCTCGCAGAGGCGCCGGAGAAAGGCCCTGCCAGGCGCGATTACCCTGCAAGCAAAATTAAGATGGCCGATAACAACCTGGAGCTCTCTAAGAGAAGCCTTGCGCTTACCCATAAGGCCAAGTAAGAGGGCCCGAAGATCACTAAGTTTGGCCTCCGGCAGTCGGCTGAACTGCCGGACGGTATCCAACTCGATGCCCAAGAACGTAAGGCAGGTAGATGGACCTTCGGTCTTCTCCTGAGCTAAAGGCACACCCAGCTCCGCTGCAAGGCGGTCAAACTCAGCCATGAGAAAAGCACAATGGCCAGAGTTGGCAGGACCGCAGAATAAGAAGTCATCTAGGTAGTGCACTACCCGATGACTGCCCGATCTATCCACCAAGGCCCACTCCAAAAAAGAACTAAAGGCCTCAAAGGCTGCACACGAAATGGAGCAACCAAAAGGGAGAGCCCGGTCAGCATAATACTGACCCTCAAAGGAAAACCCCAACAATTCAAAATCACCTGGAAAAACCGGTAACAACCTAAACGCAGATTTAATGTCACTCTTACCGATCTCCGCACCAAGGCCACAGGTCTTAATCATTGCAATGGCAGTATCAAGGGACGTATACCTGACCGTACACCACTCATGAGGGATCCGATCATTAACTGATGATCCCTCCGGGAAGGAGAGATGATGAATAAGCCGGTACTTGCCCGGGGCCTTCTTCGGCACAATGCCGAGGGGCGAGACACGAAAGTTAGGAGTGGGCGGCTGGGGGAAGGGACCCAGCACCCGCCCCTCAGCCACCTCCTTAGCTATCTTGTCCCTAACCAAGTCCTCGAAGCCCTTGATCGATTTCAAATTCTTGGCCAGCATGGGTTCCCTGCGACCCAAAGCAGGAATACGAAAACCCCAAAGAAAAACCCTGTAAAAGGTAAAGGGCGGCAGCCCTGTCCGGGTAGCGTCGAAGCAAACGACGCAACGGGGTGATTTTAATGGGGCTAGGTCCCTTTAGGAACCGCGCTGGTGCCAGCTGCATTTTTCTTGGTGCCGCTATCGCGGCCTGGGGACCCGGACCGCTTGCCCTTAGGGCAAGCAGGTGCGGCGTGGGCACCGCCACAGCCGGAGCAAATATGTTTGAACCGGCACTGACGTCGGTTGCAAGAGCCCTTGGCATTGAACTCCCAGCAGGCCAAGCGGGGTTGAACCGCCTGGCCCGCCGCAGGGCGGGAGGACGCCGCTGGACTAGTCCGAAAGGCCAAGTGACCACTATCGAAGTGGTCAGCCGTAATGGGCCGGGCCGGGGACATAATCTTCATCCAGAGTGGCCCATATGGTTCGTCCCAACGCATCTTAGGGGATTGGGCCGCGCGCAAGCGGAAACGTTCATCGTACCGCAACCAGGCGGACCCGGCAAATTCCAAATGGGCACGATGAATCGTATCCATGTATTCAATCAGGGCCAAGGCACGATCCGGGTGGGCCTTGATAATGACGGCCGCATAGATAAAAAATGCCGAAAGCCAATTGGTCCAGCACCTCTCAGGCTTACGCTTACGGAGCGTCTCCCGTTCTTTATCATCCAACCTTTTAAAGGTCTCACGGTCGATTTCCCTATTCAGGAGGTCAAATACGTCCACGTAAGCCCCACTTAGGATTTTATCAATAGTCGCTTGGGACAAATGTACGCCGAGTGGCATACATTCATCGCCCTCAGGGAGCTCCAACGGGGAAGCCGTCGAGGAGCTGGCGGCCGGGGGATCGGCTTGTACCGCCGTATCCTGGGTAACTGGCCGGTGTAAAGGCAGAGGGCCAGGCTCCATAGAAAGAGGCAGCCCCGGCGCACCCGGTGGTGGGGTAGAAAGATCCACCGGCGCCAACCCCGGAGCCGTAGTGCTGGCCGACTGACTGGCCACACCGGTCGACCCAAGAGGAGGACCCCAAGGCCAAGGGCGGGCAGGGGTAACAGGAAAGGGAGTCACCAACTCACCCGGCACCTGGGTTAAAGAAGATGACATCACACCCGTAGAAGGACCCCGGCCGACATAGGACAGATCAAGCACGCCATCCTGAGCAGCCGAGCCCCCCGGCGGTAGCCGGGCAGCCTCCGCTGCGGCCCCGCTGCCGGAAGGCCCCGGACTGGACGCAGACACCCCAGGCCGCCCTGCCTGCCGAATTGAAGTAGGGGCTGAATCGCCCCCGCGAGCAGCAGCCAACTCACCTTCAAGGAAAGCAATACGGGAAAGCATGAGTTCCTCCAACCTACGAGTTATTGCCCGCTTGTGCTCCTTGGATCCCCTAACCGGCCGACCACCTTCGCCCCCACCTCCAAGCCCCTGCGCCCGGGCTCTGGCCTGTTCAAGCTTACTAAGCTTGTGCCAGGCCGAAGACAAATCCGGGAGGTCCTCGTCCGAAGAGGATCCCGATAACTGGGGTGGCGGAGCTCGGGGAGTCGCCCTGCGTTTTGCAGGGGCCTTCCCCTTGGAAGTGCTAGGGCGCTTTCGGGGAGCCATCAGTAACCGTACAAGCAAAGGGGAGAAAAACAAAAGGGGGGGGGCAGCCAAGCCCAATGGCCGTACTGGCCCACCCACTGAATAGGCAAAGCCCACACACCCCCAGAAGAGACCAACAGCGCAGTGGCTGGGCAGTATATAACGGCCCCAGCCAGCGGCCAAAGAACCCCTAAGGGGCAGAACTGGCCCGAGGGCACAAAGTCACCCACCCACCACAAGGGAGGGGCTAGAGAGTGTAAAGATATGGGGCCAGGGACGACAGAGGGTATGAAATGCTCCCAAAGCCCCGCCAGGAGGGCCAGTTAAGGAGGGCTGGCAGGGCGCCACTTCTTAGGCCACGGTGGCAGGGTAAAACAGACCCACTCTAGGGGCAGCCCCTACCCCCTAACTATCCCCACTCACCGGGGGAGCGGACACCCGCCCACCCGGGGCCCTAACTAACCCTCCCCCTAGCACCTTCCCCCCTCCCACCACACCCCTAGAGCAGACCAGGCGGCCCGGTACGACCCGGGCCGCAAAGGAGATGAACCGCTGCCGCCGCCGCCGCTCCAAAGGCACTCCCGCCGCCGCTACCGAAGCCGGCTGCGCTGCCGGGGCCCTTATCAGGGCTCCGATCAGCAGCACAGCTGATCGTCGGAGGAAGAAAAAAAAAAACCGCTCCGCCGCTGCGCCGCAACCGCGGGCGCTGCCGGAGCCCTTATCAGGGCTCCGATCAGCAGCCCAGCTGATCGTCGGCCGCAGGAGCTGCAGGCTACTCGCAGGTAAGGCGAGGAGCCCGAGAACCAGCACGGACGCGCTGACAGAGCGCGTCCAGCCAGAAATCTCGCCGCCGACAACAATGGCGGCGAGGGACGGGAGCCCTCTTATAGGCTCCCGTCCCCGGGCAAAAGAACCCGGATGGGCGCGAAGAAAGCGCGCCCAAACCGGGGCTGGGGAGGCAAACGCGCCCCTCCCCCAACAGAGTGGGGATCGGAGCCACCCATCTCTGGTTTTCCAGTGGAACCTAAGTTGTGATGAACTTTTCTGACTGATTTGAACAGCATTCAAATGCAAGTGACTTTGGCCTTTCTGCAATCCATCTTCTTCCCTAGAAAGGACTATTCCATGCTTGTTTAATCCCAGCTAGTAAAATCCACCATGAATAAACTACTGTATATTGTGTGCAACCTACTGAGAAGCGAACTGAACTTAGACAACTTTTCAAGCAACTAGATTTCAACAGCTTTGTGCATTAAAATTTGGTCCCAATATGAGGAAGAATATGATGAAGAAATGGAAAACTTGAATATTGTGGGGTTTTTTTAAAAAAAAAACACTTATGGATAAAATCATTAGGTTTGAATCACATCTATTCAGAACCTGAATCTGACTTGAGCTAATCTGTAGCTAAGTGTGAAAATGCACCCACACATACATCAGTATTGAATTAGATGGCCACAGCACTATTCACCACTTAAAGGAGCAAGAGAGATAAGTGGATTCAATGCTTAAAAATGTATGGCATTGTGCTCCTGTACCCACAATTCAAAAAGCCAGGAAATTATTTATTTATTTATTTGTTTATTTGTTTGTTTCATTTTTATACCATCCATCTTCCGATCTGGAACTCTGGGTGGTTTGCAAGTTAAAATAATATGATGCAGTACAAAAAATAAATAGAGAAAACCCCGGCAAGAAGGATCAAAAGGTGGGAGACAAAAATAATAATTAAATTAACGGTCGCCAAATGCCTCCCTGAAAAGCAAGGTTTTTAAAGCCTTTCTGAAGGCGGGCAGGGACTGTGCAAGGCGCAGCTCACTCGGGAGGTTATTCCACAAAGAGGGGCCCACAACAGAGAAGGCACGGTTGTACATATCCATCCTCCACACCTCCCTGGGAGTGGGCACCCTGAGTGAGCGTGCCTGGGACATTCGGGTAGGCCTGGCCTCAGTTGACCTCTGGGAGATACGCTCTGACAGGTATTCAGGGCCCAAGCCGTGGAGGGTTTTGAAAACCAAAACCAGGTCCTTGAACCTTATCCGGAGAGCCACGGGCAACCAATGCAGGCAGGCCAGTACTGGGGTGATGCAATCGTATCTATGAGCATCCACCAGCAGTTTGGCCACTGCATTCTGTACCCGTTGGAGTCTCCGGAGAAGGGTCAATGGCAACCCCATGTAGACATCATGCCTACAATACTGGCAGGAAAAAAAGATGCCAAACTTTACAGAGTAAGGGAGTAGTAGGGGATGGGGTGCTCCTGTCAAAGGGGCAATAAAACCATCAAACACCGGAAGTCCCACCCCTTATCAGAAGTCCTGCCCCCTTGCCGGAAGTCCCTACCTTCCCCCCACCCCCTTACCCGGAACCAGAACCTTCCTGGGCCCATTGACCTGGAAGTGACGTCCTCTTCTGCCGTGACCCAGATGGGAGACTTTCTCCCTCCCCCTGACACATCATGGGGTCCCCCTAACCCAACCCACGGCATGCCCGGGCATGCCTGCCCCTAGGTTGCTGCCGCTGCCTATGTGTTGCCTGGGCCTGTCTTTCTCTGTGTGCATATGCCTGAGAGGTTTTATAAGAAGAGGGGAGTGTTCTGCGGTGCCCACCGCCACCTTTTCCGCTGTTCCTGAAACCGACTGGCCCATGGTCCCCGCCGTCCCGTCTATGGGGAGAAAGATGGAGTCTTCAAGTAAGATCAGGTTTTCCTCCAGCTTGCCGAAGGACACCCCGGACTCCCCGCTGAAAGCAGAGAGCATGGACTCCCCTCCAAAGGCCGAGAGCCCGGACTCCCCACCAAAAACATGGACCAAAAAGCTGCCCAAGCCTACCCTTCACACTGAGGAGCCCCTGTTTTGGTCCGATTCAGATGAGGATTATGACCATGGAAGTCCACCACCGAAGAGAAGGACCTTAAGGCATTATGTTAGCTCAGATTCTAACAGCAACCTCACAAGTGGCTCTAACAAGGAGAATGCTGCCCCTGATACGGAGGAATTTCTAAACACGGTAAGGCCCTGTTTTAAATCTAAGTTCATGCAGTGATACTGTGTCTTGTGGCAAGGCTGCAGGTGTTGTGCGGTTTTAGAGTTTGGGGTGTGCTAGGTATCTAATTACGTTGAAGTTTCCTTTTATAATTAAAACCAGCCAATATTTATGTTTTACAGGCCAAAGATGTGCCCCCAAAGGTAACCCTGAAATCCTCGCAACGCAAGAGAAGGGCTTTAAGGCGTTATGTTAGCTCAGATTCTGACAGCGACCTCGCAAGCGGCTCTAACAAGGACAATGTTGCCCCCGAGTCAGAAGAATCTTCAAATACAGTAAGGAGCTGGCTGGTGGTGTTTTAGAGGCTGGGAGTATGTTAGGCATTTCATTACTTTCTAGCTTGCTTTGATAATTAATTTTTATTTGCCATTTTCAGGAATTACCCCATAAAACATTAAGCAAATTGCTCCATATAGCCCTGCCAGAAGTTAAGAGAAGAAAGAAGCAATATATGAAGAACATTGTGCATACAACAGTAGCTGTGATTATTAAATATTATATATAAGCATATCAGAAACAATCTTGCGATGGTTGCCAAAATAATTTGGAAAACCAGGAATCGCACTCATGTATAACATCAACCGTTGAGTCCATATTAGAGATGGGCACGACTTGAAAAAAATTTTTTTCGAGTTGTCGTTAGTCGGGCCAGTCCCATTTCGGGTCGTTTCCGGTTTTCGCGAAAATTCGCAAAAATTAGTCGGTTCGTTTTTTCGTTTTTTCGTTGTCGTTAGTACTGGTTTTTTTGGGGGGGTAGCGGGCTCCTGGAGGCACCTCTGTGGGGTGGGTGCCTCCTCTGGCCCGCTATAAAGGGAAAGTGGGCTCCTGGAGGCACCCGTGGGTGCCTCCTGCCACTAGGAAGGGGAAGCAGGCTCCAAGAGACACCCCTCTACATGGGGGTCTCCCTTCCTCACCTGCTGCTGCTGCAAAATGCTATGCAATAGCCATATGGATATTGCATAACATAATGTGCAGACAGTGAGACCAGTGTGAGAGTGATAGGGTCATACCCGCCCTTCACAAGGCTCTGGCACCACCATGTCTCACACAGAAGGGAATTGTACTTGCTGCGTGTAGTGCAATGCAAGCAAGTAGATCTGGCTTTAAGGTGGCTTTAGTGCAAGAGCTAGGGTTAGGCTAGTGACGGGTAAGGTTACGGTGGGCTAGTGGGTTGCACCTCTGGGTGCCTCTCTGACCCACTAAGAAGACAGTCTGTGACGTATGGGTACGGAGTCAAGGGTTAGGGTAGGGCTAGGGCAGGTTTTAGGGGGCTTTTTGGCACATCCCAGAAGTCTCCATGGCCAAGTGGCCATGCGACTGGTGGGATGGCTCCAGAAATTTGCATGGTTGTCCACTCCCACATGGCCTGCCACTTGGCCAGCCCATCATTGCGCACTGCGCAGGTGTAAATAAAATAAAATAAAATAAAATCAATGGAGGACAGAGGAGGAGAGGAGAGACATTTTGTTGCAAGAAAAAACCCACTGCTACTGTGAAAAATCTGGCAGTTTATAAATTTTCGCGTGTTTCTGTTGTGCTTGTGTGTTTTTGGACCACGATTTCAAAAACAATATTGCGTTCGCCGCCCCATTTTGGATCCCCCGCCCGCACCGCATGGCATGGCGATGGCGACTCGCGAGTCCGGCTGCCCAGGACGGGGGGGAGGCGGGACCCCCCCCTCCAGAAACCACCCCTCCGGTAGGTGCCCTGCGCCCTTAGTCAAGCAGGCATTTTTCCGCCTGCTTTTTTGGCCCGGGAATGGGTGGGGGGAGAGTTTAAAAGTTTTTTCCTGTGCCGTCCGTGCCGCTTGCTTGCGCTTTAATTGCGGCGGCCCCGCGGCCGGCGAGACTGGGCTTTTTGCTGGCTGCGAGCCTGCGGCGAGTCCCACCAGAGCAGCCGAGGACGGGGGATGAGGGGGGAGGCCGGGGACCTCCAGAAACAACCCCTCTGGTAGGTGCCCTGAGGCACGGCAGGCATTTTCCCGCCTGCTTTTCGGCTGGGAACCGGGTTTTTTTAACTTTTAAAAACTTTTTTTCTGTGCCGCGTGTGGCATCGCGCGATCTCGCGATGCAAGTAACGAGCACGACAAATCAGACCAAAATTGTTCGTTCGTCGATTCGAGCTCGAAGTCTGGGGGAGTAATTCCCGTTACCGTTTCCGTAGAGTAACGGAACCGAGTAACGGAAACGGAAACGGGAATACCGCTAAGTCGTGCCCATCTCTAGTCCATATCAAGACTGCTTCATTCTCTTTGTGCCAAAATATGTTACAAGACTGTCATCCATACTGTCATCTTAATTGCATATTGTTGCAATAGTCTGATATTGACCTGAAAATATTAATGAGATATTGACCCTTGTATAAAAAATTTCCAAGGCAGAAAAACCATATTCACTCCTCAAAAAAATGTTAAGACAGACTGACCCTTTGCTATTTCAAAATATTTACTCTGTGGTCACTGCTAGAAATGTCCATGAGTTTATTAAATAAATGCTGTTACACATATTATTCTCTTTCGGTTTTTATTGCAATGATTTTAAAAAGTTAGCCATGCTGGTTCCTTGACAAGCTCTCTGGATGGTGTCGACGGTGAGGATTCCACATGCAGCCAGGCTGGTCTCTTGAATTGTTTCTTGCATGCAGCATCAGTCCCAGGCTTAGCCGGGTGTTTAGAGGCCTCTGGTTGTGGTGGGCTGACTTTCAGGTTTTCTAACTGTTCTCTAACAGATGAATTTCCCACAACAGATGTGGGGACATTTAGTTCTGCCAATGCTTTAAGAAAGACATCCCAGCCTTTTGGGTGCTTCTTCTCAGAAATAATATTAGATTGGGTGGCACCTTTAATCAGGTCGAGAATGTGAGACCCTGGTAAGGCATTCCCGTGATACACAAAGGTGCCTCGCTGATCCCAGCTAGAAATATCCTGATGCTGCTTTATCTTGTTCAGCAAAATTTCAGCATTTTTCTTAAACCTTTTGGGGATCCCTTCTAAAACTTCTGGAACAATTGTATCACTCTCAAGCTGTGGTGCTGTGGAGGGGACCGGTTGTGAGGCTGGGGTTTGAGGGGGGGGGGGTGCAGACATTTTTCCACATCACCATCTTGTTTGTTTAGTGCTAAGAAGCACTGTAGAACCCCTGTGTAGAGTTTTATTTTTTCATACTCTGGCAGGTCAGTCCTTAAGAGAATCTCCCTCATCTCAGTGTCAAGACATCTCATGGTTGTGGTTCTAATATTTTCTGGGACACTCCGAAGCTCATCCAGCTGAGTGCTGGGCACTAGATATAACGTTTCAGCATATTCCATTACTTGCTTGTTAAAAGACCCGTTATTAGGGGGGGACCACAATGCTTAGCAGGGGACCCAGAAAACCACCATTTTGCTTGACAATGTATTTTCTCCTTTTCAGGGAGAGCCTCTTGTTACCCAGGCTTTTAATCAGAGAACGTTTTTTCCTTAAGACGCCCACCTGCTTGGGTGTTAGGGCAAGATTACCCTTTAAAGTATTCAGAGCAATTTCTGAAATGGCTGTTACCAGATCATCTGAGGCACCACATAAAATGGCTTTTCTCTGGTGCAGGGGCGCCTTAATAAGGATTTTTAAGTGGGGAAGATTTCGCCGTATACATGCTGACATGTTGGTGGGGAGAGGTGCAATGACCAATAAATAAAAAAGAATCACCGGGAACCCTTTTTGTTCTTTTTCAATGCATACACAGCCGGCCAGTCAGGTGGGAATAGACCCATTCTCAGTCTGCAAGACTCAGGGGTATTTGGGTTTAAATCTACCAACAGATAGCCATGGGTTTTTTTGTAGCATCGGCAAAAGCCTCCATGAAAAACGATACATTTTGGGGATACATTTGCCATGCTAAAGTAGCAATTTGTAATTTATCTCTGGGGTTTTTAAACAGCACCATATATTTAGCATTTAAGCTGATGGTTCTGTTGCTTTTACCGCGACAGAAAATATTCTGTGTAAGAAAAAATACACTCACATTTTTGTGGTGCACATACTGCGTGAAGAGCTTTTCAACCTCCTTATTATCAGCAACACAATTCATCAAATAGTCTATAATTAAGACATTTATTTTATTGGCGGGTAACAAGACATTATCAGCAAAGTTTTCAGGCAATCCTTCTACAAAATTTATAAAGGACTATTTACACATTAGGTCTTTATACAGAGGCTGCCAACAACTGTAACACCACACAACATTCTCAGGCATTGTAGAAAATATAAAACGCGCATTCTCCAACATGTTTTTTACAAAGAAGGTTTTCTCACAACCACTGGGCCCCGCCAGAATGGCTGAAAAAGGATGGTTCCACAGAGTGCTCCTCTTAGTATCCATAAGGGACCGTTTTAAATCCATCTGCAATCACTCTTTTATCATACACTACTTTTTGTGTTTTTCTTAAAGTTTTAGTGTGGATGAGCCACTGACGTTTATCTCTCACTATGCCCGGCTGTTCTACAACTATTTCACGAGGAGGGTTATCTTTCTTGTCTGAAACATAGGCAAACACGAGGTCTTGAAGAGTGTCAAAATTAATTTTCTCACTGTTTGCCACATTCAGTGTGATCCCTTTGACTTTCACACAGGCACTGCCTCCCGATAATGTGTAAGCGTAGCTCTTAGGGCCTGTTGAAACAAAGTGAGTAATGTGCTCCCCCTCTGGTATCTCACTGGTTAAATCACCCAGATAATCCCCCCAAAATAACAGAGTCTGTATCATGGTACAGGACCCTGTTTTGGAGCCGGTCCAACAGTTTATAAAGTTCCAAACGGGCATATGCAGTTGTGAAACAGGCTATGAAGGGATTTTTCATACCTGAGGTTGTCATTCTGTCTGCGTTATGTTTCCAGGTTACGTAGGCCACATCATCATCAAGAAACTCACACATGGAAACTGAAAATGTTTCTGAGAACAAGAGATTGAAAAACCTGTCTGGGTCTCTTACTACCTCTGTGTTAGGGAGGTTTGTCCTCTGGCCGAATTTTCCCCACAGAGAGTTTAAAAACAGTTTAGCAATCTGCCTCTTTGCAGGATTCGGCTCTATTTGTTCACAGCGTAGCAACACCCTCTCTTTTTCAAGGTAATCTGCTATATATTTATCTTTATCAGCCTCTGTGACACACCAGTGGGGAAAACCTGACGCCTCCTGTTTCTGCTGCAGGTGTGTCTTCATATAATGTGAAAACAAACCACCTGATCTCTGAAAAACATGCCACACTTCAAAGATTTTTCCAAACCTGTACCCCTTCTCTATCGCAACATTCGGCTCAATAGTGCACCATGTCCCTGTTAAAGCCCGCTCATCATCTGAATGGTTGCATAGTTCTAGCTGGCGGAGTTCTGCACATGTAGAGCACAGCACGAACATGAGTTTTCCACCTACCCTCGACGGTAACACTGGGAAGAAGAGACCTCTCGGTGGGTAAACTTTGGCTTTTATCAACCCAAAGTGTTCTGTAGGAGAATCAAAGTTCTCATAGTATATTATAGGATGCCCAAGGGGGTAGTCCCGGTTTTTGTTTACATAGGGATAAAGGCCCGTGAAATCATAATAACAAATCTCCTCCCCCTTCACCGGCTTGTAGTACAAACACACGGCATTTGTACATCCACCAAAGAGGGCATCCCTCAGTTCTAAGGGTTCTGGAAACTGTGCGGTGGCAAGGAAGTTTTGGACTTCTATGTCAGTTTTTATCATGTTTTTCCACTCATGCTCCCTTTCGTTTTAGCAGAGGCCCTGTAGATTGTTTTCTAGATGGCCAAAGAGTTGTGAGGGGTCACATCTACAGGCCTAGCCTTGATAGTTCTGTGCATGCTGTGATTATAGCTTCTTAGGAGCTGAGGTAATACATCCATATATTTGTATGTATTATTGGCTGTGAAATACTGCCACATTTTTGTTTTTAAAGTTCTGTTAAACCTTTCCACAACACCAGCCTTGACCTCATTATTCGTGACAAAGTGGTGTATCCCATGTTTCCTTAACAGCTGGCTTACAGGTTTATTTAGGAACTCTGAACCGCGATCTGTTTGAAGCTTCTTGGGCCGTCTACAGTTCTGTTTGAAAATGGCCGCTAAAGCTTTGGACATCTCCCGCCCCGTCTTTTCTTTGAGAGCCACAGCCCAGGCATATTTAGATAAAATATCAATGCATGTTAATATGTACTTGTAGCTCCTGTTGTACTCTGAAAATTGCTGCATATCTACCAAATCTGCCTGCCATTGTGCATCGACTCCAGAGACAATAGTCTTGTTTCTTTTAAAATGTCTTCGGGCAGGCTTATGGAGTGTATAGGCATCCTGATCGGAAAGCCATCGAGAAACATCCTTGACCCTTAATGTTTTGATACGCTTTTTGCCTCACTAAATAGAGGGGTCACACCGCCAAAACTTCCTACAGATCCCGGTGTATAATATATATATTTTTAGAACATCCCCGTGGTCAGGCATCTTAGCAGCTCACACACATATGAACACGGATTAAGGGGTTAAATAGACTTTATTGACAAGAGAATAAGGCTGGAGCATTTTAAGATTTCAGGGCTTTATCAGGCTTATAATGTGTTTAATATTTCCAAATAATAGGTTGGAAAAGGCTATTTTCTAAGTTTAAACATAAAGACAGACAATATTGAATAAGTTGTTATATTCTCAGAGTATTTGTAGACATTACTTGAAGCGCCAGAAAAACTTTACAGGCTATGACTTCTCAGCAGATTCTTTTTCTCCAGCAGAGTGTCCTGTTGAGAGAGCATTAAACAGCCTCTTAGTTATAAATTTTGCAACACCCCCGCACCCCCGACCGAGAGTTATAAACAATTTATTGAAAAACTCACCTTGGCCGCTGAACCGCTCTCATAACCCTCATCTGCAGAAGTCCAAATATCCTCTTGTGGCTCCTCCAGACTCACAGGTTCATAACCATCTGAGCATTCACTCCCCGATTTCTCCTTTTCTTTCTGCCAACCTGCTCTTACTCCATGAGGACAATCGCACTCAAGATCAGACCAAAACAGGGTCTCCTCAGCGTGAAGGGCAGGCTTGGCCGGCTTTTTGGGCACAGAGTTTGGCTTCCGCGATGGGGTGTTTAAGGGGCAGAAGGGCATGGAAAACCCCATAGGCCCATGGTGCATGTGGGGGTGCAGACACCTTTTTGGTTTCAAGCGCTGCCTCTCTATCTTCGGGGCACAGGTTTTTGGCGGGGAGTCCCGGCTCTTGGCCTTTGGAGGGGAGTCCATGCTCTCTGCTTTCGGTGGGGAGTCCGGGGTGTCCTTCGGCAAGCTGGAGGAAAACCCGATCTTGCTTGAAGACTCCATCTTTCTCCCCATAGACGGGACGGCAGGGACCATGGGCCAGTCGGCTTCAGGAACAGCGGAAAAAGTGGCAGTGGGCACCGCAGAACACTCCCCTCTTGTTATAAGACCTCTCAGGCATGCGCACACACAGCAAGACAGGCCCAGGCAACACATAGGCAGTGGCAGTGCCCTAGGGGCAGACATGCCTGGGCATGCCATGGGGTGGTTAGGGGGACCCCGTGATGTGTCCGGGGGGAGGGAGCAAGTCTCCCCATCTGGGTCACGGTGGAAGAGGACGTCACTTCCAGGTCAATGGGCCCAGGAAGGTTCCGGTTCCGGGTAAGGGTGCGGGGGAAGGAAGGGACTTCTGGCAAGGGGGCAGGACGTCTGGTAAGGGGCGGGACTTCTGGTGTTTGATGGTTTTATTGCCCCTTTGACAGGAGCACCCCATCCCCTACTACTTAAGGGGCAGTCCGAATGTCAACAATGACAGCAGTCAAGGTGGCTTACAGGTTACCCTCTTCTGCTCACTACCATTCTCAAAATGACACAACACAAGGGAAAATTCCAGAAGCCGACTCCTTTTTTCAACAGTGAACCACTCTAACTCAAACACAAAGCAATTGTCAGAGCAGTTTGTCAACAAGTGTGAATGGTGGTGATCAGAAAAGCCTTTTGGTAACTTGAAAACCATTTGCCTAAATACACCCAAATCTGGTGTTAAGCAAGAGCAGAATGCTGATCCAAGACCCAGTTTCAACGTTCTTGTTTGGTGGGGGTGCCCATTTTTTTTAGTTGACTTATGGAATGCTGAATTCTGCTCTCCCACAATATCTGTTGCTGTACTCTCATGCAACCATATGACATAGGATGTATTTGTTCCCTAATCAATTTTCACTGGACAGCTGATGAATGCCATTGCAGCTGTTTTCAGAAAAAGCCCATACATGCAGCCTTATTAGCTATGGAAATACAGTGGTACCTTGTATAAAGGAATTAATTCGTTCCAAATGAAATTATGTGAAGCAATTTTTCCTTTATAGAAATTTCCCATAGGAATGCATTGAAAACAGAGTAATCCCTAATCGCGACCATTTTTATGTTGTATGGATTTGCCCCATAGGCGATTCTGTTAAGCAAATTTCCCCTATCTCCAGAATTTTTTATGTTGTACAGATTTTATGTTATAAAACCTGTTTGTTATACGAGGGTCCACTGTATATAATTGGATTAAGACCTATGCCAGTCGAGCCAAGCGGTACCTCAGTGTCACTAGTTTGGCAAATGCCATTTTAACCTTCATTAATTCTGGGAACCAGTCAATAATACAGGAACTAAAGAGCACCCACAGTGTCCAGTCATGAGGAAGTTAATGTCAATTTCAGTAGAATATAAACTTTTATTTAATTGTTTGTTTAAATAGAAGTTGTAAAGACTGATTTTCTTTTGCAAGTGAAGCAAATCTCGTGCTGTGCAGGCATTCAGAACAGAATTTTCCTTTCCTGTCTTTTCCCTACAGCAGGGGTGTCCGAACTTCAGCCCTCCAGATGTTTTGGAGCACAGTTCCCAGAATTCCAAGCCTGTATTGCCAATAACAATGGACTGTGGCAGCTGTGGTCCAAAACATCTGGACGGCTGAAGTTTGGACACCACTGCCCTACAGCCTTCCACCTCACCTCAAAAACTAGCTCCACTGGGTGGGTTTGGGAGTGTATGGCAGGGATGTAGTAGGAAGAGAATCACATCCTTACCAGTCCCACTGGATTTTGTTGGTCTGTTATTGGGAGTCTGCCATTTTGTGTCTTTTTTCCTAAAAGTTGTCCCCCCCATGATGTTCTCAATTGGCATTTCCCATCATAATGGTAGTTATGCTAAGATTTGGCTAAGGTGGTTACTTCACATCCTACCTTCTTCCAGGATTACATTTACACCGTGATAGTGTTGTTTGCGGTCATATGGTTTTGTCCCTGTTTGGTCCCTGTTTCCATTTACTCACGGTCATGATAACTTGTCTCGTGACAAGTGTTACTTCACGGCCTTGTTTTGTGGCAAGATCTGCTTTTGGGAGGGGGACACCATAAATATAAAGGGCATAACACACACACACACCTGTGCTTTGTCTATTCGAAATGTTGATCCACAGCACTCAAAAGTACAAGAGAAATGGATGGATGCAAGTTCACGAGCGGAAGATTGCCTTTTTTGCGTGATAGTTGTTACTGCGTGGGACCTTGTCCTGGAACAGGAACAGAGACAAAAGAGTTCACCAGCCCAGGGGCAGGTATGGCTTGTCACGCTCTGTTCCTGGTTCCGGGGGCGTGGTCGAGACAACTTTTTGCTGTCACGCTATGGACGTGAAGCACGTTATTTTTGTACCAGTCCCAAGAGTGACAGCAAGGAGGGACAAACGGGACCTGAAGTAACCGCCTAACTGGATAGCATGCTTAGTTGGAGGTACTGACTGTGGTATGAGAAGCTGGGAGTTCAATTCCCCATGGTGTTCCCTAGGGAAAGAGTTATTCTGTATAGCCTTGGGTAAGCTCTATGGTCCCAGAGCACCCCACTGCTGGAAGGACAAACCATTGCTGACTATTCTATTCCTCAGAAAGGCCTGGAAAGTGGACTGTAAGTCCAAATCAGCTTCAAAGCATGCTGTAGCTATTAATCACGGCTTAGTTGGTGGCGCTAAATACATTAATCTAAAATATGCTGGTATTTTTGATTTTACCCTTTTGGCTTTGGTTCCACACTAGATTACTGAAAAGTGGCCTGTGAGAATCCAACCAGAGACCTGAATCCTATCTGAAATAGGATTCTGCCTTCAGATAAAAGAAAGTTTCCCTCCCTTGACTTAGGTGTTCTAAAGCAACACAAAACATGGCCAAGGCAAAATCCATTGCAATTTATATGGGCCGAAAAGAAAGGACTTCATACAGTGTGCAACTCCTCACATCCACCCTCATCATCCTTGCCAGTATCCTCTAAAACAGTCACCCCCAACATCGAGTACCAAGTTGTTCTTGGACTAAAACTTCTTTATTTATTTATTCACAATTTTTTCAAAAAATTATAATTAGTTTTTTGATACCTGATATTATTCTAAGCAGTCAATAAAACCAACTAGTATGGGTGACAAATGCACTCAAGACATTATAATAAGGCTATATCTCTGCAGAGAGGTTCAGAAACAACAAAAATACAAATTGCTTTCCTTAAGAAGGGATGAGCATTTCTATCAGGTTGACTTTCCTGTATATTCAGAATCTTCTGGTCCTGGGCTCCTTTTCTTAGACAGGTGAAGTCATCCACAAATTTTGGGAAGTTCCCATATTTATCATGTGTTGGTTATGTCAGGTCTGAAGGTCTGACACCTAAACACCTTCAGCTGCTGAAGTATCAGTTACATTTATAGTATACCTTTCTTCCAATCAACGCAAGGCAATGTATATGGCTCTTCAAGGCACCCCTTCTTTTGCTTCACAGTACACCATGAGGAAAGTCAGGCTGAGAGACTATGACCAGCCTGAGGCCACTTGTTGAAATCCAACCATCCATCCACTCTAACAAATGCATGAGATCCACAAACATGGCTTTATTTTGCTAGCAGTGTGGAGGAGATTATTTGGTTTAGGACTGTGGCACTCAAGGTGGAGGGTCCCATCTTTTTGTTTCATTTCTTGTTGCCCCAATCTAGATCAGTCACCAAAGAGACAGTGAATCACAGAAAGGAGAAGATATAGGCACACCATGGTGGACTGCCTTTCGTCAAAGAAAACACGGTTGAGAGATGAATCCTGGACCCATCCTGCCTCATGTCTAGTTTGACCTTACAATGCAGCTAAGGTGTGCTGAACTACTCCTGGGTTTTAGTGAAGTTTGGGCATGCCCTGGACCTTCTGGATTTCATCCCAGCAATCAGAACAAGACAGAGGAATTATGTTCATCTTGCAGGTGATGTACCTGACTGCCATGATCTGGTCTAAATACAGTAGGACAGCCGTATCCACTGATTCATTATCCACTGATTCAGTTATCCATGGTTGGCAGAGGAAAAATAAATAAATAATTCAACAGCTGTAAAGCAAGATACTGTCATAAAACAACAGCCATAAAGCAAGCTATTGCTGCAAAACAGCAGCTGTAAAGCAAGTTACTGTTGCAAAACAGCAGCTGTAAAGCAAGTTACTATCACAAAAAAAGCAGTTTTGGGGAATATTTTGGCGTTCTCTCTTATCCACGGTTTTCATTATCCACGGGAAGGTTTGGATCCAATCCCCAGCGGATACTGGGGTCATACTGTAAAGTGATTTGAGAGTTGCCCACAGTGAGTTCTATGAGGCAGTTAATTTAAAATATACTGATAGCAAGCCTTTTTTTAAAAACGAATAGGAATGAGCATTCTTACTGTCTTCATTTACTGGCTTCAGATTATAACTTTGAAACTTACTTCCAAGAAAGCCATTGAGGATCACTGCTTCAATCGGCTTATGTTCTGGTCTTTTGGTTTGTCTAGAGAGCCTTCCTGGCAGGCATTATTACGTGCAGCAGCTCCCCAGAAAATCCGTCCATTTGCTTTATTCAGGGGTTATAGTTTTAGGCTGCCCTATGTGCCATGCCTTTCTCCTGTAAAACATGAGCCATGATACTCCGGAGTCTTACTCTCATGTTTAAACAAGAGATCAGCTTATTGTTTTTTTATTTATTTAAAGGAAAGGATTTAGGGAAGAGGGGAGATATGCCCGCAAAAGAAAAGCTGTACTTTTTGGAATCCTGACATAGTGCCTGAAGGATTTTCAGTGTCTAAAATAGCAGATCGTTCCCTGCTGTCGGATCCGTATTTGAAACCGGGAGCAGGGGCAGTAAGAGAAGAATGGTCAGTTTTACTCAAAGTGGGTTGACACCAGCTGAGGACTAGTATGTGGGCAAGGCAATATTTACTGCTCTGTTTCAACCCAGGATCCACTGTGATGCTCTACAAAAGATATGGAAGGGATATGCAGCATTTCTTCTCTCTCTCTCTCTCTCTCTCTCTCTCTCTCTCTCTCTCTCTCTCTCTCTCTCTCTCTCTCTCTCTCTCTCTCTCTCTCTCTCTCTCTCTCTGGAAAAAAACCCTATGTTTAATGCCCTCCCCTTTTCCTTTAAGTAGAATAGGGGTGGGCTCGGCAGCCGGAACAGCTCAAAAGGGGCTATGGAAACACAGAACCCTAAGAAGGTACTAAACAGATTTTCCCATCTGCAGCCCAGTTCTGTATGACAAACCTTCCATAAAAATCCCAGGAGCTCTTCGATCTCTACTGATGCAATTTCTTGTTGCTTCAATATTTATATATTCCACATCTTTAAAGAAAAAAAAAGAAGTGGGGAAACAGGGAAAGGGTTTGTATGGATACTGGCAGGGAAAATACAAAGGCAAGCAGTGGCAGGGCAAATGGGGTGGGGTAAAGAGGGCACGCAGCAACCTCAAACAACCATGCAGCTATTAAACATATGCCAAAGTAAACAATAGTGTTGCTAATGTCTGTCCCTGCTTTGCCCTGCAGGTAGATAGAGGACAGGCAGCAGAGGAGGCAAGCAAATGGGAAGGGAAAGAGAAAGACAAGGACAGGGCCCGCGGGAGAGATGCTGAACCCTGGGAGCAGGAAAGGGGGCCTTGATTGTGAACCTCAAGTCACACCATCAGCCACGCAAAGCAGAGAGAGGGACATACCTTTCTGGCGTGCTCGCTCTGCTGACTGAAACAAAGCAGCCCCGTTCTCCACGGGAGGCCCAATCAAAATGAATTTTTTTGATTTAGTCTGTACGGTCCTCAGATTGGGTTTCAGAATGACTGCTTTAGAACTCCACGGATATGGCTGATGCATGCTTTGCATATGAAACTGCAGTAGAGGAGGGGAAAAATCTACATAATAACAAAAAAACCCTGTGCTGCATGCATGCATAGAACACAGTCACACACATGCACGCATACGTCTGGAAATTAGCAATTTGACAATGAGAAAGGTTTGATGAAATGACCTTTGTGAAGGATGTAAATTGTTTCAGGCATCTTACAAAGAAAAAAATTGAAAAATAATTTTATAGTTATTGGAGAATCACTAGATATGCTTGCCATTTTTAAATCCCCTCTTCACTTGTCTTCTCATTGGTGTTAAAAAGAACTCATCATAATAATAGCCTGAAAACAAATGCGTAGAAAAGACAACACATTTGTGTCTTGCAATGTCATCTATTGTTCTTCTGAGCATTAGTAATGTGTTCTATTTAACTCCCTTCTTCCTTCAGTAACCAAAGAGAGAGGGAGAGAGAAGGTCCATTTACACAAAATGTCACCTGTTTTGCAGCTATTAATGAAACACAGATCAAGCTTGACTTATTGAAAAGAAACATTTCTTTGATTAGCGATCTGATTTTCTAGCTGTTAAAAAATCAAACCCTCTCCCTCGATTTTCAAGAGAAGTTGGAAATAACTTACAAAGACAATTGAGTGTATCTTGAAAAGATGCAAGATGGACATCATGTAATGCCTCTGTGATCAGTTATGCTGCAAATGTGATTTTGAAATTGGATTTGTGGTAGCAAGAAAGTGATCACATAGCAGCCGAAAGAAAAAGGAAGTTCCAGGCAGCATTCATTTGAAGTCAAAAAGGGGCAGAATGGGGAGCCTGTTGGATCATCCATATTCATATACACCGTGATCTCCTAAGAAGATCCATTTAAGGCTGCTTGATTTCACTATGCAACGGGTGAGCTTTAGGACAATACTCTGAAAATGCCTTCCAAATGGGGATGTGCAGGCACTGCTGTGAAGCCGGAAAAGTCCAGGCACATGGTTTTTGTTTTGCCATGATTGCAGAGAGCTAAAATAAGCAGCGTGAAAGCCTATAGTGTATGCAGTATGGCAGACTACAGGGAAAGAACTCAATTTATATTTAAGCCAGGAGGATACAAAAGGGATAAGTATACCAAGCAAAGAGCAGAGCGAGAAACTTGCAGCAGTAATGAGATACAGTACAAATCAAGCACACAATGTGCTTTCACCAAGCAGTGACGGAAGTCGCTGACAACAATGCAACCATGTGTACGCATCCCTTGGAGACATATTTTATAATTCAATCTCCTGTCTCTTTGCAGGATACGGGTTTGGGATCCTTAGCAAGGACTACTAGAGTATAAAATCCTCTAGTAATTGGGCCTTGCAGGAAGTAACCTCCTGCACAGATAGTGTACCTCCACAGCTATTTAATAAATCCAGCAATCCAAAAAGGAATTTATATCTATCTATCTATCTATCTATCTATCTATCTATCTATCTATCTAACTATCTATCTATCTATCTATCTATCTATCCATCCATCTATCTATCCATCTATCTATACAGTGGTACCTTGTATAAAGGAATTAATTCGTTCCAAATAAAATTATGTTAAACAAATTTTCCTTTATACAAATTCCCATAGGAATGCATTGAAAATGGAGTAATCCCATTTTTATG